>JAJEJO010000415.1:65220-229642 GCA_020662805.1 Glaucomys volans
CATAGGAAGATGATTGTTATTCCAAGACCACTGATCCATCTCTTGCAGAGACAGCTCTGGGTTGATGGGAAATATAGGTCTCCATCACATGACTCTGGTTCCTTCTTCTTCTAATCACAGATAGCACGACCCCCACCTAGCTCTTGTTGAGCAGTAAAGAGTTTAAAGAGAACCTGTGAGAGGCCTGGAGATGGTGACTTTCCCTTCTCTTGTTATATTAGTGAATGGGAATTAGGGCCCTAAGTGGGATAGAGGGTCTATATGGATCTGAGTCACTGCCTCATGACAGAAGACTGGTTTTTTTAGCTAGGACAGCTACAGCAGCTGAAGAACCTGGTGACAGATGGTTGTTTTTCCTAAAGTCAAGAGCACAATTTGCTGTTGGTGAACTTTGTGTTATGCAATCATCTAGATTTTTAATAAGATGGCATAGGGCAACTGTATCAAAATATAACCGGACAAATTTTCATCATTTGTTGTTGTAAAGATGGGAAGCATAACTGTTCACTTTGACTACTGATAAGAAAGAGTGCCATCTAGAGGCACTATTTAGAACTTCACCGTAGTCTCAATCTTCAGTGTGACCTTGAGCTGTTACTCTAATTGTGGTGCTTATGGTTGAGAAAACGGGAAAGGGAGGGGGAAACACTGCTATTTGGTGGTAAAGTCAGGTAATATGAGGGCTGAATTGTGTGTTCACTGGGATGGGCTTAACTTAATGCCTAAATAATACCCTTTCTCCATCTTTCCAAGATGCCTGCAGCCATTTGATGATGGTTTTTATGCTCTGATGGTTTACTTTCAGTCTTTCTGCTTTAATGTTTTTCTTTAACAGAACCAAAATGCTTACTTACCATATTTCCTTCTTTCCTTTGCATTAGGGAGGCAATGCATGTTGTTAAAACCTTCAGGGGAAAAAATAGTGAAAAATAAAGAGATATGGAAAATACAGAATCATCTCTAATTGTGCTTTGACACCTGGAATCTGATTAGTCAACAGTCATTTTCCTGAATGCTTCAGAGAATTAGTTTCTTTCCCCCATCTTGAATTGTACTCTTTAGTAGGGTCAAAGTATTACCCAGCTTCATTTTGATGTTCACCCTCCAATATGCTGGCCCACGATAAGCCATAGATTTGGGCAAAATACCAAAAAGAGTTTTGAAATCAATACATGTCACCATTACCATATTGCAAATGTATGACAGGATTTTCTTAGGAAACCAAATAGCATGCTGATTATGATTTCACCATAGTTAGGAAAACACAATGGTTAGAGACATCTGAGGTAGTGACCAAGGTGAAAGCTACTCCCAGAGAAACTCAAATGAAGCTGACAACAGACTTTGGATTCTAGATTCCTAAACAACCACTTCAAAAATGAATGGATTCCTCTGCAAGAGAGAAAATAGGCACATGTGTTGACTTTAATATTGGTAGTATTGAGTTTTTCTGGTGCGACATTCATATAAGAAGTCAAATAAATGTCTTTACTCCTGGGCATTTATTTCTGGATTCTGCTGTAATAGATGAACTGCAATGAAGCCATGGAAATTCCAGAATCTTCAATTATAATCTTCCAGAAATTTATTCTGGATGATCCCTACCCCTTGAAGGGGTGATTAGTGTGATTCAACTTACCAACTACACATAAAATATTTATTGTTATGTTATTTGTCTCCAAACTTCAGTAACTAGTTGTAAAAGCTCAGTTTGTTTGCCTCATTCTTTAAGTTAATTAAAAAGAGAATTTTTTATAGCCTCAAGTGTAGCGTAATTTATAACAGGCCTTTCTCCTTCCAATTTTTAATTACCATCTTTGCATGGTGATGTTGGACCTTATTCTTTTTATTGACTATTTATGCATAGTTTCCTGAGACTGGCTGTATGTATGATTGTTAATTAGAAAGTAAAGAACTAATATATATATATATATTCCTTTCAGCTAGGCAGAAGAATGGAATTGCCTGATTGGGGTTCACATCCCCTTCATTTTTCCCAGTGATAAGCAAAAATCTTCACTGACAGATAATGCTTTTGTTTTCAAAGCATGTTATGGGCAAAAATTTAGAAAGACTGAAATATGAGTTCCAAATATATTTTTTTCCTGTCACCTTGGCTATTGCATGGAGAAGGCAGAAATACTTAGTTTTTTTTTTTTTTTTTGCAGTGCTCTCAGAGCTCTTGACATTTGCAATAAATAAGTAAATCATTTCTTTGCTTGCTGATTAATGAGAGGAACTAATAATTCATGGATGGGGGAAGAATGAAAAAGCAAAAAGCAAAACAATAGTTACTTAGACATTTTTGGGAACATAGTTTCAAGTAATTGAAACCCTGGGATAAATCCTTGGTGTCAGTTTTGCACAGTGTTAAACAGGTGTCTGTGGTCAGTAGAAGTAGCCATCAGCACGACTCATGTTTCTGGGTTCTCTGTTAACTGCAAGTGTAGATATACATCTGGGAAAAGCTTTCAGAGGTGTGGGTAATGACATCCTCAGCCCAGCCATGGCTGTGCAACTCTCTGATAGGTACTTGCTTTCCTCTTTATTCCTTCCTTCCCTTAGAAAAAGGAGACCTCAGATGATGGGGGAGTTGGCTCTTACTCCTTGCAGCTGTATCCTGAAGCAGTCTTAGCAATAAGATATGTTCATCCTGAAATGATAAATGCCTTTATTAGGCTCATATTGCCTACCTTACAAGTTATTTTAAAAGGGAGTGGGAACATTGTATTTTGATTTAATCATTACAATCTATAGATACTGTTTTTACATTTTAGATATTAAAAAATGTACCCAGTGAGTGGCAGAGTTAAACGTTGAATCAACTTTGCCTACCTGTAAGGATTTTTGTCCTGCTCTGTGGCTGAGATGACAGGTATGAGCCTGGAATAGCGGTATTCCCTTCTTCCTTTAGAACAGAAAACCAAGTCAGCACCTCACTTGTCCTGATCTCTGCTAATAGACTCAGATGTGAGTGGAGCTGTTGGGAAGCCTTGAGGCTGAGCTGGGCGGTTGATGTCTCTGTACTAAATGGATTTACTTAGCAGCCCCAGCCCTGACTACATGGGAAGAAATGTTTCTTTTCTCTTTCACACATATCTTCAGGCCATATGTGTGCTCTGAAAGGCAGTCTTCACTTTCAGAATCATGTTCTAATGGGAAAGAGTTTCTTTCTTTAAAACTTTGTGAATAAAATTATCTTCATGTTTTTGTCTTCATGTTGCTAACCCTCCACTGATATCCTAAAGCTATGCTTCCAACATCAGAGGAAACACAACCAAAATCTATCTGCCACCTAGGTTTTAGAGAGATGCACCATTTTAACAAGTAAAAAACAAAACCACTGGGATTTTGATAAGCATTGTGTTGAACCTGCTGATCTACTTGGAAAGTATATCATGGTCTTAGTCTGTTTGGGTAGCTATAATAAAATACCATTGAGTGGGTGACTTATAAACAACAGAAACTTACTTCTCACAGTTGTGGAGGCTGGCAAGTCCAAGATCAAGGTGTTGGTAGATTCAATGTCTGTTGAGGGTCCATTTCCTGGTTCACAGATGGTGCCTTATTGCTGTGTCCTTACATGATAGAAGGGCTGGCCAGCTCTCTGGAGCCCTTTAATGAGGGCACTAATTCCAACCATGAGGGCTCCACTTTCATGACTTAATTACCTTCTGAAGGCCTCACCCCCAAATATCATCACCTTGCAGGTCATGATTTCAACATAAGAATTTTCAACGTTTACCAACATTCATACTACAACAGTTATTTTAATAATGTTAAGTCTTTCAATCCATGAATTGAATTTTCTATTTATTTAGGTCATCTTTAATGTTTTGCAGTTTTCATATGTACAAATTTTTCACTTCTGTTAATTTTGAACACAAGTATTCTTTTAGGTTCTACTGTAAATGCAATGGCTTTCTTCACTTTTGGGTTGCTGGTTGCTGGCATATGGAATACATTGATTACTGCAGATTGGTCTTGTATCATACAACCTTGTTGCAGTCATGTTAGTTCTAATTATTTTTTGTGGGGTCCTTAGAATTTTCTATACACAAAACTATGTCATCTATTAATAATGACAGTTTCACTCCTGTTTTTCTAATCTAGATGCCTTTTTTCTTGCCTAATTTGCCTGGCTAGAACCTGTAGTTCATTTTTGAATACAAATGATAAGAAGGGACAGTCCTCTTGTCTCTCTGCTCTTCAGCAATCATACCTAGTCTTTTGATGCTTACTATGTTAACTGGGTTTCTTTGTCAAATTGAGGAGGTTTTCCTACTTTGTTGAGTGTTTTCATCATAAAATGATAAAAACTTTTTCTAAAAATGAATTTTGTCCAGAGTTTTTTATGAATCTCTTGAGACGATTGTGTATCTTTATTGCCCTTTACTATGGTGGACTGAATTGATGATTTTTGTATGTGAAACCAACCCTGCATTCTTACACTAAATCCCATTTGATCATAGTGTAATCCTTTTTGTACATTGCTGAATTTAGAAGTAGTATTTTGTCAAAGATTTAAAAATATTTGTAAGGGGTATTGGTCTGTGGTATGTTTTTCACATGATGTCTGGTTTTAGTATCAGAGTAACACTGGCCTCACAGGTTCAGTTGATGAGTGTTCACTCTTATGTTTTTTGAAAGACTTTATGAAGTATTAAGGTTGTTTACTCTTCAAAATATGAGATCAGATTTGCCAGTAGAGTCACCTAGGCATGGCTTTTTAATTTTTTTTGGAGGAGTTGTCTGATTATTAATTCAACTCATGATTTACAATAGGTCTATTCAGATGTGTTCTGTATTCTTATGTCAGGTCTGGTAGTTTGTATCTTTCTAGGAATTTGTCCATTTCATCAAGGTTACTTTTATTGGTCATACAATTATCCATAGTATTTCTTCATGATGATTTTGTATTTCTGAAAGATCAGCAATATCAACTCTTTCATTCCTTATTTTGGTTATTCAAGCCTTTTTTTGTTTAGTTTATGCTAAAATTGACTTTACAACCACAAAATGGGTTTTAGGGAGGTTTTGTTTTAGAGGATGTGAATTTCTTGTTACCTTTTCCCCAAGACGGTGTCTGATTTAGTTAACTGGCACATCTAGTTCAGTGATCCCCCAAATATAGTTTTTTTGGGAGCAATATCAACATTACTTGGGAACTTGGTAGAATTGTCAGTTCTTTTTAAAAATTTTTTATTTGTTCTTTTTAGTTATACATGACAGTAGAATGTGCTTTGACATAACATATATACATGGTGTATAATTTCCCATTTTTGTGGTTGTACATGATGTAGTTACACTGGTTGTGTATTCATATGTGACCATATTCACATTCATATGTGATAGTTATGTCTGATTCATTCTGTTGTCTTCCCTATTCCCATCCTCACTCCCTTCCCTTCATTCCCCTTTGTCTCATCCAGTGAACTTCTATTCTTCCCTCCCCATCCCCTTAATGTGAGTTAGTATCCACATATCAGACAGAATAGAATTGTTCAATTCTTGAGCCCCTTTCCAGACCTACTGAGTCAGAAACTCTAGGGTGGGTGCTAATCTTATGTGGTTCTTACATGCTCCCAGTTGATTCTGATCCATGCTAACACTTGAGAACCACTGGTCTAGAAAAACTGTCTTCTTTAAAACAGACTCCCTACTTGTCCAGTCTTCAGGTTTTGAAGTATGTTTCCACATGTGGCCCCTGCCAACATTTTCTTGGGAAAATCAGTTCCTGCAACATCTCAGGGTGCCAACAAACCAAAAATAGCTCCAGTCATTGCTGGCCCATTGTGCACACTATTTTTGTTCCTCCAGACACCAAGGGCCTTGGGAAGGGAACATGCCCAATTTAGAGGAAGTCTTTGTGCTCTCCAGGGAAAAGAACAGTTTCCTTTCCATCCAGCACTGCTCATGTCTTGTGTCCTGATGGGTGTGTTGCAGTGTGGACTTCTTGGTGGTGGTTGTTCATACATATATGATGTAAGAATTGTTGTTTTTTGTTTCTATTACATTTAAATTTTTTTGCTGCCTGAGGTCTTGACAGTTTAGCTATTTCCTTTCCCCTGGGTTAGAAAAAGCCGCTTACTGAAGATATTTGCAATGTAAGCAGGTGACCCCAGACTGGTGAGCACTAGCAGTGAGTCTTTGTAGGTGAAATTCATTAAGGCGGGTTTATACTTCTGTGTGTCTATCCCCATTTCACTACTTTTCTTGACATGTTATATAGAACATAAGTAGAATTTTTACACTGAACACCTCTACAGAGATCAAGGAAAAGAATTATATTTAGCTCACGATTTTTTTTTACAAAACAAAGACTGCTATATTCTATGAATTTAGCCATTTTTATTTGTCCAAAGCTTTATTTCTAACTCTTGCCATAGCCCTATGGTATTATTGTACAATGGAAAACGTCAAGAGACCTAGATTCTAATCTGAAAATTAGAAAATGGTAAATTAACTAACACTTCTTGTACTCTTGAACAAATTGCAAATCACCATGACTCTCAATTTCTTTATCTACAAAACAGATGATAATGCCTTCCCAAACCTCTCACAGCATTGCTGTTGGAAATTAATTAATCAACTAGTTCAGTATGCATTGTACCTCCTGTATACTAGGCAATGGGAGTAAGACAAAATGGGTGTGGAGATCCTTCTTATTGGGGCATATATTCCTATTGCCAGGGGACAAATGGTAGGAAAGTAGGAGCTAAAGATATAGCTAGTATGTCAGATAGTGGTATTAGAAAAGAAATTGAGGCTTAGGATAGGAAATGATTCAGGGAGGAGGTATGTTTTCAAATGGATCAGGCATGGAAATTCCACAAGAGAAGTGACATTTGGCCAATGACATGAAGGACCTTAGGGAGAAGCTATAATAGTATCTGAGAGAAGAAAATTACAGGCTGAGAGAAAAATGAGCCAAATCCCTGTGCCAGGAGTGTATTCAAGGAGCAGAATGAGGGCCAGAGTGCCTGATGGGTAGTGAAAGCAGGGGACTAGCAGGGGAGTAAAGTCAGAGAGGTGACATGAGTAGGGGAGAGTACATGTCAGTCCTTGAGGCCAATGTCAGGACGTTGGCTTTTACTCTGAGCAAGAGGGGAACCATTGCAGAGTTTTGAGCTAAGGAATGGCATGATTGATTAATTTTTGCAATGATCACTGTGGCTTTTTGGTGATGAACACAGCACTGGAAGGAAGATACCAGTTAGAAGGATGATGGTGGACTTTTTTGAGGAGAAAAAAGATTGTGGTGAGAAGTGGTCCAATTCTGGATATGTCTTTGAAGGTAGATTCATTAGGTGGTGCTCAGATTGGATTTGGGATTTGAGAGGAAGAGAGAGGAGTCAAGGAGGACACCGAGATACCTATAGCAAGTCAATGGGGGGGGATATAGCTGTCTCTTCATTTGCACCTTTTCCTTCAATCCCCACAGCTAATCTGCAGGGATCTGTGGATATCTTCTCTAAAATGTCACCATCTGTCACTTGCTTTATTCCCTACTCCATGTTCCCCTCAGTCACCAAATATTTACATCTCAGAATGTTAGTTCCATGAGCTAGTGGCTCAGTATTCAACTAAGTAGTTTTGGGAAATGCCATATTTTGCCTCTTTAGGAGGCTTATTATCAAGGCACTGAGAAGATCTGCCACATGCAAACCCAAACCAAACCAAATCACCAATTTTACTTTGTTTAATTTAGTACCTCTTTCCTTTGACTTTGAAATGTCTTTGGTTCATTGACCTTATATTTAAATATATGTCTTTAAATATACCAAATATATCTTTAAATATACCAAAGAATATACTAAGGTACATGTTGGGAAATGCTGAATCATATCACCTTCATTTCTGGGCCATCCACTGAACCTCCTGTTACTATCTTAATTTTCCTAAAATATTCTTTTTGCCATGTCATTCCCTTTATCAAAAGTTCCACGGACAACTTCTTGTCTCTGATTGACTCTTGATGCAACTCCATGTCCACATTCTTTCTAGTGCCAGCACCTTCCACATGCAATCCTGAGGCATGGGTGCTCTCAGTGGCCCCCAATTCCTCTGAATGCATTCAGATCTTTGTGAATTCTGGTGAGACCTCCCACAACTTCTCCATTATTTCTGCTCCCCAACATTGTTCAGTGCATGGGCTATTTCTTAGGCAGCTTCCTGGGACCACTGCAGGCTAATAACCAAATCTTATAAAAGCCTACAGCATACAATCATCATGTTATTCCCATGTTTCTTAACGTGTATTGCCATATGTTAATATTAATGCTTAAAATCATGGGCTTTTTTCTTAAAAATTTCCTTGAGAGGATAGATTATCTCTTGGTCTTAATATCACCCATGACACCTAACCTAGTAAGCTAGATGAAATACAAGTTTATATATAGTTGTTGATTAGTTTTTAGTAAATTTTAAAGTGAGCTTGAAATTTCAAGTGAGTTTGAATACTTTGCAAGAGTATAGTAACAGGACTTGCTGATTACTAGTTTTATTATGCTTTGCCTTTAGCACTCATATTTTTTTTATTCTGTATGTCACTGGGCTTGAAGGATTTCTGTGTATACATTTATTCTTATAGAAATGTTAGTGACATCGTAACTAGAATAGACTTGACCTTAGTACCTTCAGATGGTGGGAAATAAGGAAAAATTGGAATCAGGAAAGAACAGATTTCTGCAGAAATTGATTTGAATTGTAGACCTGGTCTTTATGGGCAGGGCAGATAGTAGTTGAATGCAGGGTATCCAGGAAGCTGGCAAATGTGGGCTACTGGGCATTGGGGGGAAGGGATGGTATAGGGAGTGCTGCACCAGTGAGTGGTACTGGAGGTCAGGGAACTGCCCTTTCATTGTCTTGGGATCCATCTATTGAGTGCTCTTGCTAGGACCAAGGGATGCAGAATACAAGATTCAGCTTCCTAGGGAAGGATTCACATGTGCTAGATGAGGCATCTCAGAGAAACTATTTAGTTAGCTATACTAATGATAAAGTGAATGCTGGGAAGAATCTCCAGATATATAGACTGGACCACTGAGAACAGGAAACTGCTAGGCCCAGAGACTATCATGGGAGAAATTCATTGTCTCACCTCTGAAGCTGCCTGGGGAAATGTGCCATATACAGTTTTACCTCCTTAAGACTCACTTCCCTTTCCTCATTAAATTGGAAAATTATTACCTACCTTGGAGTATTTTTGTGCAAATGAAATGAGAAAATTCATATAATATGTGTTGTCCAGCATTGAGAACATAATAGGTCTTAAGAAAATGTTTGTGTCCATTCCATATATCAACTTGTTGGAAGACAGAGTGTCCTGCTGTGGTCAGTATTCCTCAGAAAATGGATGGGCCAAGTCTTAAGTTAAAATGTGCCAGTAATAACAAAGGTGGTACATACAGACCTCAGGGAGGTGAGAGAGACAGGGAAGATGACTAGCTAGCTAAAAGGTCTTAGGCCAGCATGATCACTGCATCCACTGGGAGCAACCAAATGAAAATAAGTAAGCTAGAATAGCAGGCAGACAGAGTAACATTAAATGATAGTATAAACAACACACACGTTGTAGTGCTAAGAGACAGGTACCTCTCCAAGCACTTTACTTTCCCCTATAAATATACAGGGTAAGTACTGTCAGAGGCCCCTTTGCCAGTGTAATGGTGAGATGTTGAAAGGTTAGGCTATGCACTTAAAAAGTAGTTGTGCTCAGATTCAGACCAGCAAGAATTTCCAGATGGTTTGCAATTTGGGACACCAGTGGGATGACTGGACAGATACTTAAAGCTTCTTGAGTTGAAAAAGATTGCTAGAGTTAGGATACCTGAAGCCCAATCCTGCCTAAATAAAGAAGAATAGATTAAATCAATAGTTTCCTATAAGCCATCCTCAGACCAGACCATACTAACTGAATCAGAATCACCTAGAAATGGTTTTGAAAAAGCCACTGCTCAAGCCTTCTCCCCAGAGACTAACTTACAAGGTAACAATTGTCCCAGGAATCAGTGTTTAAAGGCTGCCAAGGTGATTGAGCAGCAGCTGCTCTTGGGAGCCCCTGAAACATACAGCTTTTCAAGTTAGCTTTCCTGTCGCTGGCTCTACTATGCCCCCTTTATTCTCATTTTTTAATTTAGAACCGTAGGCTCTGAGGTTGAGATGTGCTCATGTTGGAATAATTTATCTGGGCCCTGGTTACTTTCTTGACTCAGAGCCTGCAGATGACATTCTAGCACGTTCGGCTAAGGCAGTGCAGTGGGAACTGAGGATGAGAACTGAAGATCTCTCAGGCAGCAAGGCCCCTGACTGGCCACTGGATGGCATCCCTGTCCTTCCTTTTCTTGCAGAATTTTTGCTCGGAATTCACAGCTCTTGTTAGAGTGCTCCTGCAGCCTCTTGCCAGTGTCTGTCCTTACAACAATGAAATACAATGAGTGGAGCCCACCAAGCCCCTTGACCAGCAGGGAGGTGATTTCAGACCCAGGTAGGCCCTGTGTGAATGTCCAGAACAGCACTTTTTAAGGTGAAGGAAGGCTTTTTTCATTTTAAATAAACAACCTCCCCTGTTTCATTCTGGGATGTGCTTATAGGTCATGCTTTGAGTGATGGAGAATGAGAATGTTAAAGAGGAGTCCAGGAGAGGTGACCAAATATTTTCAGCATGGAAAGTATCTGAGCCTATGATGTAGGCTAATGGGAAAAGAAAATGTTTCTATTTTATTTTTGAGGCAATAGAGTATTCAGCGAACAAGGTTGTTTGTTTGTTTGTTTGTTTGTTTTATTTACTGCCCTCTGGTGGAAACACATTAGAAATTTAAGCTTTTAAAGATATCCAAGGTAGAGGGGAACAGAGTCTAGTTGTACTTCAGAGATGGAGTCCTGGGAAGTTGAAAAGAATTTTCTGTTTAGAAAGGTACTTTGAGACAGGGCCAGTTGCTTTGCTCAGAGAAACATTAAGCAGAATCTGTCATTGGGTTTAAATTTTTATACCATTCATAAGACCAGAGATCACAAAAAATTAGCCTGTTTAGAAAAATCGGTATTGGGATGTGCTTGTTGGAATCCTGCTTTCCTGTTGCTTTCATTTTGTTCCATTGTATGCTGGGGTAAAAGGTAGGGGTTTTAAAATTATTTTGTATTTCTGTCCTTTGATTTGTCCCCCAAGTCATCTCATATTTTACTAAATTTCTTACAATGTCCAAAATATTCTTTCTTGGGCAGCTTTGCTTTCCTGGACTGTACTGTGATCATGCTGGTCTTTCTTTGAGGTTGCCTTGCTGACAGGCTGTAGTTTTTATTAGAGTGTGGTTTATGCACTAGGAGGAAGGCCAAACCTGATTCCTGGAATTGAACCCAGGCTTGCCGTGGAGACATGTGGCTAAATCCTGGGTTCAGAGGAAATCTCAGCTCTGGGCTCTGCACTGTAGAATGGTAGGAACAGACAGAGCTGGACAGCTCCCAGACATGCTACTTATGAAGCATTGTATAGAGTGCAGTTGGTGTTTACATTTCTCAAACAGCAAAAGAAAAAATACCAAACAGCTAGCTAATCCCTCATCTTTCCTTCCTTTAAATTTTTTTTAATTCCTTTGCCTTTCCTCTCTCCTTTTGCATAGTGGAGTTTACTTATTTCATTAGAATATGTACATAAATCTGCTATAAAAATTGATTTTATCCCTGGGGCAGTGGTACACACTACCCAGGAGTTGCCACTCAGGAGGCTTAGGTGGGAAGATTGTAAGTTCAAGGACAGCCTAGGCCAACTTATAGAGCCCTGTCTCCTCAAAAGGGGATGGGATGTAGCTCAGTGGTAAAGAACCCCTGGGTTCAATGTTCAGTACAAATTTAAAAAGCAAAAGAAAAACAAACCTGATCTTACTGTCCCTTTAAAAAAATGTATTCCATAACCCCTTCACCATATCCAAGCAGTAAAATTATAATACAAATCATTCTATAGTGATCATAGAAGATAGAAAGGTATCGATTATTTGCCTCTTCCCCTGCTGTGTTCTCTTAGCTGTTGAAGTCGGACAGGATCTCACTCCCCTCTTTGTAAGGGTCCTAACTCACCTTGCATAAACTTGAGATGGTCACTTGGATTGTGTCTCCATGGTAACTAGTGAATTTGTGACTCTATTCCTGGCTGTCAGATAATATTAGAAAAGCCAGAACACTTTTCTTGACATAATGTGTGTCATCCAAATGCCATTTATTTGTAGTCTTGGAAACCAGGTTATCAATGAAATAGAATGATTTTTGAGGTTCTCCTGCTATGTAGTAAGGAGTAGCAGAGGAGGCCTTGCCTAGGACAGTGACTAAGAATTATCTTGCACTTGCTATGAGCTAGACAGTCTTCCCATTTCATTCTCCCCAACATTCTGATGGGTAAGGGCATTAGAGCAGTTTTTACTGTTGTAGTGGTTGTTCATGGAAGGCATTTAACACACACAAAATAATGAAAATCTGTTTTTGAACAGAGGACAGCTGGCTTTTTTGATGCCCAGGGGTTGCTAAGTTCTGGTCATCCAATCTCCAGACCTTAGCATTTTGGACAAGGAAGGCATGCACAAAAAGATCTGAGGCTGACTCACAACCACCTGATTCAGGTACACCTACCTGCACACCCACACATGGTGCCAGGTGGTGATCATTTGTTTCAGAACAGCCCTTGAAGCAAACTGTATGGGAAGCTATGGAGGGGTGAGTCTGAAATTGGATTCAGAGTGAGTTTGATGATGTAAAAATGTTAGTCTCTGAGTCCTCTCATCCTTGATGAAATGAGTCTCACCAAACTCTGTCTCAGAGAATGCTTAGATGAGAACTACCAACATTTTTCTATTACTCTTAATTTCTGTCACACTTACCTTCTGCTTTTCACATCATCTTTCTTCAAACATGGTTTAATGGCATTGCTTAGGTTCATGTTTGACTAAATCACAGTCTCAGTTCAACCTCATCTCATCACCCTGAGGTTCATTCTCTTTAGCTGGACCTTAGGATGTTTCCTGATTCACTGCCACATATTTAGGAAGTGTCTGGGTCTCTTCCATAAGTGACTGACCACAGGAGCATGGCATAGGGATTTCACTACTTTAACTTTCATCGGACAACTGTCCTTCAAAGTTCTTTGGAGACAACTGGTGGTTTTCCCCATGTCCAAACAATGGGATTATCATACTCCATATCCTTCATGCTCTTACTATGAAGCAATGGCCCCTTTAAAAAAAAAAAAGAATAGCAGTCTGTATTCAGAGCAGGTTAATCCTGCTATGTTCTGGAAACCTGGCAGAATCATTAATAAGGAAACCAGTTGTGTGTAGATTTAAATTAATCAGCAAGCATCCAGCAGCTAGAAACCTAAGGGGAGGGGAGACTCTTTCTCCTTGAGAAGAGAAAACACACTCCCATCTCATTGAGAACACACACACACACACACATTTATGGAGAAACAGACATGTAGTGTGGCCATAATCTTTTCTCCCTGGTGGTTTCTGTCCAGCTGCGTGGAAGAAAAAGTTTAAATCTCTGATATATGAGCTGCCACCCAGGAGAATGATTTCAGGTTTTAAAGGATGGAGAGACTGCAGTGGCTTATGTTCACCATTGTGAAGAGAGTTATTTGAACTTCAACTCCAGGAGTATGGAGCCATGTTCAAGGTTCTGGATCAAATTTGGTGGAGCAGAGACATAGAAGTAGGGAACAAGAGAGCATGGAGCCAGATGCAGGGAAGCTGGCATCTGTCACCAGCGCCTTGGGCCAGCCCTTGTGAGGAGCTGGACTTCTGAAAGCAAAGATCAATCCTAACTCAGGAGCTTTGTTTCTCTCTTTACTTAACATAAATGAAAACCAGAAGCAATCAACAATTGGACCACTGTGGGAGTTTGACATTTGGCCAAGTCATTAAGGCCCTGAAAATTTGGATGAATTCTGTATAAGTCAAAAAGATTCAGAACAAATTATAAACCTTTATTTTGAACTAAGCATAATTTTAAGTTGATGAGACCCCCAGTTTATCTTTTCACTCTTTTATGTATCCTTTAACCATCACAATTGCTTTATGTTAGTGCTTTGTTATTAACATTAATTACTCCCTTTTTTTATCGGTCTGTCATTATTACCATTAATTACTCCTGTTTTTTATTTTTATTTTTTTATTTATTTATTTTTTTCTGTTTTTTATTTTAAAGGTCTAACTTAATTAAAAAACATGTAGTTCCACTTTGGCTTTAGCTATTTGATACTTTTGGAAAAATTTCTAAATAAATCACGAAAACATCACACAACAGATAAAATATTGATCAATCTGCCAGATGATCTACTTTCTAAGCCCCCCTCTGATTCTGACAAGAAAGATGATTTGGACAAAGTTTCTTCCTCCTCAAGCCTCAGTTTCTCATGAATGATCTGGAATAAGGACAAAAATACACTTTATCTGGGCCACAGGGTTATTGTAGTGATCAAATGAAACCAGTCAAATCCATTTATTACTATGAAATACTATGAAAATGTAGCTTTTTTATTTTACCAAAAAAATGCTTGTATTTTTCTGAATGTGCAGCTCTTTCTTCATCTGTGTGGTGTTGAGATTTATCCTATGAAGTCAGGACATGTCACCCATTCTTTGGGCTCTGGCCATGAGGCAGAAGCTCTGCTGGCTGTGGTGTTTACACGGTGATCTAATGCACTCCTGGTTCAGGGCTACCTGGGGGAGACAGGGATATGCGTGGTTCACCAATACAGTAAATTTTTTATTAGATTCAGTTGGTCTTCTGAATAAACTTTCATTGATTGAAAGGATTCTTTAGCTCAAAAGAAAAATAATGTTTGGAAATTAATGAATTATGACTGGATTTCTATTATCATTTTTGTCATTGTTAATATCACAGTAGAGGCACCGCCACTACCACTGACACTGGACCTGAAAGAGAAGGCATAGAATTTGAGAGAAAACTTCAGTTCTTGGAAAGCTGGCCAGTTTTGCAGATCTAAATGAGCAGAGTGGTGAAAAATATGTCAAGTCTTTCTTCAGGTCAGGCTAAGTGTCGTGTCAAACATGAGTCACTTCTGCAGTAAGAAGGCACCTCTGGATCAGTGTGCCCCAGGCATCTGCTCTGGGAACCACCATGTTAAAGGCTCACTACTTTCCTCATGGTGTACACTCCTTCCTTGGTGGCAACCACACTCCTCCTCACACTTGCTCCTCTTAGTAACTCTGCACAATACCAATCTCCCAGCAAGATGTCGTCTAACCTCTTTAGAAGATATTGACTTATGTGTGTTTGTTTTATAAAATTGAGAAAATCTAATTTGGATGAAATATTTCACAAATTAATGACAGTTGATGGATAGAGACTAGTGGTAGAAGTAGAAATGTGACAAAAAAATAGTTTCATCAGGTCCCATGTCACAGGTATGATTGAGCTCACACACATATTCCTAACTAGAAATCTGGGCTGAGATCAAGACTTCAGGCCTTTGAGGTAATAGAAAAGCTCTCCTTCTCACCCTCTTTCTCGATATGCAAAATGATATACATATCAGTCTCTCTAGATATATAGACATCTCTATATATCAATATCTACATCACTCTCCATAGATACACCTATATATATCTATATATCTATGGCTATCAATATGTATATAGAGGTCAACATGTATAGAAATATGTATTTCTACATATCTGTATAGATCTAGATATCAAGATATGTTTATATCAATATATCTAGGTATCTCTAAATACAGATATTTAACTATGGATATCAATAGATAGATACATATGTACAGATTGGATTAAAACAATGGCAAAGCAGGAGTTGAAATATATTCATATATATAAAGAGAAGGTAAAACAATTAAGCTTAAAGAGCAGTATTAAGCACAGCATTACTCATTTTAGCCATATGTCCCCAAACTATCATCATCATTTAAGGTCACATTAACACTCTTAGGTCAGTTACAGATGAGTTGATATATTTTTTTACTTTCAGGGTAACCTACTGTATTAAATTAGTCCTGATTTAAAGGATCATTCAGAGTCTTCCGGGCTTCTAACTTTTGAGTTCTTTTCCCCTATGAGGGGATTTACTTTCATGTGACACGCCTTGTGGTTCTCCTGCAGATTATTTTTCATAGTATTGATTTCTTCTGGTTCCCTAATTCCACAAAGTTTCCTCAGGCTGTTGTAGACAAACATGACAAGTCTGACACTAATATTATTGGGAAATAGTTCTGATACTGTGTTAATCTAAACCACAATGAACACAAATACTGTAAACACGTATATTTCCTATTTTCTTTAATATTAGTCAATATCATATAACCCTCTTGTACTCTATTGAAAATCTTTAATACAGTTTTCATATAAAAGGATTTTAAAAACTTGGGTTAAAATAAAGGAAAAGCAGGAGTTGAAATTTTCTTGTTTATCAATATTATGTTCTTATCTCTTTCCTCCAGTCCAACACAACCTATAAGGCTGACACGGTAGTTATTTTAAATTGCTTCTTAGTGGCTCTTGCTCTAATACTTGCAGTATCTATTAAAAATCTTAATGAGGGGGATTATAAACCTTGGTAAAGATAAACAATATAAATGTTTCAATTAAAATGGATAAACTGAAATGGATTTTGAAGCTGGGATAACAGCAGCCAGCAGGATAGAGATTTTCTTCCTCTAGAAGACAAACTTCTTCCATTTTAATATGGAATCTGGATGTCTGGCCCTAGGTTATTTTTAAAAAGTGCACTGATTTCATTATATGGTGGAAATTATTGGCATCTCTCTCCCATTAAGAAAAACATCTGTGTGCTCCAAGTGTGGGGATGGTTCATGTTAACATTTTGTTGTTTTCTATGTTGTTGCTCAGGTTTCCAGGCTTAATGTACCTGGAGAAAATATGAGGAAAGCTGATTAATGCTCAATATTTTGAACTTTCCTGTTGATTTTGTTTCAGGAAGTGGTTTTGAGCTATATAGCATGAAAAACAGGGTAGACTAAATGCAAGATCTGAATGGAACTAAAGTTTGGCTCAATTTAAATGTGTTGAACACATACACATACATGTATAATATGCATATATGAATAATAAGAATTGTATTTTATCTTCTGTTTTATAACCTTCTGTTTATTATTATTTTATGGATTTTCACATGCCAGTAAATTGAGTACTACATCTTTCTTGCCTTTTACAAAGTAGGTACTCAATATATATTTTTAAATGAATTTTTAGTTGTAGGATATATATTTGGTATCTTTATGATGTTATAAAAGTGGAAAAGGTTATAAATTGAAAGTGGGAATATTTGTGAAATGTGTGACCTCCACCATTCTAGAATACAGGTTTTAAAATATATATACCCTTCTGATACAAATAAGAACTAGTTTCTCTGGAAGGATCTTGTGTGAAATACACATAAACATCTCCTATATATCAATTTTTATTTATATCAATGTGATTACATATTTGCTATGCGTTGAAGGGAATATAAAACTGACGAAAACATGATTAGGACTCTCTTGGGGGATTTGTTTATGGTAATCAATGTTATCCATTCTTGGGAGCTCAGCTCAAGCTGCACGTACTGATCTCATTCATCCTATTTCTTCTATCAAGAAGAAGAAATTTTGCTTGCACACCTCCTTTCCATGACTTTATGATTTGACACCTACTTTATACAACCTCACACAAATTGTGTTTCAACCATACAAATCTATGTATGATTAACAAAACACAAAATTTTCTGTAAGTTCCTTCTTGTTCTCAGAAGTCTTTCCTAGCTCTCCACTCTCTTAATTATGTTTCAAAGGTCTTCGTAAATATCATCTCTGCTAGAAAGCTTCTTGGACTTCTTTAGGTAAAGTTTCTCATTCCTTTCTTTGTGCATTCATATTACCTGATATATACCTGTTTGTAAACACTTAAGTGTTTATACTTAATTACAGTACTGTAATTATTGTTGGCCTTTGTCTCCCTATATAGAATTTGTTTTTATGTCTGTAACACAGAGAAGTCCATGAAAAATAGGAAATAATATAACCAGCATATGACCAGACCTCCACAGCAAACCTCTATTCTTGAAGACAAACTGTGTTCATGAACACTCCAGAAAATAAATTTCACTTCAGAAAGTGATAGCAGTAATAGAAGTTTTAATAAAGATTTTGGAAGAGGAGGAGGACTAGGGCATTATATCAAACACCAAATCATTAACAACTTGATTTAAAAACCCTCAGTTCTTTCCCTTTTTTTTATGTCAAATTTTTCTTCAGTGTTCTCCAAGTAGAACACATCATACTCTGCATGTGTACATGGAGGGTTGGTGGCTAGTTGATATCAGTTGTACGTTAAGTGGGCATAGATGTTAAAAGCTTAAACTGTTGGTAAGTAGTCACTCTGATGAAGTAAGATTATTCAAGACCCTCCATGACCTTGACTACCCAACTCTCCAGTACCATCTTTGGTAGCTCCCACCTGTGCCCTGCCTATTTGTGGTTTGTGGTGTGCATTGAAATGTTCCATGGCATGGTTTTCATGTATTTCATGTATTTTCATGTATTTTCTTTTTTCAGTAATTCAGTGTCTTCCATCTTTGCCTGGATAATCTCAACTCATTCTTCAAATTTTGTAAGAATCCTTACATAAAAATGATAAGTGGCCCTTTTCTTTGAATTTATGTCTAATGGAATATTAGTGCAAGAAACTTCTCTATAGAAAAAGAGCACATGCAACAAATCAGTTGTAGCAAAGACCACATCTTATGCTACAAACTAAAAAGACATGGAGAGGGAAAGTGCAAATGTTAACCAGTTCAACTTCATAGTTCTGCTAGTCTTTGAGGTTCTCCACGGTAGAAAGACCCTGTGGATTTTGCCTGGCATATAATAACTACTCAATAAATGTGTTGAAACTAACTGCATTCTATCCCATATAGAATGTGAGCTTTTTCAGAGATCACAGCTGCTATAACTTGGCACTTGTACAGACTACAGGTTAGTTATTATAAATGCTTCATAATTTCTCATTTCTTGCCACCCCAAATTGCAGACTATGTTCATACAGATAAATCGATGAATAGTTTCTATAATGTAAAACATTTTAGAAGAGTTCATGAGGAATTCATTTATTATGGGTCACTTCAAAATGTGAAGCTTGTTAATGACAGACTAAATCTATTTTGTCATTTTTTTAGATGATTATGTGGAGACCTGGCAGAGATCAGGATATTCAATTTGGTACAATAGGAAAATTTGCCATTGTTTGAAAAAATAAAGTTATAATTTGTACAACTGTAGGAAAATCACATTGAAACTCTATTATGTGTAAAAATGGAGATTATTATTAAATGGCATTAAGTTCCATTTAATGCTAAATATTTGATACAGCTACACTAGAGGTTGGCAAACTACAGCCAGTGAGATAATTTGGACTACCACCTCTTCTTACAAATCAAGTTTTATAAACACAAGCCAATCTCATTCTTTACATATTGTCTATAGCTGCCTTCACTGACAGAGTTGAATAGTTGCAACAAAGCTGGAGATTCATGGCCTACAAAATCTAAAATATTTACTCTGTGACCCTTTACAATAGATATATGCTGACCTGGATCACATCCCATTTCGTTATTCCTTTAGTTCACAACTGAAAATGAAATAAGTGGCATAAATTTTTAAAAGGTCAAAATGTTTGATCCATATATTATTGAATATAAAATTTTGGGGGTGATTGGGCTTTTCCTTCTGGTATGTAAACAACTCTGGGATGCTATGTTAGTTGATGTGAAATCTGAAGATCCAATAAGGATGTTCCTTATCAGAAATAGTGAACTGAAAAGTGTCTCCTTCCCCCTCTTCTGCACCAGAGTCATGGTCTACAACATTCTTAGCTCCTGTTGTGTCTTCAGTCACTTGATGCCACAGCTAAGCTGACAAGTCTGGGAGATCCATTTGTATGTTTGGTAAAAAATCGGATTCTAAGCATAACAATTATGCCTCCTATTAAAATAAGAAGACTCTAGGGGAAAAAATTAAAAATCTAATGCTGTGAGGGTTGTTGTTGTGGCTCAGAGGTGGAGCACTTGAATGGCACTAGTTAGGCACTGGGTTCAATCCTCACCACCACATGAAGAACAAAAAAATAAATAAAATAAAATAAATAGAAAAAAAGTATCATTTCCATCTACAACTAAAAATTTAAAAAGTATATAATGCTGGGAAAATAGCTGATATTTATACCCCAATCAGTGATATCATTCACCTAAAATTATAATTCCTCAGTTACACAAAAAAATACTTGCTGTGAGTTATCTCCATTGGCAGAAGTATTATGGAGCTATTTAAGAACCTCACTCAGAAGCATAATTTGTATATCTCTGAGGAAGTGTGATATTTATTCTCATTGTATTCTGACAGCCTACCCATATGATTATGCATTATGATTATTCTTTTCAGAGACTTATCACACTTTAAAAAATTAATGCAGTGTATCCACTATCATCATTTTCTAAAAATTGAGTATTTTCAATCTGTAGACCTAACCAAACAAACAGTTCTATATTCTCTGACACTCTTTCTACCTTGGCAGAATTGAGTGCTTTTTTTCCTTTTGATTTAAACAAACAAAAAAGAAAGAAAACTTAAAAAGCTTAACCTGTCAACCAAAATAACTAAGATGTCAAAAATAAAAGCTTTATGATATTCATAACGATTATGGAAACACTGAGGGGTGTTTAATTTAGAAAGCCGATATTTCAAAATGAAAAATGTCAGCATTTTGTGGAGATCACATTTGCCTTTTGATTTTCCATTGTCTTCCTATTGTATTTGAGTTGTAGAAGAATTCTGTGTTATTAGTCATTCCTTTCCACTATTTTTTAAAAAATCTTTTGGGCAAGTGAAACTGAGACGTGAAAGGGTCTGAGAAAAATTGGAACCAAGGAAAATCTTGTTTAAAACTGAGTTAATATTTGAAATATTTTGAAAGTACAACTTGGAATGGATCTTAATCCTCCAGTTGTTGCCTCCTGCTCAGCTCTGCCTTGGCAGGTTGGCCTTTGTTTGTCTGGAGGCTGGCATGATAGATGAGCTGGTGCCAGGCCAACGTGTTTAAGTAAAGCCAGGGAGTCCCCGAGTTAGCAGAACACAATTCATGGAAAGCCTTGGGAACATCCACAGCTGCATTGCTACTTGCTCCATCAAGGAGACTGATTGGCCCAAATCACATCCCACTTTTGTTTTGAAAGAGAAAACAAAGTAATTTGAGGGTAGTCTCCAAAACTTTGAACTCGATTTTTATTCAAGCAGAAAACTTTGAATTTCTTTCTTGAAAACAGCAACAGAAACACATGGAGAATTTATAGTGAAGAATACTCTAGGCTCCAAACTCATTACAGGCTTTCCCATCTGGCCTAAGATGGCAAATAGAATTACCTTCATTTCGCAGGCAAGAAAATAGAGGTAGAGAGAGAAGAAATGATTTGGGCAAATTGGAAAGAGAGGAAATTGAGCTTCAGTCTCCTGGCATTCGTTTATCTAACCCAGAATAGAAAACTTTGAGTCATTTGGAGATTTCATTTTGCTGTTTTGTTCATACGGTCCAGATGGCATTCACCACATCCTCACGTGGATGTCCTGTCAGTGGCTGAAAACCTGTGACCAGGCAGCCTATTTAATCTTTGCACAATTTAAGATTCCCTTTCACATTAACTAAAATTTCTCCCTTCTGTTCAATAGTTCTAAAAGTTTTACTCTTTAGAGCCAGAGGGATCAGGTCTAAAATCTGCTGGCAGAATATTTAAAGACACTAATCTCCCTGGGTTAGAATATTGTTGGTCCTTCCATGTTTCCCCGCTGAGTGTGATCTTAGAGTGCATTTGTATTCTTGTTTATCTTCCTGATTTAGTTTCTAACAATCTTCGAAATCCAAAGCAAAAATGTAATTTTGGGGGACTTATCTAAGTCTTTCTAGCTTGTGTGCTTCTGTGATGTGCAGCTTAGGTTTACATTCTATTTTGGTGGTGGTGGGGTGGTCACATTACTCTCTTTACTCAAACTCAGTTAATAGACAATTGAAATCTTTAAGATCTTATTATATGTAGAACTGTGTATGTACTTATTATATGTAGAACTGTGTATGTGTCCACATTTTTTTTCAGGCTTGGTTGCATGTCAAAGGACACATTTCCTTTCAATTTCATTTTATTAATCTTGAATTTTTAGTCCAGTACAACAAACTCTGCAGTTTGATTGTAACATCTAGTATGCTTTTTATCTATTTCAAGTTTAGTGTTATCTTAAAATGGATGACCATGCCTTGTAAGTTACCATACCAGACTCTGAAGATCATTTGTATAGTCCAGAATAAAAAGGAAGTCACCTCTTTGCTGATATGTAATCATTGTTTACTATTATTTGGGTGTGGATATTTAAAAATTGTAATTCTCCATCTAAAGTGTCCTTGCTTCCAATCCATGTCTCCCAGGCTTTTATTATTTCCATTGTGACTGACCTCATTAAATCCCTTGCAGAAGTCCAAGCACATCATTTGTTTGCTATGCTTTCTACATCCTAAGGCTGTCCCATCCAATACTTCTTGTAAAGAAAAAGAAATTAGATGCATCAGCCATAACTTATTGATAATAAACCCAAATTGAGTCCAGTAGTCCTGACTCTAGTAAGACTTTATGGAGGGTGAAATGTAGTAAAGATTCAGTAAAGTGCATGATGAAGGCTCAGACATGACCTGATGCTCTGAGTTTTCAAGGATTATTCAGCCAGCTACTGAAACATCCTATTTTATGTATTTTGATTTAGGAGAAAATTAAGCAGATAGTATAATAACTTTAAATAATTCCAGAGGAACTCAACATGTTTTCAGGAGATTAAAATGCTCTACATAGAAAATTTATCCCAAATAGGAAGAAATATAAACATCTGGATCAGAGATTCTTTAAACTGAGGAGACACCCATCCATTAGGAGGAGACAGGTGAAGTCTAAGAAATATATTTGACCTGTTGGAAGTATGTCCAAGAACTTCTAGGAAAGAATAAATGTTTTAGCCAGAGAATTGTTTCTATTATGGCTTTTTATTTTCTAAGGCATGTGTGTTGTGGATGCCTTTCTTTATTTCTCTGCTTATTTTCCTTTGTGTTAGATCATTACTCTCGTATGGTTAACATGATAAAGAAGATAGAATGAGTCTTAGACTGTGAAAATAAAGAGCCATATGAGTTTTGGAAAAATCCTTAGATGTCATGAAATCCAGCTTTCAAACAAGGTCATATCTCTCCGTGATTTTTCTGACAGATGGCTGTCCAATCTTTACCTGAATATCTCATGTAAGAGGGAACTCATTACTAACAAAGGAACTATTTTTTGGGAGTTCTAAGTATTAGAAAGTTCTTTTTTAGTAATGAATGGACATCTGTCTCTCTATAGTTTCTACCTTCTATTGTTGGTTCTGACTTGTGTGTGGACATAGAACAAGGTTAGTCTTGTACCTGGCAGCTCTTCAGATTTTAAAGTTGACAACCTAATTTGAAAAACAGTTGGCTATTTCAATATCAGGCATGGATCTCTTCTCTCTGCCTAGGCCAGGAAGAGAGAGAGTTGGTGTCTGTGACTCCCACTGGCAGACTTAATGTTAAGACTGACTAGAGATCAGGCGACTTGCAGTCTACTTCCAATCCTTCCTTTAAATGTCATTCAAAGTCTCCCAACTATGTGCTTTACCTTTACCATATGTAAAATGAAAAGGTTTTTTTTTCCCTAAATTCAGAAGAATGTTATTGAGGTGTGAAGAGGGAATAGTGGTAAAACTTTAAAAGGTTACCATGTTTTGTAAATACATACCTCAGATTTTGGAGGGAAAAGAAAGAGGAGGAAGAACCTGGGAGAACGCCCTTGTACAATCACCCATATTCTCTGTCTCCACTGTGCTTTGCTTTCTAAACACTTGATGCAGAGGATTTGTTTCCTCTGGGTTCACTGTTATAACTTTCTCTCCTCTCTTTTCATCTCCAAGTCTCTTTTACTAGTTTTCCTTGAGTCTTGGCCAAGAAATTTAAAGCCCTTCTTTTAATTCTTCCTGTCTCCCTGCTCTTCCTCCTTAATCAGCTGTCACATTTCTATTAGGCAAAATTTTTAAAAAAATTCAAATCATAACTACTGTTCAGTTCCATTCTGCATCATTATTTCAGTGTTCATAAATATATTAAATCCATAATTACAATGATGTAAAATACAAGCTTCTTTGGGGTTTTTCATATATCACCTTATTTCTTCTCTTCAAATCGCTTACTCCTGGCTCTATAATCCTTGCTTCAAATCCTCCTTTTAGATTACAAAAAAGTAAAATACCTAGGTCTTCTCCTGCCAAGACCTTATTTCCAGTATTTTAGCCTCTAACTCCTCGATACCTCGCTTCATTTCCAATTTAAACCAATCTTTCTACAAGAAAAATACTGCACTAGTCTTTGAATCTGCATATTATGAAAATAACCAAAGGGGCTTAGCAAAATAAAAACCAAAAAGGTTTTAGAGTTGGTAGAGAGAAGTGACTGTATATTGTGGGAATTCTGAATCTTTTTGTTTAAGAAGTACTAATTCTGGGCCCTGGGGTAGAATCTTTGGGATGATCCCCAGTTATCCAGTTCTTACTTACCAGGATCCTGTGAAAAGAAGAAACTGAAGTCCAAGGCAAAAAGGAAAATGCACATGTACTAGCAGACAATATGTTTTTCCTCCCATAATATCATTACTGGTGATGGTAATCACATTGCTCTGCTAAGAAAAGAGATTTCCATTTTATTTCATGGTCCTAATGAATAGATCTCCATTTATGCTACTACAGTCATTTCAGGGTATGTACTCTTCTCTTTCAGAGTAGTTAGAATAATGGATGATCTTTTCTGCAATTACTTGCATGTAATTAAATCTGTGGATTTTGCTGACTACTGTAGCAGTTGAGCACTGAAGCTTGTTCCTGGAGGTTTATTATGTCAATTGAATGGCAGTCCTCCTGCCTGGCTCTGCCCCTGTAGATAAGTTATGAATTTATGGTACATATTGCCATTTTTAGAACATAGTGGGTACAGCTCAGGTGAGTTAGGACAGGAGCAGCAGCACATTTCTGCTAGGATATGGTCTAGTTTTACTTTTTCTTATATATGAAAAAGTCAGAGATCTGAAGATATTTCATGTAAGATAAATCTGCTTAGATAGACTGAGAAGAGTTACTCATCTTAGGGGAAATAGAACTGGGTCACCATGTTGACCAAAAGTCCCTGGGGACAGGGGCTTTGTCTTATTCTTGTATCAGTGCTACCTAGCGTGATGATTGTCTGATGTAAGGTCCTCAATAAGCAGTTACTAACCTGAACAAGGCTGTGACAGATCACACTGAAACTAAGAATCCTGACTCGTGTTAAAAAGAGAGTTGAGGACAGGGAAGATATTTGCCATCTGATTTTGTCCTGGTGTCTGTCTCTTCTATAGACCAGATAACAAAGGTACTTATCCACCACATTCATGGACAGCTTGCCAGTATTAATTTGGGTAGCTTTAATGTCCAATTTCTGTTTTCATTGCATCATAGGATTAGAAGATTTTCAGACCTTTTCCATATAGATGAGCATTCCTACATGAATCCAGTTAAAGTTTTTGATTCCAGTCTACAAAAGCTGCTCTGCGTTAATGCTCTCAGCTGTAAATATTTCTAGGTTGATAATTATTCCATACATCTAATCCAAATCCATTAATACACGTCAATGTCATTCTCTTTTGTTTTCCCCTCTTCTCAGTGGAAAGTCCCTTTCTTCAAGTATTACAAATGTAAAATTCCTTTACTAGAAAATAAACTGTGGAAAAGTCTACTCACTTTTCTCCCCAGCTACATGGAGAACAGCAACCATCTAAAAGCAGAAGGGATGACTTTATAAATAGAGTATAGGAAAAGGGAAGAATGGGCAAATTATGACTTCCAGAGGACTTTCTCTCCTCCTGGGCGGAATGTGAAGGAGCATGTTCTAAGATATGCAGCCTGTGGTGCTTTTGTTCCCACTGTTCCCCTGGGCTGGTGCTTCTTAAGAATGGTAATTGTCCAAGGCTTCCAGTCTCCTTTGTTCCTGAGGCAACAGAATGTCAGTTTCTTCCTCAAATCCCATCATTGTTTCTGCTTTCATCTTGAATAATGCTGAGTTCTGCATATCTCACTTAAATAGCCTGAAATAGGATAGAGAACCTCAGAAGTATACTTCTACATTACTATGACATATACATCTTGGTTCACTGGCTTTTCTCCATGTATTACTTTGCCAGTTTCCATTTGCATTACTGATATTCCATTTGAGAGAAGAATTCAGTAGACAAAGGTGACTTTCCTTCTATCTGATTCATTTTTAAGGATTACGTTTTAATTTGCTCTCACCTTTTTGCCAAGGTTTTCAGGCAATTGAGAAATAGTACTTGGTTTCCTCAAAACTGAGAAATCTAGTTTTTTTATTCTTTCACTGGATTTGAGATCTATGTCTGGGTCATATTGGAAGGACGGAATAAAAGTAAGGAGCCTGAGATCATTTACTGACTCTTCTCGGGCTTTATTTTGAGCAAGGTGAGTAGGAATCATATAGAGAATGATAGGAAAAGAAATTGAGCTTTGAGAAGGAGACCTCTTCATTTACCTGGGTGTTTTGGTTTCCTCACTTATTAAAGGCATAGGCAGGAGTAAGTGATTGGCAAGCCTATGGTAAAATTATTATTTTATGTGTAAAGTGAGAGAAGTAATCACTACTTTTGCTCATTTCTACATTTCAATGGGAATATGAAAAAGGTCCAGAAAAGGAGTGTTACCAAAGAACCATGACAGAGACAAATGATGCCAGGCTATTTAAAGGATCATGTTAAGGGGTAACTGTTCTTGGTGACCAAGAATGGTCTCCAGAACTGCGGTTCTCCAAGTGCAGTGTTTGAGTTGGCAGCATCAGCAACTCCAGGGACATCATTCAAAATGCAGATTCTTGGCCATCTCCTAGACCTGACAAGTCAGGAACTCATTGGGTAGGGTGCTACTGATGTGAGCTCATGTTTGAGAACCGCTGGTCTGGTGCAAGAGCTTTTGCATCACGTAGCTCTGGATTTAAATGCAGTCTACATAACCTTCAGTCTATTACATGTCCTTCTGGAGCTTAGTTTCCTTACCAGTGGAAGGGGAGGAAAACAACTCCTCCTCCTCAGGGTTGTGAAGATTACACAGCTAGGTAAAGCTGCTGAGAACTTAGTACTTGTGAGGCATTGTGCAAAGGCTTTGTGTGTAATGGCTCATTTCCTCCTCACATCAACCTGAAAAGTTGCTATTTTACAGACAAAATCGAGACAGAGGCTAAACAACTTGTTCAGCCTCACACAAGTAGTAAATGGTAGACCCAGATTTGGACCAGAATCTGGAGCCTTTGCTCAGACTCACCTGCCATTTACAAGGTGCCTGACATTTTGTAAAGACTTAATCAATGTTAATACTCTTTCCTACACATGGCATTGGGGTGCCATGATGTTAAATATGGAGAACTGATTAATTGTTCCCTCTGGTTATATTAATAGGAAAAAATTAACTATAATCGAGTGCAAACTGAAAATCAAATCAATAGAAATTGAAATTAAAGCTTATAATATGAATAATTCCTGGGAATTTAGGGGAGTCAGTGCAAAGAGCCCTATGATCTTGACCTTTTATTTTTCTAATCTTCTTTTTGCTTCATGAGTTTAACATGGAAGAATTAGTTGACAAACTAAGTCTCTGGTTTTCAAATATTGACTTCAAGTCACCTTACACTCTTATAAACTATAGAAAACCCCAAAGATCTTTTATTTATATGGATTTTGCCAATCAAAATGTACTGTATTTGAAATTAAAATAGAATTTACTAAAATATTCATGTAAAATGATTAACAAAATTATTATGAAAAAGTAACTTTTCCAAACAAATATCTTTAATATCTTGCTTAAGAGAAAGCAACTGGATCACATATTTCTGCATTCCATCTTTTGTGTAATATGTCAGGTAATCCTAGGAAAATTCCCCTATACACTCACAGGGCCATGAGAGTGAAATGGCTAATGATTTCTTAGTTTTATTATAAAGGTAACTTTGGCCCCACTGATCTCCTGAGTGGCTTTTGGCACCACCAGGGGCCACTGGATCACATCTAAGAACCCTCTGGGCTAGTTGAAAGTTGGATGGAGATGGATAGTTAGTCCAGAATGTTTATACTCTAAATCTCTTTCCTTTTAGGAACAGTTCTAGGGCACTGATGTAACAGCTAAGAATTAGTCAAAGTAATTTCATTTATAGGGAACTATGCCAGGAACCCCAGTGAGTATGATTTAAAATAATGAAGCACAACTACAAAATAAGAACAAACTTTAGTTTGATTAGCTTATCATTATTAACTTAGACAGCTGAATAAAACCATTTATAGCATTAGTAGAAATGGAGCAGAAATAAGATAGAAAAAGGATAGATAAGTTTCCATGGCAAATAGGATTCTTTTGCTGGGCTTGGTGGCAAATGCCTATAATTCCAGCAACTTAGGAGGTTGAGATAGGAGGATTGCAAATTTTGAGGCCAGCCTTGTCGACATAATAAGACCCTGTCTCAAAAATTAAAATTTAACAAAAGGACTTGGGGTGTAGCTCAGAAGTAGAGCACTTGTCTAGCATGTGAGAGTTCCTGGGTTCAATCCCCAGTACTGGGAAAGAAAAGAAATAGGACTGTGTGTGTGTGTTCACAAATGGTGTTGAATGGTTGAACAATGGACTGTGTCTGCAACACCTTCATGTGTTAAATGATATGCGAAAGTTTAGTATTTCTGTCTCTTTAATGGTGAGTACTTGAAATTAAGTTCAAGTTATCTAAAGTTTACTAATAGTTAATTAGATCTTCTTTACTTATTTCAGTGCTAATCTTTTCTTGTGTGCAATAAAATGATTCAATAGCTCCCCTTATTCTTTGACCTTATTTTAAGTCAACAGGGATGGTGTGAATTGAGGTTGAAATGATACAGTAAGAGAAATGTTTAGCATTAGTTGTTTTATTTCAAGGTGGTTTAAAGAGAAATTTAAAGGAGTGATTATTTATTCTTTTATCTTCTACTTCAAATAACAAGGAATTGTACTGTATTAAGAAAAAGTTTTAAATGTACCATAACATTTCTGCTATTTCATATGCTGAGTTCCTGAAACTTCATGCTTGACATCTGAATATAATATGCTTATCAACCCCAGTTTTGATGTTCTTAAGAGAGAGAGAATACAGTTTTGCTTATAAGCACAGAAAAAGTTCAAACCCTCTATACTATATACATGATATCCCTATTCAATTTCAGTGTCACTGGAGAGTGTGGTAAAATTACAATAGGTTAAACAGGATGGCTTATGCTATAATAATGCATGTTTAGTCAGAAGTGGAACATAAAATACATACAATGAACATAATGTTTACTATACCATAGATTATTTTTGACATGTTTGGTAGGTATTTTACAAGCATATCTGAAATTTTATATTATCTCTAGCAGATGGGAAATAAACAGTAACAGGAGTTGTTAATTTTTTTTATTATACATCAAGAGAAGAGAAGTAATAATGTTAGGAAAAACATACTGAGGCTAAAAAACTATATAAAATGTTTTTAAAGCCCATTTAAAAATCTTGGGGAAAAAAGAAATAAAAAGTAAGTTGAAATGTTTCAACATCTGTTATCAGTAATGGCAGCTCTAAAAGTCAGGCTTTGTTAGGTGAGAAAAATATTTTCTTGTGAAAATATAGCTACTTGGTTTGAGATGCTAGGAACAGGTATTTGCTGAGCAGATGAATTAGAGTGGAAGAAAAACCTAAAAACTCAAGTGTACAGAGTATCAAAGCAAATGAGGGCAAAGCAGAAGTTCGAAATATGCCTCAGATCTGGAGGCAATAGGTAATACACACAGGAATTCTCTCTCATCAGCAAAGCATTTGTGCTGCTTTGCATCTGGGCTGAACCATGTGAGGGAAACTCATCCTGTCTCCTTTCCTGGAGAGAGTCCAAGTTCTTATCCTGTCTCTCTGATTTTGTCTGCTTGCTAGCTGCCTCCTAGCTGGCATATCAGAAACAAATCTTTTCCAGCTGCTTAACCTTCTATGTTCCCTCCATGATGATCCTTTAAAAAAGAACAGTCATCCCTGAGCTTAGGAGCCTTTGTGGGCTCTGGGTACTCACAGTTCACACATATCCAAGCACCCCACCTTCTGCTCTGCCCTCCCTGACCAACATGGTTCTCCAGCCTCATTCTCGAGTACTCTTGCTACATCAGCCTGAGGTCACATTTTTCACTGTTCCCCATTGTTGGGGGAAAAATTTTTAATTTCTCTGTGCTTTGTGCCTGTTCTTCCTTTATCTTGGAGAAATGTGCTCTCCACAAATTGTTCTATTTGTGGAGATCCTGCTCATCCTGTAAGATATTGGGTAAATATTTCTTCCCAATATCTCCAACTACCCAGGCAGAGAGCCCTGCCTCTTTCAGTACTCTGACCAGACACTCCTGACAGCTTCAAGGAGGTGCATATTCCATTGGAGTTCACTACCTCTTTATGTTGGCCCTGCAATGTAGGTTCGTGCTGGAAAGAATGTTGTATTTTCATCTCTTGTAGATCAGTGATGGAGAAATATTTGTTGAAAGATTAATTAGTGAGAATCTCTGCAACACATTTAACAGTCATAGAAGTCTATCATTCCACAACCAGAAATAAGGCTCAGAATGTAAATCCCATTCAGAGAATAACGTAGGTGGTGGTTGTGGTGGTGGGTGGCTTAAGTTGAAAGCAAAGGCCAAACACCATCTTGTGAGGACATGTAGAAGCAGAGAGAAGCAAGGCTATTTGGGACAGAGGGCAACAAAGAATGAGAAATTTTACAGAAAAGGCAGGCTGAGGACAAGTAAAGAAAGAGAAGGTCTCTTTGTTTACACAAAATTTCTTTCTCTGAAGGACAATCTGATAGAAGCCTTTGAAATTACAGAGGAAGCATTTCATTTGTACCTTGGGCTTAAAATTGTTAAGTGCTTTGTTTTTGTAAAAGGCGATAGAACCGGAAAAGAGTTAATGCCATTTTTAGAGAAAGATGATAAGAACAGATAACTTTAAAGTAATTTTTCAGCTGGGAGAATGAAACACAGAGAGGGTTACTGAATGCAGATGTGAGAGGCATCTGTGTTGGCCCAGGCCCTTCTCTCGGCTTAGTCACTTTCTCCTTTCTGGCACATGCTGCCTCCTGTGGTTGAAGACAAGACCTACTTGCCATTTGAGGTCACAGAGAGAAAGCAGCTGCATTGTGGTTTTAGCAATCTGAAAAGGCCTCTCCATCTTCTGTATTTAGGACTAAATGGCCAAATTGTTGGTTAAAGATTTACAGTGTTTTTAGTCTCCTGCAGACTTGTTAGCCCACCCCCTTAGCTTCTAACCTCCTGCTTCTTAGGGCTTTCTCTTGGCCAAGGTTAGAGTGCATAGCTCTTCCAGCACTTGACCAAGCCAACCAATTAATAGGGTGCTCAGTCTCATTCCTTTTCAACTAATTAATCCTTCTCATAGAAAATGTGCTGGGAAAGAAACAACTGAGCATAGAGGACCAGGGTACTAATATTGTGCTTTCAAGTATTAACTTGGGGAAGAATTTGCCCTCTGGTCATGTAGTGTGGATAGAGACTTAGTTGTCTACCTACAACCTTGTCCACTATCTTTATACTGTGTTTGTATGTAGTCCACATGAATACTGGAAAGAATAAAACACATGTTATCATGTACAAAAATACTGAACAGATCAGGCTGAGGTACAATGCAATCCAGTTTTATATATCTAGGCTAATGGGATTCTACTTAATTAGGGTGAAAAGTGAGAGCATGTGAATGACTCAGTCAATACAGGGGGGACAGAAGTAGGCTGACCTTAGGATATGTGAGAGACTCAGGTGCAGCACAGGGGTTGGAGAAGGGGCTTCTGCCTACAGTCCTCTTCTCACGGAGGCCATAATGAAGCTCAGAGGATCTCAGCCCTACACAACCAGTTGAGCTGTGCCTTTCCCACCACTAATTCCTATGAATCTAGGAAAGGTAGCTGGGGAAGCAATTAGAGAATAAAAAAGAAGTTTCTTTTTTCAGAGCTTACTGCTTTTTGTACAAAATCAGGGTTTTGTTTCTTGTGTTATTTTTTTTTCCAGCATAGAGCTAAAGGAAGTAAATCAATTCAAGATTTTTATATCAAATTTCTGCTATCAAATTGCTGGAGGAAGAAATAATATAGATGAAAGAACTCCCACATATATAACTGAAACATATATCTTTCAAATTATTTTTCATGTCACATTAGTTAATTTTAATTTAACAAATATTAACCATGTCCAGAACATTGATTAGAGGTATGAAAAGAAGAAAAAAAATAGCCTTACATTTCAGGAGATCAAAATCTCATGGGAAAGTACCATAGCTAAGAATTTTTGATACAAGGATTCAGCCAGGATGAATAAATAATAATAATAATAATAATAACAACAACAACAACAACAACAACAACAACAATGTAATTATCACACTTTTTGAGCCCATCTTGTATCTTTTCTACTTCCCTCTTCCAAGCTACTTTGCAGGTAGGGATTCTATACCACCTTCATCTGCTTTGCACAGGCCCATTCTAACAGTGCTTCAACTTGCTCTCTACCTCTTGTTTCTTTCCCTGGCTTGTATCTAAAGCAATGTTGTAGGACACCCAAGGGAAACCACTCAACTCCAACTTGGATTTTAGCAACCTAGAAAGATGAAGGGGTTAAGTTCATATAGTGTGTTGGAGGGTAAATATCTTTGATCAGTCAGAAACAGAAATTGATGGATAAATGCTTCTCCTATAATCATTCAGGATACATAATTCTAAATCACATTTTACAATATTCTTTAGAAGGTCCCAAGCAATCCATTTCTAGTCAGTCCATCTCTAGATAGATTGGTCAGTAGCAATCCATCTCTAGTGACCAATGCTGGCATTATGTTTCTATCCTCCCTATATCCCTACTTCCTGGAATGATTTCCCAAATAATTTACCTGAATATGAATGGGGCTTTGCTTAAGCTATACTCTTTGGGGAAAATAATAGTAATTAATACTTTGGAGTATTTACTGTGTATTGAGCATTTCATGAAGCACTCTATATATAGTAGTAGCTCAATGGACTCATCTTTTTAGGGAGGGGGAGATACCATTATTCTAATTTTGCAAATAAACAATTAAAAAAAGTTTAGTAATGTATTCAAAGTTGTATTCTTGGTGATAGCACCAACATTTAATTGCAGTTTCTTTTTTTAAGGTTAAAGCCCAAACTCTCACTGCAAAAACAAAAAGCTTAAAGATACATAATTAGTGGATGGGCATTATGGCGACCCCACCAACATCTATTCCACTTCTCTGCAGATGGTTTGGATGGATTTCGACTTGCCTCACTCCCTTACAACTTCAGAGGAGACCTTTGATTGGTCTAAACCTGATTAATTCCACATCTTTTCACATAGTGGTTGTTTTAGACTTGTCATGCCTCTAGTCATCCAAATATAGCATTTCCCAGGTCAGAGTAATTGGTTCATGCATGGATATGTGATGTGAGACGTTTCCACTAGAGATAGGTAGCTATTTAACATTGGCATACCCAGGACTCAATCCTTAGATCTCTTCTGAATCTGAGCTCATTTACCTGGTGACCTTATCAAGTGTCATGGCTTTACCATTGATGTACTTTGGTCTCCAAATGTTTATGTCCAGTGCAGACCTCTTCTCAAATCTCTTACAAGTCATGTTAGTTAGCCTTTCATTGCTGTGGCTCAAATACCTGACAAGAAGAACTTACAGGAGGAAAGATTTATTTTGACTCATGGTTTCAGAGGACTCAGTCCATGGTGTTCCGACCCTTCAAAGTGAAGGAGACTTGTGGTGGAGGAAAACTGCTCAGCTCATGGTAGTTAGGAAGCAGAGAGAGACAGCGAGTGCATGAGAGAGGGGAGTGCAAGGGGCAGGCAGGGGCTGGGGAGAAGATAAATCCTTCTGGGGCATGCTGCAGTGACCTATGTCCTTTATCTAGGTCCCACCTCCCAGTAGTCCATTCAGTTATCAGTGGATTGATTCACTTATGGATTAATGAAGTCAGAGTCCTCAGGATTCAATCATTGCATAAAGCCCCACCTCTGAGCCTTATAGCTCCATGCTTTCAACACAAGAGCTTTCGTGTGGACATTCCAGGCCCAAACCTTAATTCTTCATTCAGGATTTCATCAATTACCTCCTAGGCATTTCCACTTGGGTATCTAATAGATAAAACTTAATGTGTCCCTAAGTGAACTCAAATCTCCCTTTTTCTCATCTCAATGTTAACGTCAACCTTCCAGTTGTTCAGACTAAAACTTTGGAGTCCTTGACTTTCTCCTTTGCTCATACTTACCATTATTCATCTAAAAATGGTTGGCTATGCCCTAGAGTGTAAGCAGAATCTGCCCATGACTGCCTCTCCTACTCTTCCTACTCAAGCCTCCACACCTTATGCCTGGGTTCTTGCCAACTGTCTCCTCTGTGGTCTCACAGCTGGTGTCCCACCTACTCCTGTGATAATGCTTACTTATATCAACACTGGTTTCTAGCCTTTGGAAAATACCATCACTCACACAGAATTAAGTGGTTATGAATTCAAAGGCAATAGCTATGTAAATCCATGAGCAGCATTTCAATTTGGTCTTTGGGGCAAGGTGGTTTTTTTTCCCCCCCCCCAGTGGTTTTTAAAATGCTCTGGAGGCTTACAGAGCAGTATTTTGAATAACACCTGTGACAGGGAAGGGGAAAGCTATTACTCCTTTGAATTGATGTATGTCTGCAGAGGTCAAATAATTTCTTGGACAATTTTTATGTCTTCACCTATAACTTGGGAACCTTGATATAGGGAAAGAGTTCCAGGCCCATAGTCAAGAGAGCTGGTATTAGTTCTATGTAATTAATTTTTTCCCTTTGATGTGTCACTTATGTTTTGAGTTATTAATCACCTTGTGTGTAAAACAGGATGGATAATATCTGCTTCCATACCTCACAAAGCTGTTGTCAATATGGAATGATACAATTTATCAATGATAGATTTTTAACTGGTTCCTATGAAATCCTACTAAGAAACATATGAAAATGTCCATCTTCAATCTTCCCTAAGTTGTATATAAAATTGCATTTCTGTATGTGCACAGCACCGTGTTTCTTCTTTTTGGAAATAATGTTCATAGTTTTCATCACTGTGAAAGAGATGAAAACTCAGAGACTGATGACCTAGGAAAGATCAAGATCTTCTTGCTAGAGGTGCTTTCTAAACTACGAAGTACCAAATAAAAGTACCATCTACTGGACTCATCTTCATCTTAAATATCAAAAACTTTGTTGTATATAAACACAAGAACCCTTTATTAAGAAATTTTGACTTCAGTCTTTAAAAATCAGTATGAGTTGATAAGCTTTATGTGTCCATAGCTGGTTAGCAAGGCTGGTAAACATGGCTTCACAGGAAGTTGTCTAGTGTACATAGTTCAACAGTCTTGATGGTGCTGTGACCTTGACCTGACTATGATGTCCTGAAAGCAGTTGAGGTAGCTCCCACTGAAATATCTGAATAGTTCTCTCACCTTGCTTCTCCAGCCATGATAGGTTACTGTATAGAAAATACTTTTCTACCCTTTTATCCCTCCCACCCCTCCTCTTCCCTTCCTTCCCCAGGCATTTACTGAACCCTCAGCAGGAATTGAACAGCACTGAGCCAGTATCAGTTCCTTGAATAGTCCTGTCCTGTGAGTTTGAAAGAGGATACCCTGGTCCTAGGAAATAAATGTGGGACAGGGAGTCTGCAGCCTGTCTGGGAACCCAGCTCTGCTATTAAAATCACTCTGTGACCCTCTGTCGGTCACTGAACCTGCTGTGCTGCTATTTGCTCATCTGTAAAATTGCTCTCCCTCTTGGGCTCGTTGTGAGGATAAAAGAAAATAATAGGTGGCAAAGTGCACTGAATGGTAAAGTCTAATACTAAATCAAAGTATTATCATTTTAGAAGTTTATCCCTGAGCAGTGCTGACATCGACATACGGAAGTCAAAGCTGCAATTAGGGGCCTGCTTCATCTTTAATCCACCAATAACAAAGCATTCTCTGAGCAGTGACCCAATTTCAGGTACCCTATGGTTATTTGCAACTTCTTCTTCATAGTCTTGATAGAAGTACAGCATCTCAGAGTTTTTTTGGATGATTTCAATATCAACTAGTCAATAGTTTTGCTTCTTTTACTTTGGAAAATGTATTAGTAAGTTTGTTATGCGTCTGCTTAGTAGGTATAGGTCTGTGTGGTAGTTCTGTTTTGATCAATCAGTCTTGACTCAGGCCTGCTATATGCTACATCTTGGGATACCGAGATGGAGCATGTATACATCCTGGACCTGAGGGAACTTGCAGTGTAGCTAGAAGAGATGCATTAAGGACATGCTCAAAAAAAAAAAAAAAATGAGGGAAATAGTTAAAGCAGTTTCCCTTTAGTGAACACATACTAATGCCAGGCATAGTGTTGTAACTTTTCATGAGTTATTTTTAATCTTCTTGACAACCTAATGAGGTAGGCAATTTTTTACTTGTTTTCAGAGGTAGGACTGGAGCCTCAGAAACGTCAAATAACTTGACCAAGCTCACACAGCTAATAAGCATCCTTAAGGATGCAAAATTTGCAAGAAGAGAAACTATAGGATTGTCTTGAAGGCTAAATTGAGCAATGTACTTGTCTAGTGCTAGGTCATAGGATGTTTCCTTTAGTAGAGGCAGTTGAATTACATCTTGGTTTTGGAAAAAAAGCAAAATGTTTATCATCATCTTGATGACTCTAAGATGCAAAAGGACTAGGTAACTGAAGATTTTAGGGCCCAAATCTCAAATCTTTACAGAACGAATGCCTTTTCTCATTAAAGCTATACATTTCATAAATCAAGCTAATCAAGTATTAGATGTAGTAGTATATACCTAGTATATATCCTACTCTGACAATAAAATTAACAAAGGTCAATATGGACCAAGGATCTCATTTGTGTATTTCTTGCATTGATAATATTCTTTGATGACTTTGGGATTTGAGGAAGTCAAATGTCTCCTCATTCTCCTGATAATGACTCATTTCCAAAGTTCCACTGTGAGATCTTCATTACTTTACCTAAGAACTTTAGATTCAATTAAGTCAAAATGCACTCTGAGAATAGTAAACTTCAAATCAGTGATTAGCAAACAAGGACCCATGGGCAAAATCTGGACGTAGACCTCTTTTTGTATATATAACTATTAGAGCTATGGATAATTTTTATATCTTTAAAACAATATGTTTAAAATTGTAGTATTATCTGCTTAAAAAAGTTATTGGGACAAAATTCATCTCTTAATTTACCAAAAAAGGGAGTTTTTAAAAGGTTAAGTGAGAATTTAATGTTCTCTAGTCTAATACTTATTTTTAGTTGAGGAAACTGAGGCCTAAAGTAGATGAGTGTCATGTTCTGGGTCACAGAGCACCTTGGCCTCTGGATCTGGATTGCCCTGGCTGCCTGGGAGAGGTCTTCCTACCCAGTCACCCAGTCAGGACCCCCATGATACAACACTGTGCTATTGAACTTCACTTTCCTCCTCCCATTTCTATCCCCTTTCTTATCAAACAGGTGTTTGTCACGAAGTGGCTTTTTGTTTTGTTTTTATACAATATGAATAGATAGTAGACTTCACAAAATGTTCTATCTGTCTGCTTATATAGATATGCACACATATATATGTACACATATTTCTATTTTCAAGATTACAAAGGTTATTGTGGAAAATTCAGAAAATACAAAATAGTAGAAGAAAATGAAAATTACTCATAATCTTCCATGTTTGTGGATAGGTATTTTGGTAGGATCTTTTATTTTTATACTTACAATACTGAAGTAATAGTCTCTTTATATATAATATATCCTATATAAAACATAGGCATAGAATGTATATAAAATACATACTATATAATTTACATTTAAAAATATTTAAATTTTTAATACATTTTCTTGTATTATAATCCATACCTGATATAACATTATGTATTTAAAATTTCCATTATATATATGTGTGCAAATACATGTAATTTATCTATACATTTTATAACCTCATATAGATTAACAACATACAAATGCGTCCAAATGTTTCCTATCACTGATACTTAATGGCTGGATGGGGCTATAATATATGACTACAGCATGTCTTATTCAGCAACTTTCCCACTGAAATACATTTTCTTTAATTTGTTTATTTTTTCTCTGACAGTGATTGGCGTTCTAGTAAATATTATAAACAAAGCTATGAACACTCTTGATTATTTTGACATCTTAAGGATAGATAAGAATATTTGGCTTATATATGGAGATCATTTCACAGGTTATGGGTTCATATTACACTGCTTTGCAGAAAGATTTAGCCTGTTTATAGTTGACAAGCAATGTGGACCTGGGTCCTTTTCCTCTGTCTTTGTCAAACATGGTTCTTGGCAACTAAAAAAAAAAAAAAAAAAGAGAATTAAAACAATGACAAATTGTTATTTAATTTTCATGTCATTGATTATAAAAGAGAAGCAGAATTTTTTTCATATATTCATAGATCATTTGTACTTTTTCATAATGAAATCACCTATTTTTTTGCATTTATACATATGTCTTGTTATTGGACTGTTCATTGTCTTACTTCCTGGAATTTAAAAAAAATATTAAGGTTCTTAACCTTTTCTAATTTGTATGCCAGAAATATTTTCTAACTTTTCATTATCCCTTTAATTTTATTTGTGAATTTTTTTATGTGAAAGTTTTGAGTTTGTGTATAATCAATTCTATCATCTTTTTTCCTACCTCTTGAAGTTATACAGAGAAAATTAAATCCTTCTTCATTCCCTAAATATAAATACTCATCAGGGCTTTATTTAATTTTTTTTATAAATTAATAAATTGACAAGTTTGCATTTAACTCTCAAACCCAGCCCAAGTTTATTTTGCTGTGTGATTTTTTTTTTTTTTGATTTTTTTGCAATCTGAGCATTTCCAACAAGGTGAAGAAAAAAATCTGTAATAAAACCAGAATTTTCACATATAGTAATTTCCTCCATTCCTTCACAGAAGTACATATGCAAAGTATGTGTAAATGTTATGACCCCCGGGGGGATCTCAGGAGAGAACACTTCTTTAATGTCTTAATGCTTCAAAGGACCTGGGAACAAAGAAGGCTTTTCTCTTTCTATTGACCTATTATATTTGCATAATCTTTTCTGATGTCACAAGAAGAGAGTAGACTTGTTCTGGCATCAGAAGGCAGAAGTAGGACAGATGGGTAAAAGTTACCCAGATAGAGTTCAGCTCAGAGTAGGGAAGGCAGTGCTGCCTGAAGTCATTGTCCTAACCTTCCAGTGGAAGTCTTCACTCAGAGGCTGTCTGGCACTCAGATGTGTTTATTGGATGGCTATCTTTGCCTGTTTTGTGATACTGGGAATTGAACCGGGGAATTCTACCACTGAGCTACATCTTCAGCCCTTTTTATTTTTCATTGTAAGGCAGTTCTCCCTAAGTTTCCCAGGCTGGCCTCAAATTTATAATCCTCCTGCCTTAGCTCCCTAAGCAGTAACTGGAATTACAAGTTTATGCCACCATGCCTGGTTTATGAGGATGCTTTGTGATGAGAGTTAGTGGACAGGCATCCTATCATTCAGAGTCTGGGGTGAAAGCAATGTCTTTCAGTAAAAATTTTAAATCTTGCTGTTCTACTTGCTGCTTATTCTAAAACCAGGCATATAAAATAACCATTTTATTTTGTCCCTAATATTGTGGTCAGGAAGTAAGGGTGATTTTGGCTTGGGACCTTTCAGGGTTTCGTGGGGTTGCAGGAAGTTGTTAGCTCTTGCAGTTAGTAGGCTGTTGTGCCATCATCATCTGAGGGCTTGACTGGACTGTATGTTGCAGATGGTCCACTCACAGGGCTGGCAGTGGATGTGAGACTAGGAGCTCCGCAAAGGCTTCTGACCCCAACTGCACTTCTTGGCCAGAGGCCTGACTTTGGGTTCCCAGTGAATCAAGTACAGTCACTTACCCCAAAAACCAAACAACAAAAAAGTCAGGAATTAATGCACTACAGTGAGACTGGGAAAAAAGGGGGAAGCAAATGTCCTCAACCCTGTCTCCAGGACTCTGACAGGAGCTTCCAGTTTAAATAGGGTAGGAATACCAGGGGGTGGAGCAAGAGGCTTCCACAGTTAATCCGTCTTGGTCAAACTGTGGTCTAATTGATCCCTATCTCAGGATTGGTCAGGAAGGGCCTTATATTTGATAAGAAAGTTGCTGTTGCCTATGATGTAGTTTAAATTCTTGCCATAGGATGTTTACCCACCAGATCTATTGTTCCTGGAATTCAGTGTGACTACAGGAAAGAATGACTCAGAACGGAGGAGAAAGATGCAAAATAGTGGTATAGATGCCAAACTTTTTATTTTTTCCCCTGCTTTTAGTTGCCCATTGGGCATCTTCGAGCATTTGCAGACCCAAATGAAAAGTCAGTGGTTCCAGCATGTATACTGTAAAGCATGGTGGTCTTGGGGTAGCTAGACTTCTTACATGGCACCTGGCTTCCTCCAGGGCAGGTATCAGAGGAGGAGCTGGTAGAAGCTAAATAGTCTCTTCTGATCTAACTTTAAAAATCACATAGTGTTGCTTCTATTATTCTCTGTTGGGTGAAGTGGTCAAAAGTCCACCTATATGCCATCTTTTACTGAGAGGAGAATGTAAAAATTTGAGAACCTTTAGCAAATTGCTACACCTGTTCATACGTTTCCTTTTACTGTACTATCTATATTCATCCATGCTCTGTGGCTCCTCATCTGTTCGACTCATTTTTGTTTCCATGCATAGAGAGAGAGTAGAGGGATGGACATTTACCAAAGGGGGGGCCATATGATTTTAATTTGTCTATGGGGCATTTTAAAGCAAATCATCTGAATTTTTTTATTTCAATTTTACACTGCTTCTATTTTTAGATTTGTTGAATTTTAAACACATAACCACACCTTAATTTCACTATGAGTTCATTTATTTCCAGATAATATCCAGTTTGGCTTAGGGGAAAGGGTAAAATACACTGCAGTGTCCAGGCTTTCACTACCTTCTCTACTCCCTGGTTTTAAAGGTGACCTTGGTGGTTGGCCATAGCTCTGAAATGAGAGGCTGAGTCTGTTGCCCCTTCATGAATTTCTGAGATTGACCCTTTGTGACCCCTGGCTTGGTTCAGTTTTTGCTCAGCACCCCTGGGGGGCAGGCTGCATGGTACAAGAAATGCCATAAGCTCTGGAGGCTGAGGCAGGAGGATTGCAAGTTCAAAACCAGCCTCAGCAATTTAGCAATTTGTCTCTAAATAAAATACAAAAAAGGCTGGGGATATGGCTCAGTGGGTAAGTGCCCCTAGGTTCAATCCTGGTTATGGAAAAAAAAAAAAAAAAAAGAATGAAATGCCATAAAGGATTCCTTAGCGGGTGAAAGAATTAACTAAGTGTCTTCTAAATTCTACGTTCTTTGTATGCTAACCTAGAGACTAGGTAGGCAAAAGCACAGTCACATACAGCGGAGAACACTGCGTTGTAGATGAGGTTGTGTGATTCTTGTAAGCATGACTATAACCTGGAAGCCGAGGAAACGGGCAGGCAGCCCCTTCATTTACTGTCTGGCTGTGTCGGCAGAGCTGTTGTGTCTGCTTTAATTAGGGCACGTTTCCAGTTCCAGAAGGGTCTGAATGCAGCATCTATTTGTTGGTTTATGTCCCAATAACATCACAATGGCCTAGGGTTTATTTGCGTCAACTGCTCCGGGGAGCGGATGGGTTTTTGATTGCCACCTTGCTCAGTTCAGCCTGTCAGGATCTGCAGCAGTGGGCTGGGAAGGAGTGGGGCGTGTAACAGCAGCTGCGGTGCCGTTCTATACTGCATCTTCTAAGGCTGCGGTGACCCAGACGGTGGGATTTGGTCTAATGAGACAGTGAAAACCAGACGCATTGGCAAGTTAAATCTCCCTTTTTTGACCTGCTTTTGAGACCATCTTGGGGTTTAAAGTTTAAAGCAAACAAACAACAAAAATAAGAATAAACAGACTGGGCAGAAAACTCTAGCTATGAAATATTTTGTATGTTTAATTAACCATTTTGAAGGTCCATTTCTCTCAAATGAAACATGCTTTCCAAATTTTTGCTATAAAGCATGTCATCATCACCTAGGGATTAGGATTTGCTTTGTAAGCAAGAACCTTCCTATTTACCTTTTGGTTCCTAATCTTCCCATTTGTTCTCAGCAGAATAACAAATCTAGCCCCCAGGCTACCCAAGTTTGGAAATTGGTTCCTGCCCTAAACAGAAAAGTGATCTAAGCTCTCTGGCAGCACTAATAAGACCTGAGGGCCTCTCATGACTTTCTGGATCACAGTAACCCAAACTGGCTTCCACAGTTTCACACCCGGATCCTGCAGCACTGCTGAGGCAGGCCTGGTCCTCCGGCCCCTGCTCTCCTGTGTCTCAGTGTGACACTTAGGATGCTGCCACTGAACTGCTCAGCTATCAGAAGATGTTTTTAGCATGGAGAGGTTCAGGAACACTTCCTTACTGAAGTAATGAGAAACTGAGTCCATTGTATTTTTCTATAGACTCCACAGACTGGGTAGGGTTGTGTTTTATATCCTGCTGAGGTTCACAAAGCATTAATTCATTCAGCACTTTTATTGAGTGCTTAATATTTACAAGGTACTAGGACACTGAAAATTTGCCATTGAAAATGCTGCGAAGAAAATTTAAAGAAAACCATATGATGAAGAGTGATTGGAGACCAAGGGTTCAGAAAAATTATAAATTTGGTGGCCAGGATAGGCTTCTTTAAGAGAGTAAAGGTCTGAATAACAGGAAAGACTAAACAGGCAAGAATGGAGGGGAAAGGACATTCCAGATAGCTAGCATATGTAAAGATCCTAAAGAGGGAAGGATTCTAAGAAGGGCAGAGTTGGAGAGATTGGAAAAAGATCTTTAAAGATCTTGGAGGCTAGGGTGAGAAGGTCAAGTTATGTCCTTCATGGTTATCTAAGCTCTTAGAGGGTTCTCAGCAGGAGAGTGTACAGTCTAAATTTGTTGAGGCTAAGATTGGCAGTACTGAATCTAGCTAAAAGGGTAGAACAGTTTATAGGTGAGAGTTAATGCATAAGACTATAGTAACATTAGTTAATGGGGAGTAGTGGGAGGCATAATCAAGAGGGGCTTCTAGGTTTCCAGGTGGAGCAACTGAACAAATGGTGCCGTTTTTCTGAGAAGGGTTAGACTAGAGGAGAAGCAAATTCAGGGTAAGGAGATACTGGCCTTAGAGACTAGAGGAAAGGTCAGATTCATAAATTTACCATTATGTTTGGTATTTAAATATATGGCACCAGAAGCAATGATTCTTCAATTAAAGTGTTAGAAGGAAAAATCCAAGGAACAGAGGAAAGGAAACAAAAGATGAGTCCAAAGGAGAAGAGCGAGAAAAAACTAATGGACTTCATCTGAAGCAGGAGGGGTTTGTTGGAGCTTAACAGACACATGAATCAAGCTGAGCACCTGAAGACAAACTGCAACAAACAACATCATGATTTTTTAAAATCATACATAGATGTACACCTGAGTGCACACATCATTTGTATAGTTCACTATTCACAATATGAAAGTAGCTCTGTATTTTAAAATCTAATTGGGAGGCCTTTGGATGAGGACTGGCTTTGATGCTTTAAATTTCTGTGTGAGTGAAACAAAGCCTGATGTTAATAGTAATTTGAAACTAGACACTGTACGAATCAGAACCCATCAACTAACGTCTAATTAGGGACTTTCCACTCCAACCAAGTATAATTGTTTTGTCTGATTCCTGCAAACCCTTTATAAGTTTCCCCTCTAGCCCATCCTAGTAGAGTGTTAGCCACTTCAGAATCTCTGAAGCTTGAATAAACTCCTTAAAATTTAAATTTGCTTATGTTTTTCTTTATTAGTAACCCCCACCCAGAGCAAGAAACCACATGTACCAGTACCAAGAAGCCTTCTCAGGCTCCCCACTATTAGAAAAGTGGCTTCTAAGAGCAGAGGTTAACATTGCCTCTTTTTAAACTTTATGTGAAAGGAATCATACTAGTGCATGCTGCTGTGTGTCTATGTACCATCACTCAACCTCAGAAATGTGAGATTTATTCATGTTGCATGCACTTTCTCATTGATGGATTGCATCTCATTTTAGGGAGACACTGTAATTTACTTGTCCTATTTTTGATGGGCATTTGTGTAGTTTCTACTTTGGAACTATGAAAATACAATGATACTATCATGAGCATTGTAATACATGATGTTGGTGTGCGTATGTGCATATTTCTGCCCAATTCATGACTGGGAAGGGAATTGCTCATTCACGGTATATTCTTACGTTCAGCCTTAGAGACAAAGCCAAACATTCTTCAAAGTGTTCATAAGAATTTTCACTTGTATTAGCAGTATTTGAGATTGAAGTTTGTTCCAAAGTCTCACCAACACTTGCTATTGCTGATCTTTATCATTTTAGGTATTTGATCAGTACATAAGCAGTATCTCAGTATAGTTTTAATTTGCATTTCCATAATGACACTTTTGAGAACTTTTGAAAAGTCTACTCTTCTTCTGCAGGACAGTTTTACCTTTGTCAAAAATCAGGTTACTCTATGTAAGCTTATGAAGGTTTTTGACAATCAATCATATTATTCCCTTTGCTTTACTAAATGGTAACCCTAAGAAGAAGAGAGTGAATGTCAAAATAAAACTTGAATGTTCTTTAGTCCAGCAGTACTTGAAGTGTGGTCCTGGCCCAGAAACTATAACATATCATGAGATCATGTTAGGAATGAAAATTTTATGGTCTCATCTATCCCAGACCTACTGAATCAGAAACTCTAAGAATAGGACTCAGAATCTACATTTAACAAACTCTCCATGTGATTGTGATGTGCTTCATATAGGGGAAAAACAATTTTAGCTTATCTCCTATTTACAGAGGAAGGTACTGAATGTAAACTAAACAAGTAAAGGTCAAACAGAGTGAATGCTGAAGACATATTTCTTTTATTAATATGGAGTAAATTTAAGGACTTCAAGATATCTAGCATTTCTAACTTGAAGAAAATCATTAGCATATTTAGTTTATGAATTTCTTATGAATGAAGAATGAATAAAGCAGTCTAGATTCTTTTCCCAGAAGATTCACCTAATGCCTCTGCAACCCTCAAGCACTGTTTGGGACAACAGGAAAAATGTCCCAGTGCAGAAAAGTGCTGCTGGTCTGGAAAAACTCTCGAGGATATTTCAAGTTTTTGTTTGTGCAATTTATCCATCTCTTTTGAAAGCATTTTAAAACTCTCTTAGGAAAACTCATTCTCCCTCTATATTTTAATATTGTAAGTGAATCCTCTACTTTCAGAGCCATAGAGACTGAAACAGCTCTTCCATGCCAGGCTGTGTGGGTTGCTGGTCTCTCCTAAGCAGACCCTTAGTGAATGGTGTATTGAGAGCCCCAGCTTGGGCTCGCTACCTGCATAGTCACCATCAGCTCCTGAACCGTGTCTTGTCCTTATGGACATCTCTTCATGAGGAGAGGAGATTGAACAGATGACCTAAAAAGACTATTCATTACTACATCTCTTGAAATCTCATGGTAGAACAGGTGCATGCCACAAAGAGGTTACTTTCTGGAATGTAGATAAGATGATCTGGGAGTTGTCTTCGAAACACTTTGATATTCCATTGATTAGATAATCCTAGAAAAGAGCAGGGAGAGGGACTCAAGGTTTTTCCAACTAAACTGAATGTCTGCTAACCAACTAATCTTTTGCTACTCATTTGACCTTCTTGTAGGGCTGCATCTTCAGGAAAGGCAATCCAGGAAATATGCAAATTAATTGGAAAGTGCTGAGATGTAGGACTCTTCCTCTGTTCTGAAATTTCTGGCAATCATTTGAATTATCTTATTTTCTTGTACAGACTATCTCTTCACACTTAGCTTTGTGGGGCCTTCTAATGATAAATGAATCAATATTTCTGAGAATGCAAATGAAAAGAAAGTCCTGAGCCATCTGTATTATTAGTATTGTTATTAAATTTTATCTTGTTTTGGAAATTGCGTTTTCTCCATTTGCTTCTGTCTTAATACATTAGATTTTCATGACCTTCACATTATTGGTTTGAAGAGGTAATGCTTCATACTTAACATGGGACTTTGCATCTTCAAAGAATTCTTTAAATAAGCTAATAGAAAGGAAGCTAGAAGAAGACTACCAAGTTTGTTTTAAAAAGAGGCCTCTAAATGCAGACCTGCAAAGACAATGGTGCAAAAAAGATTATTCAAAAACATTTGTGAGACTGGATTTCATGTGTCTGGAGGAAAAAAAGAGATGGAGGTTCAGTGCTACAGAGGATTGTGTGCATACCTGCATGTGCCTATTTGTGAACATGGTCTTGCTATTTATCAAAGTTGGGCCTTCTAAACTTTGAAGCAATTCTGTTGGTGTTATTGATCCTAAATTGTAAAATAAACCCATAATCACTGTCTCATGATTACGTAAATGGAAGCTCATTTCAAGGTTAGAACCGGTGCTCAAAGAACCTCTAAACAGAACTCAATACAAAGTGAGGGCTCAACTGCTCTGTTTGAGCAATTGGTTTAGCTTTTTAAATCATAGTTGGCCTTGTTGATTTGTTACTTCGGTGTTGCTAGCATTATTCATAAATGTTTTTCGCCTGTTGATGGAAGGAAATAGCATGATCTAGGACTTCAAGGATCTGTAGGTAATATGGAGACAGGCACCTTCACTAGACACTAGACATGCCCGTGTCTAGCCCAGTACCTGGCTCAGGGAATTCAGGAATACATTCATAGAGTGAATAAATACATCAGTGAGTCATCTTGGGTGTCTTGCAAAACACAATGGTTTGTGTGAAAGGCCACCTGGTACACACTCTTTCTTAATTGACTTTCTTTTTTTGTCTCTTAGAAATACAACCTGTTCAGCAGACAGGTTTTTTTCCTGTGTAACCTCCAACTTGGAATTTATGAAGAATGTCTGTTGTAGTCAGTTTTTGGTCTGTGTGACCAAAGGACTTGACAAGAGCAACTTAGAGGATGAAAAGTTTATTTTGGCTTATGGTTTCAGAAGTTCAATCTATTGTCAACCAGTCCCATAGCTCTGGACTTAGGATGAGGCAGATCATCATGGCAGGAGAACATGATACTGGAAAGCAACTGAGGACATGATATCCAGGAAGCAGAGAATGAAGGAGCTCACTCGTCAAGGACAAAGATATAAACCCCAAATGGATATTCCATGTGAACTGCTTCCTCTGTCCACACCCTACTAGTAATTGTACCACCCAGTTAATCCATTCAAGTCAATTAATCCACTGATGAGGTTATATCTCTCATAATTGAATCATTTTACCTCTGAACACTATTGCATTGTCTCATACGTGAGCTTTTTGGGAGACACCATATATCCAAACTGTAACAATACCTATAATTCATTCAAATTCCCCACTTCCTTGAAACTCTCTGAGATATGCCTGCTGTTTTCCCCTTCATGAAGTGAAGAGTAAACTTGATTTGACCTCAGTCATTTATTTCATGCCGGAAAATAAAAATCACGAAACTAATTCACAAAGCTCAGGTATGCTGCTCACCCACGTGAGACACTGACTTTACATAGGGGTCTCTACCTGCATGCCATAAATTTGGTTATTTTCATATGAGGAAAATAATGTCATCAATAAAACTTAGATTCTGAATGGTTAGTAACAGTGGATAGTAGAAAAAGTCTTCTAACCATAATTAGTGTCCTGAATTTCACCTGATTCTTGAAGATCTCAAGTTAATTATTCCTTGTACCTCCATATTGCCCTTTTAGATATTTTCATATAAAAGTTTGGCCAGGTATGGAAATTTGATTATTATTTCATAACCGGACTGAGACAAGGCCAATGAGGAAGGGGCTGTTTCTGGTTACAGTAAGTTAAGGACTTAATATTTTTGGTATCAGAAAGACCTTTTTTGCCAATTTCTGGCAGGCCACTTTGACTGACTTTGGGCAAGTTACTGTACCCCTGAGTCCCACTTTCTTTACCTATAAAATAGGGATGCATGTAATATGCACTTCCTGGGACTATTTGAACCTTGATGTTTTAGTTAGCTTTTTTGCTGCTGTGACTAAAGGACCCAACCAGAACAGTTATAGAGGAGGAAAGGTTTATTTAGGGATCAGAGATTCCAACCCACAGACAGCAGGCTCCATTCCTTAGTGCCTGAGGTGAGGCTAACATCATGGCAGAAGTATGTGGCAGAGGGAAGTGGCTCATATGTTGATCAGAAAGCAGAGAGAGATTCCATGCTCCAGATACAAAATATACCCCATAGCCATACCCCACAGTGAACCACTTCCTCCAATCACACCCCACCTGCCTCAGTTACCACTCAGTTAATCCCATCAGGGAATCAATCTACTGATTAGTTTAAGATCTTACAACCTAGCAGTTTCCCATCTAAACCCTCCCTCATTGTCTCACACCTGAGCTTTTGGGGGACACCATGTCTAAACTATAACACTTAAGTTAGATAATTTCAGGAAACTTTTACATGGACTTTTTATATATTAAGAGCTCATTAATGCTAGTTATTTTTATTACAAAATATATCAGGAAGTATTAAAAAAAGAGTCAAGAACAAAAAGGACCATAGTTACAGATAACTGGACTTCAAGAAAAAAATCAAAACAAAACTCACCTCTTGAGCTTACTAGATTCAACCTACTCTAAACCCTGGTGATTCTGTGAGGTGGTTACCTTCTAAGCACACTGAGTCTAGAAACTTGGGCCTAGACTCAAGGGAGTGGGACCAGAATAGTGGACTTTCCTTCTTACCAAAGCCTTTCCTTGTGTCATTTTCCCTATTGAGAATCTGCCTCTTCCAAAATAATGGAAACTTGAACTGAATTGGTCTGTGAGGGAAGGGTCATGCTTGGTCTGGGAGTGGAATGGATGTCCTTAGAAGGAAAATAGAATACAGCAAAACAACTTAACACACATATAAGGTATATACATAAATAGCAACAATGGGACATTTCATTACATGTAAAACATTATTCTTTGATTTTTCCTAATTCCTTCAAATGTTCTCTCTCACTCACAGTTGGGAGTTATTTTGTGTTCCACTCTCTTTAAATTCAGCTGACCAGCTCCTTCCCTGGCAGGATAGTTCTTCCCTCTCTAGCATTAATGCAGATCCAGGACAGGAGCACGGGTCAATAACGGGAGGACCTCCCTGGCAGGAGAAGGAGGAGGAGTACTCCACACTTCTGGACAGCCCCTGCTCAAGGGACAACCCTGACACGGAAGGGCCCTAAAGAAGATGGGAGGCACTTTCCCTGGGTAGTGCAGATAACGTGAGAATCTTCAGATATCCTCATGGCACTATCCTACTTCAGGGAAGACCAGGGCTATCACACACCAGAATTCTCTTGAACTTTCTTTTATGTCTAGCTCAGGGACTACCATGAAAATAAGAAATTTTAGAAAAATATGTCCGTGATCCATTAAGAGTTGTTCTACACAGTCAGGGTGAAGGAAAGGAGAACCTAGGGGACGTAGATTTCATTTTGGTTAATGCAGAGACTTGGGCTTGCAGTGGCCCAGGTTCAAACCCCAGATGTGCCTTTAGTGTTCATGTAATCTTGGGCATATTCCTTATTCTCTCTGAGCTGTAGTTTTTAAAGGGGCAATGGTAATGGCATTTATCTTATAGGGTTATTGTAGATCACATAGAATAGTACATAAGCACACATGTTGCAGGATAATTAACAATTTCTCTTCACTTTCTGGGCCCCAAAGGAGTTCCTAGGAGGGAACAGGGGCCTTGAATAACTCAGATGGATGCTGAGGGAGTCAGACAACAGTTTTGACTTATAAGTAACAGCTCTAGCTATGGGTAGCTGCTTCTCTTAGTCTATCCAATGCTGGTGAGAAATCATGTGACTTTTGCTTCCCAGCTCATCCTCTCTCTTTAGCATAGTAGCTATTTAAGTCACTGCTTCATCTCAGACATCTATTTCAGTGGTGTATTTTACAGGCAGAATAAATAAACCCAGGTAGATGCACTTGGTTCTCTCTATTCAGGCTCAGTAATAGTCACAATAGTTATGGGGCCAGGGTGTCCAATAGGGAAGAGCTGCTTCTACAAGATCAGAGCTCATCCTCTGTGTTTGGGTCTCTGAGAGTCCCAGAGGCCTTGCTTACCTGTGTCAATAGAGCATTTGGTTCTTACTGATGTGTTTATCCTGTGTTGGCTCAGTTTCTCGTCTTCTAAATTCTTTGGCTGTATCATCTCTTGGCCCCCCTTTTCCCACAAAGTCTGACCTCTTGGTTGATGTATCAGTTCATCAAAAAAAGTAGGAATCTCTGTGTTTAATCCATGAGATATTTAGCATAGGGAAATAGATGTTTCCCAAATCACTGGAAGAGGTTCTTTGCTCTGTATACAGGAATAACTTCCAGAACAGCAGCCCTGCCTCTGAAGCCTCCAACAGAGTAACTGATTTCAGGTGGTGAGATTTCAGTCACAACTACACCCACCCCTGCCATTGTTGAGTGGTCCTTCAAGCTGTCAATGGGGTCTGGTGACTGTTTCCTCTGCAGTTGCCTCTTTACTCCCAGGGAACTAGAGCATGGACATGTGGAAGAGTATTACATAAAAACTGGACACATTTCCACAGGGTTTGATTGCCAACAAGAAAATTCCTGAAGAACTATATTCTGACTTTCAAATTTTATTCAAGTGTATCTCAGAGGTAGATTGCAATTCACATCCATCATCTTGGTTGCAGAGAAGACTGCAAAATGTATTTATTAGCTTTCCTGTCTCAGAAATATAGGAAGGCACTGAAGAAATCCCAAAAAGTGGTACCAGCAAAGGAAGGTGGAAGATTTGGGCAGATCAGAGACTGAATTCAGGTTGTTTATCAGCTAAAAGCATGAAGTAGAATGGTTACCTGGGATCCACAGGTGAGGGAATCAGTCAATTGTGGGAACACAAAAAGACTCGCTTTGAGAAACTATGGGGTGAAAGTTTGCAAAAAGTGTCACAATTCAAACAAGGCAGAAAGTAAAAGGCATGAGTAGGTCCTGTGACAGTAATAGAAATGGATTAACATCAGTGAGTTTGTTTCTGGTATGCTCCCTGTTTAGAGCTTCAGTTTACCTCAAGTAATTTTACTCGAGTCTGCAGGTAGAGAGAGAGTCACAGATCCTACCTGTACATCAGAACCTCTCCCCCACCCACAACCAGAATAAGTTGGCACCTATGGCCATACTCATCTGTACTACTTTCTGCAGTGCTTTCTTTAGGATTCCTGCTCTTAAATATACCATGCTGAGGTCTGTATAATTTTGTAAAAGTAGTGTTACCATGTTTCAATTGCATTGGGAAAATATATTAAAGACTGGGGTCACATGTGGAACTGACTCGGTGATAACATTTTAAATATCCCATTATACCAGTAAAAACAAAATACTAAGCTCCCTTAAAAAGCAATGTTATATACAGATTGCAAAGAAAGGCAATGACTTATACTAACTGCAAAACAAGAGTAAACATTAGAGTGAAAACACAGGAGATCATAAAAAAATTGTATTTGTACACACATGTATGCACAAACTGATATGCTTGTGTTTGCACACCACATGCACATGTACCTGAATTCATATTATGCATTCAGACAAAATTGTTTTAAACTAGGACAAGGAACAAAAACCAACAAATACCCCATCCTTAAAGGTAAATAGTATCAAGCAGTTCTCACACGCAAAAAATCACTTCCTTGGCAAAATAAGGTCTTTTATGAAAGGAGTTTTTCAGCAAACAGATTTTGACAATCGACACCCCATGAGCACCATTTGTGGAAAACATTTTTTTCCTGCTGTAATTTGATGAAGCAGGAAGTGGAAATCGATAGGACATTGCCAAATGCGTTCCTTACTGGTGCCCCTGTCTTTCTCTCCTATGCTCCTGCTCTGTAGTAGATAAGAGATAGGAGGAGCCCAGAACACAATATATGGATTTTTAAAAAAAAAACTAGCACAGCAAAGAAAGCTACAGAGCACTTTTAACTCCAGAGATGCTTTCAGCACCATGCTGTACATTTGCTATGTAGCAGAATAGGCCGATTGCAAGCCCAAAGGTGAGTTGGGAGTTTATATGATGCCCCAGAACTTCAGGGAGAGCCTTCCTCACTGGGGCTCATCTCTACCTCTTAGCTCTGCTGTTTCCATGACAACCTGGCCAATGTCTGGTTCAGTTTTGCAAATTCTTTTCAAAGCCCATTAGGCCTAAAATCTTCTCTTTAGACTCTCAAATCTGCCTTACTCTATCCAACCTTCTACTGCATCCTCTCCTTTTAATCTTCCTCATCCTGTGAGATGAAGAACACAAGGTTTTCTAGCAGCAAATATACCTAACAATATACTAAAGAAAATGCTAGATAAAAATACAAGGAAAACTGGCTAATTGCAGCTCCCAGATTGGCTTCATATCTGCTGCCTAATTGTCACTCAGTGTCTTATCATGTTTTAGACTTGGGATGCTGGTTTTGTGCTTATTTGCTTGATGCTTCTAAATAGGTACACTCTGGGCAAAAAGAAAAATGCTTGGAGACCTCTGCTCTGCCCCTGAGCTTCTGTCTGTGCCACCTGGAGCTACCGTGAAAGGGGAATGGGACAGAGGGCCTCTGGAGGAACTTCTCAGCCTCGTCATAACCTGAGTTAGTGTGAGCAGGACTGAGTCTCTCTACCTTTGAATATATTGGTTTTTCTGATAAAATATTCTTCCTGTTAATTGGTGATTAGACTATTTTTAGTCTTAAATAACTATGGTCAGAAAAAAATAATCTACTTCATAAAGCACTTCTGAGTATGCCACCAGTAGGGCCTACTTGCTCCAAAAAGTTAGCATCTGTAAAGATACAGAAATCTGTACTCAAGACACATACTGGCACTCGCCTGATTTAAATATTCCATATCTGTTAACTAGCTTGTTCATGGAAAACCTTATCAGAAAACTTGCTACAAAACAAAACCATTTTAATAGTTGGTCCAAAATAAAAATGCTTATTTTTCCTGCAATTCTGTTTATTCCTGGACATGTCTAATTTCCTAGACATCTTTAGCCACTCACCGAATGTTTTACTCAGTGTTGTCTTATTTTTTGTTTTTGCTGCTGTAACCTAAAGAGTGGACAAGAACATACTTAAGGGGGAAAAGTTTATTTGGGGGCTCATGGTTTGAGAGACTCATAGACAGCTCCATTTCTTGGGGCTCAAAGTGAGGTAGAGTATTATGGCAGAAGAGTATGGAGGAGAGTGGCTCAGGACATGATCAGGAAGCACAGAGACTAAGCTCAGTCACCAAATATGTACCCTAAAGGCATGCCCCCAATGACCCACCTCTTCTAGTCATACCCTACCAGCTTTCAGTTATGACTCAGTTAATCCCATCAGGGAATCTATTCACTGATTCAGGCTCTTATAATCCAATCATTTTACCTATAAACCTTCTAGCATTGTCTCTCACATGAGCTTTTGGGAGACACCTAATATCCAGACCTTAACACCAAACTAGACATCAACATCCATAAAGTGACCCCTCTGAGCATCAGTATACAAGAAGCAGTGCGCACTTGTCAGAGCATTATTACCAGAATATTTTCATAAGATCACTTATTAGATCATCCTTCTCATAGAACTTCAAGAGAGAGAGAAATAGAGATTCATTCATTCATTCATGGCAGATTTGATAGAGATGAGAACCTGAGGGAAGCAGGGCAGTGGAGGGAAGATATAGTCAGAGGACACTTTGAGGGTGCTAGGTCCCTCATAGGTGGCAGGAAGTCCTTTTAGTGTGTGCTGGTTTGCCTCAAGCGGTTGTGATGAAGTTCTACTTTTTCTTTTCCTTGGAGTTAAGGACTCTTTATTAAAATAATAATATTGTGTAACTTCTGACTTCCTAGTTACAGTGTGTTGTATCACAGAAGTTACTAGGGAATAGGAAAATCATACGTGTATTTCGTGAAATCTAGCTATAAGAACTTTAAGAATGTTGTATTAGGAAAGTATGGACCAGTCTTTTTTCCTAAATCTAGGTCACCTACAGTTGATAGTTAATTTGCTTGGATTACATTTTGAGGTCTCTAACATCTCCATGAGCCATGTTCAGTTGCTTCAGCAGAGTTCTGTTTCATCCAGGGAAATGTTAGGTTTTTGAGAGTGAATAAAGGCCAGTAGATACAGTATGGCCTTTAGAATCTTGGTGATAAATAGACCATCCAAAGGTTAGCAACATTGCCCAAAAAGTAGGAGGCATTTTTGTATAAAAGTTGAAGGATTTGGCTGAATGCTTCAATGTTGTGTAGGTCCTAAGAACAGCCATTTGATTATATTCAGTTCAATTTATTTGGGCCTTGGTTAACACAAACTCCACACCCCTACTTAAAAATACGGCACCTAAAGAGCATTGCTTCTAGTTAAAGTGAAATCTTTAAAAATTGAGCTAAAATCTCAATAATTAATCAGTTTTTAAACAATTGTGTTAATCTAAGAGTGAAGAAGCCTTTTTATTCCTAATGCCCCTTCAGGACAGGAGATGCTCATTCTGTTGCCATTTTGCAGACCTTTGACTTGGAAGGTACTTTCACAGGATTGCCCAATGCTTTTGGAGAAAATTTGGAAAGAGGCTTACATTTCAAAGTGCAGGAAATCCAACTTAAGCTTTAGATTAATCTCTAATCTCTTATCTTTTCATATCAGCTATTTGCTACAATCCTTGCAAAGTAACCTCTAATAATTAGGGGAGGAGCTGAGAAAATAGGGAGGAAGGGAAAGTATTGGATTTGAATATCTGATTAAAAAGAAATAAAAAATTTCCAACAGTCTTAAAATATACGAATTGGAGGGAGAGAGAAAGTAAGTAGATGGAAGAATGAAAATATTCAAAATCTATATAAGCTTCTTATAATAAAAACATATCTCTCCCAGTGAGGACAATTTTCCACAAGGATTTACTGTAATCTAACCAATGGGTTCCAGTTGCCATCCAGGAAAAATAGGCTGGATCCTTCTTGATGTACCCCTCATAACTATAGTTTTGCTTCTTTTGTAAAGGTCTAATTTGGTTAAAATAAGGTGATTTGAATAGTAGCTGGAACTTTGTAAGTCTTGTACAAAAGTTTGCTTTTATGACTGATGTTTCTTATAATTGCAGGGACTAACATTTAATGATCCCCTCATATAGGATTTCTCAGCCTTGGCACTACAGGCACTTTAGGATGAATAGTTCTTTGTTTTGAAGGGTCTGTTGGGTCTGTGGTAGGCTATTTAGCCACATGTCTAGCTTCTATTCATTAGAAGTAGGTAGCTCTTACTCCATCCAATTGTGAAAACCAAAACAAACATGTCTTCAGACATGGTCAAATGCCCCCTGTATGGGCAAGGTTACCTCCAGTTGACAGTAACTGCCTATATTATATCCCAACCCTTATTTCAAGTGCTTTGTGTATGTTATACACTTGGTGGGTACCATTTTAATCTCTATTTTCTTGATTAACTGAGATGGAGAAAACTTAAGTAATTTTGCCAAAGTCACATAGTTAATAATGGTAGACCTAGGATTCAGATTGACATATTCTGACATTATCTACTATATTTGAATATGTTTGAGTTCCTTACAGATAAAGCACTAATAATTATTTATTATTATTTCCAAGCCAGTTTTGTAGTTTAATTGTGGGATTTTGATGTGGCAGTAGTTGAATTGCATAAAAGAGAATGATTTTCATACTCCGCCTCTTGATAGTAAGAGACTCAATTTATTTTACTAATAAAATGGTAATATGGATGTTAGGGTTCCTTGAGTTTTCTGTTCTTTTCAGCTGTCAAGATAATATCATTTTGTCACAATTAGTTGTCGAGCATCTAAAGGTATGAGATACTGTTTTATAAATATTTTTTATATTTATAAAATATAAAAATAGAGAGTTTGCCCAGCCCCTGTCTATAAACCTCTCACTTCCCCCAAATCTTTGTCTTTAACAAGGGTGCCTGCTGGTAAGTACAAAGTGACCCTGCGTCCTGTGAACAGGGGTCCCAGGCTAGAACAATGAGTCTGCAATGTGGGAATTTAAATCTTAAGGTTTCCAGAGAGCCTATGTGCTCTCTCATCTGGGGATGGAGCTATGAGACAGAATTGTTGGGCATTAATGGCAGCAAGGTTTCTACTATGTGAGAGAGATTATTTGCAGTGACAGAGACTAAAGCTGATATACAGAGAGGAGCACAGATAAGCAATAGAGAATTGGGAGTTTCTAACCCCAGGATTTAGTTATTTCTGAGGCTGGGATGCACTCCTGAGCTTTAGACAGCTGGTCTGTTCCACCCATCCTATAAAATTCTGTGCCAATGAAGTCCCTTTGGACTGCTAGTCGAAAGTCTCCTGCTCTTTGCAACCCAGAGAGTTCTAATTAATACTACTCCTATCATCTAGAAGCTTACAGGCTCAAGAGGTTTTTGTTGGTGCCAATTATGGAGGGCTTTGCATGCCTTCCATAGACAGAGAACCTGTGGAATCCTTTCACAGAGATTTGATAACTCTTGAAGCATTACGAAGGCTGGATTTGTGAAGTAATAGGCTGGTACTGGGAGACCTTTTGGGAGCTACTGCAGATGTTAAAGGGAAAAGGAAGTCGAGTCTCATACTGCAGGTAAGATCAAAAAGAACTGAAATAAATTGGAGAAAGGCAGGAGAAGATGTTGATTAAAATTCTCTAAGTACCTTAGTGTGATATAGGAATAAGGTAGTTAATGTTAATAGCTTTGTTCCTTTGGGAACTGGAGCTAATGTAGTGGCCAGTAAACTCTAGCCTGACTCTAAGTTCAATTATTGTTGGACAGACAACCACAATGGTGATGAGTAATGCACTTATTTATATAACAAATATATATTCGGAGCCTACCATATACAAATACTTTCCTGGGTATTTGGATCAATCAGAGGACCAAAAAGTCAAAAATCTCTGTCTCCTTGACCTTACATTGTAACAGAAGGAAAAGATGGACAACATACAGAGACTTAACAGTTTTAGGGGAAGAAGTCAGGCAAAATTTAAAATTTTAAATCAAGTAGATCCCTTTGAAAAGATAGCATTTTTCTATCTCAAAATTGCATTTTAAACCAAGGCTTACGTAGACATCAAGAAATCTCTCTTCTCAGCACAGTACTTAACAATTTTCCCACCATTTCTTTCCTCTCAAAGGAGAGTATAAAGACCATTTTTATGGCTAAAAAGAAGGAAAAGCATGATGGACAGAGATGGAATACATCAGCTCCATGTTGCAATCCTTTCTTTTATTCCTGAAAGTCATTTCCATCTTGTCCATGTAAGTCCCTGTCATTTTTATAAGCACTGAAGAGCTCTATCTTTATTAACTATCTCAGAATAAGAGACCTCTCTCAAATTTAATCCAGTAGTACAAATAACCAGAATCAGTCAGATCTCATGTGACTAGTAGGAAGAAGGAAAAAAATTATAAAAAAAAGCTGGAATCCAGGTTGTCCCCCAGGATCTTGGTTTGAAATGCAGGCAGAGGCTTAGGTATTGCCATGGATCAGTCCTGTACAACAGAATTCTGTCACGATGGGAAGATTCTCTGTCTGCGTCCAATACAGTGAGTACCATTCACAGATGGCTATTGACCACTGGAAACGCAGCAAGAGACAGAGCAAAACAACATCTTCATTTGAATTTATTTTAATTAATTAAAATTTCAAGAGTCACATGTAGCTAGCGACTACTATATTGGCCCATATAATCAAGGCTCTTGATTATTTGTAACTAATTGAAGTTACTGTGAGACATTTTTGCTGTCCATTTTATGATAAAAACTGGGAGTGGGATTATACTTTTAGGCAACCAGGAGCATCTTTGAGCAGAAATGAGCTCTACAAATGGCCTTCCAGATTAAATGCCAAGAGAGAAAGGACTCACTGTATCCCCCAGTTTTGTAAAGGAACTAGGATCACAGATTTGCTAACAGAAAAGTTGCATTCTCTGCAGAACCCACTCCAGGAACAAGATGTCTGGGTCCCACTTCTAGTAAGGCCATGGTATGCCCTTCCGGGGTTTTCTATCTGATACCACATATGGGGATTTATGTGAATGCCTGAAAAGCAGGGTCTCTCCTTCTTCCCCTGTTAAGTTGCCAAAGGCATCTCCCTGTGCTTACAATAAATTCCTCTACCTTCTTTCCCTTCTCTTCTTCCCCTAGGAGAGATAATTGGACTGTGTGATTTCCATTAAATGTAATGTACCACATGCAGATGAAACACAATAGCAAAATGCATTAAGATAGAATGCCCTGGAAAAAAAAATGGTCTGGGTGTTTTTCCATTTGTTAAAATTAGCTACCAAATTATTTGCGTTTTTGCACAATTAAATGTGGAGATTTCATTTATTCTTTTTAAAGGTTATTTGCATTTCATACTCCTGTGAATAAATTATTTTTATAAGGGAAGCACAATCATTTTCTGTTGTTATTCTGTCATGTGTGTGCATAAAGATACATGAGAAAAATATATACATATTTTCACATTTGCACCAATAGACCACATAGTGGTGCTCTAAACCTGCAGAAGTCTCACAAGAGAGCTCTGCAGTTGTTAGATGAAAAGGCAGTGAGCCTGATTGCAGTTAGAATTTTCTCTGAAATGGACTACTGATAAATTTCCTTTAAAAATGTCTTCCAGCATTCATCATTCTGCAAGATAGATCCTTTGTACATACTCAAAAGTGATGAGTTGGACAAACAGCACTAAAAGAAAAAGCCATTTGAGGAAGTGCAGTCCCATCCATAACCCGAAATAACCGTTTCTTTTTCCTTCCATAACTATTGTATTATTAGTTTTTAATTAAGTTCATGCTACAGCTCAGTGGTTAGGTTTAAGAACCACAAGCTCTAGACAAAAGGAAAAATGCATTCAATAATATCTATTTCAGGTTCTTTAGGTAATCAATCTCCTTGTCCCATTCCTAAACCATGTGGCTGGCAGTTGTACTTGGTGAGCTACGAAACCATTTGGAAGATCAGCATCAGAGTGTTCTAGTACCAACACATGGTATCAGGAACTAAGCAATCTACTATATTCTTTGAAGGTGCTTGGGTTTTACCAATTAGAGGAAGCATAAACTGAAATTTATAACATAGCATATGTAAAAAGTACAGTGTGATAAAAACAGCACTGCTTTTTCAGTCAGTTTGAACTGTGCTGTAGACTACCTTATGTTCCAAGTCAACTGTCTTTCTTTCATGACTGGCCTTAGTTATTACTCCTACATCCTTTTGGAGCACTATTGATTCACATGTAATTTAATTTTGTTTATAATCCTGGGTATATATTGATAGTGAACAATATAAACACACTTTCCTCTGGAGATTCAGTAAATGTATGAAAATTGTCCTTTGGTAGATCTTGTACTTTATACTTTGCAAGAGGTTTTGTCTTTTATTTTGGGTAGTTACAGATCAGATGGTCTATGTATCAGTTGTCTATTGCCAAATAACAACAAAACCAAGTGGTTTCAACACAAACATTTAGTTATTTTGTGCATATGCCAGTCTGCTTGATGGGTCTTTTGGTCTTAGCTGGGTTTGTCTAATGTTAGCTGGGCTCTTCTTTGCATCTGCTTTTGGAAGCAAGTCAGTTGGCTGAGGCTGTTCTAGGATGGAATAGCTGAATTTTCCTCCATGTTGTCTTATATTTTCCAGAGGGTAGTCCAGCCTTGTTTCCTTGCTGAACTCCAGGGAGGGATAGAGCAGAAGCATGCTATGCCCCTTAAAGTGTAGGCCTAGAGCTTGCAACATGTCACTACTGCTATATTGTGTTCCTTTTCCAAGTCACAGGCCAACCCAGATTCTAGAGGTGGGGAAAAAGACTCCACTTCTTGATGGGAGGGAAATCAGAGCCATTTTACAGTGACACTAATATAACCTATATGCTCTCACAAAAGTAATAAGAAAACTGGGCTCAAAACTAAGTGGTAGGGTAGGGGAAGAAATATGTATACACAACTCTCATAAGTTTGTAGTTGTTATAGACCCTGTAACAAAAGACAGATGAATAAGAGAAAACTAAGCAAATTCATTAATGCACATGGTGCACATCCTACTGAAGAAGCTACAGTGTAAAGCTACTCAAACCAGTGGCTTAGAACTCTGACATATAACATTTTAAATAAAGAACAATATATTTTAGAGAGGTGACCAGATCTCTCAAGGAAAAAGACTTTGGGTCTCTATGGGCAGTCACTTGCAGGGAAGGCAAAAAAATGGCAGATAAATGTTCATTAATACAACTTGCTAATTTAAATTCCTCTGGAATCATCTCAAGACTGATGAGGGTCTAAAGCTATCTTAAGTGGTTAACTTTGTTCTGCAATGATGGGGGAGCAGGATCCCTTTTGTCTTTTTAAATCTAAGTCCTGCTTTTGGGCAAACAGGAAAGACAGAAAGCTTTCTGTATCTGTTTCTTCGTAAATGTTCTTCAATTTAATACTACTTCATATTTTAGGGAGGCATGTTCTGGACTGACTCCCACAATATTAAGCTTGTGAGAGTTCTGAGATTTAAACACCTCTCAGAGCTACCAGAGCATGTGGGATACTTAAGAAGTAAAGATACATAATTTAGTGGAAAGCCAAAGTAAAACTTGGTCACCTTGATTGCTTAACTGAAATAATATCTGTTCATATCTGCATTGTATTTCACAATATCCACAGGCTGGCTCAAAACTTCAGTGAAAGCAAAGTACTTACCATAGAAGATAATAACATTCATGATCAATTAAAACTGTGTAGACCTAGTAATGGCTACTTGTTCTGGCATGGGCAATCCAGAAGCAGAAGAATTAAGCTAGAATATTTACATAAGAATCTTCCTAAAGACATTTTGAGAATCTCGTTACATCAAGCCTTATGTAACACAGAAAAAGGTTCACAACATAACCTTTGTATACTAACTATGACAAATTGAGTGGTCTCGATAAAGAACAAGGTTAATCTGTGTGGCAGGTGTTAGTCCTGTTTGCCAATGGATAGAGCTTATTATTATATTCATTTCCCTTCTGTTTTCAGCAGAAAACTATCTGAATGGCAACACAGGAGTAAAAACAAAACAGACAGCCATGGCTTGATCAAGCCTTTGTTCTTGTCACCAGATCACAATTCCTCCTCATATACAAGTTGCAAGAGACCAGTAGGAGCCTGTGTGAACTGACTTTATTGGGGGTACAGGGGTTATAATTGCTGAATATCTAAAATGAAGAGCAAATCTTTGATGATCTTTGTGAACATTGTTTTTCAAATTTAATAGCTTTTTAGATCTTTTAAAATACTGATATCCCTATCTTACCCAAGCCCTATTAAATATGTACCTCTAGGGAGGTAAGCCCAAGCATCAGTATTTTAAAAAATACTAATGATTCCAATGTGTAGCTGTTTGAGAACCAAACTTTATAGGTGAATGATCAAAGGGTATGAAACTAATTTGATATAGGCTCACTCATGTGCCTCATTTTTTTTTTTTTTAGTTTATAAGAATACTGTTTCTTGAACATCTAGATTGAAAGTTAAAACACAGATCAACTATTTGTTTTGTGCAGAAAATTGAGGTTCTTTCTTTTCATTCAGATGCTTGGGTCCTCAGAGACAGTTTTCCAACTATATGCAGTTATTTCCAGAAACTTACAAATTCTTACTTCAGGAAGAATTCAGAAAGATTTGATCTCTGATAAGTCCCTTTAAAAAACGTAAGGGAAATCTTACGTTATGATTTGCAGGCCGTGTAGATCCAGCTTGGAAGGTCTAATGGTGGGGCGAGTTCTCCCTCATTATTACTCAACAGTCCCAAAGATACATGAAGAAAAACAAATCCAATAACAATAATAGAAAACTTCTTTGTAGCAGCCTAAAACAAACAAACAACAAAGTAGAAAAAAAAAAAAGACCAGAAATATGGAGAAAAGTTCCCTTTATTTTAATTTTTAAAAGCTGATTTTAAAATATTCTCCTTCATCATCTGGGTGCAGTGGTCCATGCCTGTAATCACAGCACTTGGGAGGCTGAGGCAGGAGGATCATGAATTTAGAGCCAGCCTCAGCAATTTAGCGAGGCCCCAAGCAACTCAGTAAGACCCTGTCTCTAAATAAAATACAAAATAGGGTTGGGGATGTAGCTCAGTGATGGAGTGCCCCTGGGTTCAATCCTCAGTACCCCCCCAAAAAAAGAAAGAAAAAATAATCTCCTTCATGACTCAATCTCTTTCGGAAGGAAGGGCAGAAAGTTGAGTAACCAGGGTTTATTGCCATTGTGCAAAGACCCCAGATAGAAAAACCATGCTTAAGTCCCATGGAAGTTCACTGAGCTGGGACCAGTAGCTCAGATCACAAGATGCATGGCCATTGCCTTCCAAGTAAGCGGGGGGGGGAAACTAACATCTGTCGCTTAGGTATGGCATAGAGAAGCAGACAATGCCTCCTTGCAGACTCATTGTCTAACATTTCTTTTTCAGACACTTCAATCTTACAAACATGTATTGTTCCAGGATTGTGATTCGTTTCCCAATACTGGCTGTTTCTAGGTTGTTCGATAAGCTGTTGCATATCAATGGAAATAGAAGTCATTGGAGTGATTCTTGTGTGCCTGGGACTGGAAATGTGCCAGACACTTTTCCATGCATTATCTTACTTAGTTCTGTGAAATAGCTACTGTTATTATCCACCTTTAGGAGATAGAGAAATGAATAATTGAGGAATTCAAATAGCTTTCCCAAAGTTATTTAACAACTCTTTTCAGCTGGTGAATACATTGGGAGCCTGAACCCATGTTATTTTAAATCATTATACAGTGTATCAGGCTTGCAAATGGAAACCTGACTCCATTTTAAATCAGAGAAAATACTGACCAATATGTGACTTCTGTAATGGGTTCTTGGCAGTGAATGTGGTCTAATAAGTTGTCAACATACACACACTCACACAGGCACACTTGTGCTGATGAAAGTATTGAAGAAGAAAAGACCCTTTTCAGCACTTGTTATTAAGAGGGAATACTAGGTAAAATTTTCTAATCTTAAATTTGTATGAAAATATACATTCCTGTTTCTCTTTCTCAGCAAAAACAACACCACACACACACACACACACACACACACACACCACTTGAGTATTTCAGTTTAATTCTTCCCTGCCTATGACTAGAAATGAAACTGCTTTTGTACATATGTTTCAACCTTTGCATTATCTTTGTTCTCTTCAGAAACATGATGCATTTTTCTCCCAGTGAATTCTGTTTCTCTGAAATGTTTTTGACTTTTCAGAATTTGGAAGTTTGAGAGAAATTGTTTTAAATATGTGACACAAAATTTCAAAATGTATTTCTAAACTTCTGAACACTGAAGGGGTTTGGGTAATTAATTTGGTTTGGTTTCTTCTTTTTCTCTTTAAGTTAAGCTTGGTCCCCAGTGAACGAAACTTGCTGTTTTCTCCCCCATAGTTACAATACAGTGAGAATTCCTTTCAGTGAATCATGTTTCTTCTCAGTTCTAAGGAAAACTCTCATTTTTGGATCTCCCTGCTGGTTTCCCTTTGGCCAACTTGGATGGCCCACCATGTTAAGTTGAACTTCCTGGAACAGAATTCGAGCAGTGAGATGTCATCACTCTGAAATTTGGATGTGTTTGCAAAATAGCAAATGTGTATTTTGGGAGCCAATTTTTGAAAGGTCAGTACATTGCATTTTCAAATTCTGGACTAAATTTTTGTTTCTACACACTTGTTCTGGAACATTAGGTTATCTGTAAGGGTAAGCAAGAGTTTAGTCATCTCGTGTGTGTGCACATACATATATATTGTATGTATATATATGTGTGTATATATATACGTATATATGCATATATATATATGAATGATGCATGTAGGTGCATTATGTCAAGGTATTTCTAAAATGTAGCATAGAAACTCTGTATAAAAAATTTAGCTCAGTGTCCAACCTTTATGTACAGTTGGAATATATTAGCCTCTGCTAGTGAGAAACCACTGGCACACATAATTTGGTAGAGCAGGAAATAGGCTTATTGTCAATGAACAGATGTTAGATTGGCTACATACCATGATAAGTTTGGTTCTCTTCAATGATCAGAATGTAGCTTCTTTATTGTACTATAAGGTACTTTAACTATACTATACTAAGATCCGTTAAAGAAAATGATTACATCACCATGCACCATTTGGTACAAGTGAAATGAAGTTACTATATTAGAACCTTTTCTTACAATCAATGTTTTTCAATTTGCCTCGACATTTACTTTCAATAAATGTCTAGCTTTACCTTGGCATTTATCTAGCAACAGGGAACTATTATCTTGTGACAGTGTTCCAGTCCAATGACATTATCTCTCATATGTATATTTTGAAAATATGTGCAGTAATGAGAAATATATTAGGAAGAGGCAGGAAAAAATTAATGAAATAGCTAGGTAAATGACAGTATTATTAAGATTAATAGTCAGTGAGATAAAAACAAAGTAAAAACATGAAATCCTTTTCGAAATTTGCATCAAGAAACTTGCCCAAATGACTTCCAACACCTCTTATTTTGGTCACGTATTTTCTTGCATTCCTTTGTCCTTTTGTCTTTCTCTGGCCAGCAAGAATGAGAGGAATGCAAGTTTTAATGAAAATTCTTACATATTTAAGGATGAGACTCTGAGAACTTACCTCATTTTATACAAAATATATTGTAAGGAATATAGACACATATGGCTATTTATTTTTAGGGAAAATCTTAAAAGTTGTTGTAAATGAGCCAATCTGTACTAGCTTCAGAGGTTAGTCACCTGGTAGGGGAACTCTAGCCTCTGCTCCAGATGAAGAAGATTAGATGCTGTTGACAGTAGGGTTGCTGTTGCTCGTTACAGCCTTCTGGCCATTTTTGTCTTCTCTTTTTAAAAATAAAGTCTTATTCTGCTTGCTTATATACCCTTCTTTGATGGTGACAGGTTTCCTTTACTAAAAAAGCCATGCATACACAGGAGATATATAATGTTTGTGTCCTTGAATAAACAATCCTACTTAGACAAATGGTCAGTTGCCTCTAAGGAGTTGTTGATTATAGTCCACACTCTGCTACTGATAACTGACTATGAAGTTTTTGGACAAGGCACTGCAACTCTTGAGTTTCATTTTTCTGATGTTTAAAATGGAGAGTCATAGTACTTGAGATCCAGTCTTTTCAATGTTATGCATCTTTAAGTACATGGTATGCCTCTATAACACATTAAAATACAAAAAACATAGTCAACAATCCTGACATTGTGATAAATGCATTGTTATTTGAGTGGACTTTCTTGAATATTCCCAAATATAAATTGGCATATTTACTTACATAGCACTGGGGTCAGACCAAAGTATTGTTGCTATCCCAACGATTTATTTTCCTTTCTATAAATGGACTCTTTTATACAGTGTTGTTTTGTCCTAAGGGTCATATCCCATGTTTAGGTGGTCAGGTTGCTGTATTATATTTCTTGTGAATTTGCTAGCTATATGTGTCTCCTCCTGAACAGTAGTAACTCATTTTCATAGATAAGTGGCACTGCATATATGAGGAATAGAATGAAAACTGGGGTTTTTGAAACCTTCTCATTTTTCATGTAGATGCTCAATCATTGCTGCTGGATGAGATAATCTGCCAAGTTGAAATAACAGTGCAGGTAATATTGATGGGGCTAGGATATGATTAACATCATTCAAGCTATCAGGACATCATAATATAAAGAGAAAGAAGCATGCTGAGTTAAGCCAAACTTGTCACATGCATTCCTCTTACAGGGTTATCCTTTGAATTTTAGGCTTCTTTGATTTGGGGAGGGGTCCTATATCTGACTCGTTAACACAAACTTGGGAAGAAATGTTACTGAATCCAGTGAAATTAAAATGAATACCAGTTATTCTTCTTCAGTGGAGGTCTTTTGTTAACTGAGAAGAATTTTCAGAAAGATCTGTCGTTTTAGAAAATTTTTTTAAAAAAGAAAGTTCCTTAAGTAATGATGATGACTTAAGCAGGATAAATGGAATGGATTCTCATTTGTTAGGACAAAATAATGTGTTATTTTGGCTCTCATACCTCTGGCACATGGAATTCCATTGTATCGATGTAACCAGACTTGCTTATTGAGTTATATACCTGTATAGTTTCCCAATTTATCTTGGATACAAAAACAGTTACATTAATTATAGATTAAGACTCAAATAGTGTCTAATTATAAAAGAAGACTGAATTTACTCTGAGTTCAAATATATTTGCTTTATAATCATCAACATAACAAAATAATTCTGTGGCTAATATGGGGGGAATTTAAGGTGAGCTCATTAGCTCAAATCACTGCCTGCATTCAAATCCTAAGACTTTCAGTACCTTACCCACTAATCTCCAAAGCAGTCAGTTTCCCATAAACCCCCAATTACAGTTTTATTTTTTATTTACTTTTTCAAAAAAATTTTCAGTGGTCAATGGACCTTTATTTTTTATTTATTTCTATGTGGGGCTGAGAATGAAACCCAGTGCCTCACATGTGCTAGGCAAGCGCTCTGCCACTGAGCCACAACTCCAGCCCCCAAATACAGTTTTAAGTATGAGTTAATTCATTAGTTTAGATAACTTATTAATGGTAGTCAAATCAAGAATTATGTCTTCAAGCACATTATTAAGTTCACAAAGACTAGCCCTCATGAACCACTAACTGGTCTGTGGCATGGAGTGTGTTTTGAAGCTACCAGGCTGTTGAGAGAATAGCACAGGGAAACTGCTGGTGAAGAATTCAATTCTGTTTGACTCAAGGTGGAAAATATTTCCTATAAGTTTCTGCTCATTTCCAGGTCTGTATAACATAGAAAATATGTGAATTCTAGAACCCATCCTCTGAGAATCTATAACTAGGGGATATGATTAGTGTATGTGGAATGATTATTCAAAGTGAAATGTACATGCTGTAAGATGAAAAATCAAATTCATGTTCAGAGGAGGTGATGATGATGCCTTCTAGTCGGACAGGTCAGTTAAGTTTAAAGGACTCACAGCAAATGTCAAGTGCAAAAATGGGGGAATTATATGAATGGAGAAAATTGTATGGCATCTGTATGGGAAAGCAGTTTGTAATTTTGGTCTGACAATAGTATAGACCAGGAGTCAGCTAATATTTTCTATAAAGAGTCAGATAAATATTTGGGGGCATATGATTTCTGTTATAAATAGCAAACTGCTTATGTAACATGAAAACAGTCATAGATAACACTTACAGACAACAGTGTATATGTTGGTAGTAGTCATTGACAGTTGCAAAGAAGGGTGGCTTTGTATCAATATGGCTGTGTATCAATAAAACTTTATTTACATACGTGGCAATCTAGTCTGCCCTCTGACCTGAGCCTTAGCTGGCCAACTACTTACTGGTTTGGAGTCTTAAAATATAAGTCAGTGGAAAATAAAATAATTGAGGCTATATTACAAAGCATATTTAAAAAAATTGGTAGCTGTAAATGGACAGCATACCTTTATTTTATTTATTAATATTTGTATGCAGTGCTAAGGATGGAACCCAGTGCCTCACACGTGCTAGGCAAGCACTCTGCCACTGAGCCCCAACCCCTTAACAAAGTATCTTGAACATCATATTCAAGTTAGTATTGAGTAAGATAATGAAAAAACCAAAGCTAATGCTTATTGTATATAAGGTACCATGGTATATACTTTCTAAATAGGGAATTTTGGTCAAAGTTTATTGGTTAGTGGGGGAGATCTTTGTGAAGTGCCATCCTTTTCACAAAATGAATTAAATACTTATATGCTGAAACTGAAGATTCTCTCTTAATCTAGTTACAGAACACTTTAGTTCATTAGCACAAAAATGTATCTTTTAAATGAACATTTATGACATTCCTATTATATGCCAGAAAACATGGTGAATTCTGTGGGTGCAGAGATGAATAAAGCATAGGTCATTCCTCTCCAGAGCTCATGGTCTAGTAGAGCACAAAGATATGTTAATGAATAATGATAGTATTAGGTGGCATATGGCAAGAGGTACAAATTGAATCATACTAATCATAAGAGAGTAATTGTATTTAAGGAGGACAGGAAAAGCAGTATAGAAGAAATATTTAAGAGGTTTTAGAGAACCATTAAGCCTGTGTCTCCAGAGAAAGGTGGGTGTATTCCAAGAGAGTGTACCAAAACACCAAAATATCAAAATAGATTTAACATGGCTACTATGTCAGTGGATCAGCCTGAAATTAAAATAATTTTTTTACACAGACATAAAGTTAACTATACAACAAAAAGGAATAAAAATATTTTTTATTTTTATTTTTTTAAAAATAAACTTTTTTTTAAAGTAGTAATTGTAGGAATCAGGACTAGGGGAACAAAGGGAAGAAACTGGAATTATGAAAACGTAGTAGTCTGCAGAAGAGGTCTATGACTGAGATTGATACATCTGAGAAGGGGTAAAGTATCTGGTGATGGTATTTATGAGGGGTGCACCATCAGGTTGGTTTTGTGAGTGGTGAAAAAAATTGCAAACAGAATTCAGCTGATTTTATGGAAAGAAATTGCTGTTTCTGGGACAAAAGGATTGATAGAATTGATGCCCATAGGAAAAGGGGGAAAAAAAAACAGGAAGAAAACAGGAAGCACATAGAAAACAAAAAGGAAGGAATGATTCTTTTCTGCTTTTTCTTTATCTTGAATAATCCATCTGTTGTTCCCTGTAGGCAGAGCTTAGAAGAGAGAGACTGGCAGTGCAGAAGTGCTCTTTGTAGACTCCTAGCCTAGGGAGCATGAATTTGAATATTTAGAAGGGTAGGACTACAACCAAGAGACAAAGGTTTAGTAATTGGTAAATTCAATTAATGTAACGTGTAAGATATGGAAAATTAGGCAGTGTGATAGTTTTCCATTTCTGCAACAAAATACCTGAGATAATCAACTTCAAGGGATAAAAAGTTTATCTTGACATTTTTGGAAGTTTGAGATCATGGTAAGTTGGCTTCTTGCTTTTGGTCTGTGTCAGAGCAGTATATCATGGTGGGAGCATATGACAGAGGAAATCACCTCCCTCCTGGTGGCTGGGAAGTTAAAGAGGAAAGGAATTGAATCCCAATATCCCTTAAAGGGCACACCTCCAGGGAGTCAACCTCCTTCTACTGGCCCCTACCTGTTAAAGGTTCCACTGCTCTCCGCTAGCACCAGAGGCTAGCAACCAAGCCTTTGACCTATGGGCCTTTGTGGGACAATTACTCAAACCATAGTAGACATGATGTATAGTTTGATACCATAAGAGTATCTGGACCTTGTCTTGTAGGCAGTGGGAAGCCTCCCATTAGTGGATGGGAGAATTAATATACAGCATCATTTCTATTTTTATAGCACAGCATATTCTCAGTCCTGGCGCAAGCTTGCCTAGTGTTTTGTTTTCAGAATGACTTGGTAGTAGTAACAAGTGTTTTGCATGTCCTTAAACAGTTACCTCTAATAAGTGATGCCAAAGCTTGGCATAACAATGGCTTACTCATATGTTTTGGAGCTATTAGTGACTGTAGTATCTCATTTGTTTTTACTGAGGGGAGATCTACTGCTGACTCACTAATATCTACTGAAAGTTTCTTTCCAATTCAGCACTGTCCTTCTATTTGCAATCAAAGCTTTTTTTAGTTCAACAGTGTTTTAGAAATTGAACTTGGCATTCTCTGTTTCAGGGTTCTCAATGCTCAGGTTAGGCTGGGCTTTTTCTAAACCTGAAAGATGAATCACAGACCGAAGGGCAGGAGAGGCAAGTCATTCATGGCAGGAGAACTGGGCAGAATAGAGACATATATATGGTCGGTGCATGTCCCGAAAGACTGACACCTTCTTTGTCTTTTCCAGAAATGTTATGCTGGACCAAGAAAGACTAAGACTTAAAAGAGTTAAGAATTGAGGGAGACTTGAAGGAGAACTATTCTACATAATTCAGTAGATAGGGATAAATCCCATTTTCACTCATTAGCTTGATTTTTAAATACCTTAAGGACTTTATATAACTTTAATAGGGACATTTAAAATGTGATAGACTAGATAAAGATTAAAACTAATAAATAAATTCAAATTTTCACACAGAGAATCTGATGGCCTTTGTTAGTCTCAAATGTTTCCCATATTCTTTTCTATGACAAATCTTTTAAAATAATTATTAATACTTCCAAATAATTTTAAAAGAACTAAAAAATTCTGAAGGAAAATGATTTCTTCAGTATAGAATATATTTCTATGTCCAGTGTGTCATCATTTAAAGGACTTGATATTAATAAATTATTGCAATAGAATCTAATAACAGTGGATTCCTATGTGACAAGAGCAAATTTTCATTGAAAGTGAGAACATATATTATGAACAGAGACAGGGTGCTTGAATTGAAAATCACTACTCTATTAAAATAAAAAATAAGGAAAACGATATTTGAAAAGAAAAACATGTCAAGTAGAGGCATGCTATAAAGTAGAAATTAGTTCAGAATTTTTTTTATTAACTCTTCATGCTGCCAGATCTTTAGTGTTCATTTAACCCTAAAATATGTGCCACAGTTAGTTTACATGATTTGGAATCACAAGTAATTTGGTTTGCTTTGATTTGAAGTCTGTGCTTACAAACAATTATATTGCAAAACCCACAAACCCTAATCACCCAGATAATAATCACAATATTAAACTACAGTATGGAGGACAGGGTATGACATACCACTGTCCTCTGAAATTGAGTTAGCAAATCAGAAGTAGTGTAGCTGGAGCCCAGGAGGCATTCAACCATAATGTTGGTATTCTCCTCAAGAGGTAAGTCCAGAGGCAGCGGGGAGTGTGAAATAGAGCACACAGGGAATTCCAGGATGTACTACTGGGTGTCATGATGAGGACAGCTGTGACTGAGTGTGGTTGCATCCCTCTGAGGGTGTCACAGATGCTTCAGCGTAAACATCCGCATTCCTGGGGCCATGTCCTTGTGCCTACAGCTGGACAGGGTGTGAGAAGCTGATGCTCACCCAGTGTTAGTCATCAACTCTGGAGAGTAAGACTGTAGATAATTGCTGGGCCCAGCATATAATGGAAGCATTGGGGCCTTTTGTTGAGAAATAATTAAGAATTTCAAGATCTGGGCCACAGTAAATTAAACCAAGTGTGGAGTCCTGTGCATCTGTATGGATCACATGTCCATGAAGCTGGCCCTGTTGGGAGTGGAGTCAGGACTTGTTCATTCATTTGAATAACTCATTTTGAAAGCATACACTAAGCATCTACAAGGCTATGGCATCGTGTCAGTGCTAGGGACAATACAGGGAATAAGATAGACAAGTGCTATGTTCTTACAACTGTTTTGTGTATGTGATTAGGAGCATTTGATGATGGAGTTCTGGTCTTTTCTCTAAACACTTTGATATCATGTTGCAGAAGTCAAGACTGCTACAGGCATTACAAGGTTGAATTATGTATGGCATTATTTTACACATGAACATTACTATGTGCTTCAGCATTTATTCCCCTTCTGTTTATTCTCAGAATCTGCCAGCCTAGGATAAAAAAATCCTAAACCTTGCTTGTTTCTTGGGGTCAGCTACCTTTGCTTTGTCTCCTGATGTCTGATCATATGTTCCTTTTCTTCTCATGAATCCCTTGAACAGAACAGAATAAGGAATGCAACATACTCATTGGGGTTTCAGTTCCTCCATTCATGAGAATATTTACACAATCTATGAGTCACTAGGGCTTTGCTCTGTCTTGCATGGGGCTGGCTACTATGAGGGCCACTGAATTAGTGCAGAGTCTTTGAAGACATCAGACACAGAAGGCAAGATGGAATCCTAAATAGGGCAACATTCAGAGTCAGAAATGCCCTTATTGAGCCCTGACCCTGTGCCAAGGTCAATCATAATTACTGTCACCTGTATTCACATATTCACTCTTCAATTCAGTGAGGTACTTCTTACTACTAAAGGTCAGCGAGAAAAATAATTTTCTCAAGGTCTCACAACTAACAGGTGCCAAAGCATGTCATATACTTAAGTGCTAAGTGGAGCATCTTTTTGAATTAGCTTAATTGGGAACATCGTCATGAACAAGGTGCCACTGGCATTGAGGGATGTATCTCTGCTCATGCTCCTTTGTCTGAGAACGGCTCTTCTCCCTCCCACCAATGTGTAGCCTTGATACCACGTTTATAGCAGGAGACTTTGTGCTCTCTTCCACGATCTCAGTTGTATAAACTAAAGGTGTACATCTGATCCAACCTGGGACCATTAGATTGTTTCTCTTGGGAATCTAAAATCTGGACTCAATTTAATTAGCCTTTGTTCTCCGGGAAGTAATGTAAACAAGGCCTAGGGCTTTATTTGCTTTTGTGCATTTGGAAGCAGAAAAGTCAGGCTAGTGTAGGGATAGAGAAGCGGGGCTGGAGAGAGAGCCAATGCCTTGTTGAGACAGAAATAAAGAGGGAAGGGAGAAAGGGGAAGAGACAGACACAGAAAGACACACAGACTCACATGCAAGGCAGAGACAGAAGTGACCTTTTCACTGCTACAGATCCTTATGTGACTCTGTGTGACACGCCTGTCAAATGTCTAGATGCTGAACAGAACAAAAGGACAAGATTCTACTGTGGAACCAAGCAGTTGTTGATGTTTGTATCTTCTACATCTCACCCCCTTGTCCCTCGTTAGCATCTTTTCATCTTACATTAATGATGTAGTAGTGCCTTCTTTTTCTTCTTCCGATGTTTTCCCATTCCTAGATAAACCTGCACAGCTGGTATTTATTTGGGTTTCCTTTTATAGCTTGAAAAATATTTAGGCATGTTTACCACAAGTGGGAATCTGGAGGCAGTTTATGTATACATTCATATTGGCACATTTCTTTTCTTTTTTGAAACTGATTTATAATAAACACATTGATTTAACTTTTAAAATCTCAGCTGATTAATATATTATAGAGATTTAAAATAACTCGTATCTTTCCATCAGGCTCTTCCATCTCCCATTTTTCCAAGTCTGAAAACCAGTGCTGTTTTTTGAAAGTAACATTTAGGAAGATGTGATTATGAAATCAAATGCCAAATATCTCTGAAAACTCTTTAGTTTCTATGGAAATAACTAAATAAAATTTAATTTCCTTATCAGGCACTAAAAGCTTAAAATGATTCTTATTAAATTGACAAATACAGTAGTGGATTCTTCTTATCAGAGGAGAGCCTCATCTAGCTTGTCACTCCATTGGAAACATCCTGATTTCATGTGTACTGGCTTCAACCCAGGGAGCAGAGGTCTTTGTCCACTGGAGGCAGTGTGTACCTCTTCTTGGTACCTAGTAACATGTTGTGGGGCCAGCTGCCCTTCAGACCGAAGGATGAATGTTTGTACATCAAGAGCAGTGGTGTGTGGGTACAGTACAAACTGAACTTTAGACCTTGCCACCTTCCACTTCACGCTTAGACCTTGCTTGGCAAAGATCTTGCTTGTCATGTTGTTGTTAGAAATGCTCTGCTCTGGTCTGTGAGTCTGCTTTATGCTAAACATGTTGTCAAACATTTTTGGAGGTGTCTAGTTAAAAGATCAAATGTTTATGGAAGAGCAGGCAGGTCACCAGTGCTAAAGGGAACCAAACACTATTGTGGCTGAGAGGAAACCCTCCCTGGAAGTCAAGGTGTCACATCTTGATATAGCTTGAAATTAATGACTATTGGAAATGGCTCCAAAGTCAAGTGAACTGTCTCTACATAAATAAAGGATGAATCTAAATAGCTTCAGAGGGACATGAAGAGCAGTAATGTTAGGCAATGTCTTTGATCTGCAGATTCAAGAGTCTCAGAAGAGTTCTTTGTGTCTAATCCCAAACAGCCTGTGGGGGTCATTTTTGTGTGTTATGCTATAATCTTTGGGTTTCAAGAGTTGACAATGTGGTGTGGATAACCTCGAATGCAACACATACTTGGGATCTCTTACACTTCTAACTAGTGCTGTTTGGGGTATTTGTCATCCTCTTCTTATTAATAATTACAGCCAGTGTATCCTAGAATAAAATCCAACTTGCCAATTCTATCTCCCTTCCCAACTGATGTAAAATATTTTAAAGTGTTGTTCAGAATCCACCATTTCTGGCAATTGCTTTCTCCTTTCTTTTTCCTCATCAAACTAGATGGTTTGATCATGCTTGGAAAGAACCAGAACCAGAAGCATAAGTAAAGGCAGGGTTTTTGAAGTCAGATGTAAGGAAGGAAGGGAGAGCTCCAGCACTTAGCTATTGCCCAGTGATATCACTTTAACACAATTCTGAGGATATTACCATGATTAATTGCTAAAACCTGAGGATGACCTGATCTTCCTGTGTGGCAACTTCATCATTAACTTCCTGTCTCCATACCTTCCCATGTGCTCTTCCTTTTGTCCCAAATTCTCATCCCCACTTAAATGCCTTGCAAACTTCTATTCACCTGCAGAACCCAGCTGGATTGCTTCTTCCTCTGCAGTCTTGCCTGAACTCTCTAGAAGGTGGAAGTTGCTCTCCTCTGGCACCAACAACCAGTTACACAGTATGGTTCTGACTGTAGGCATCACAGTCAGCACTTTGGTCTCTGTGGTTAGGATTATGTGTGCTGCATCAGTGCCTGAAGCATGTGTCATATGGTAGATGCTCAAACAAACAAGGGATTCATTCAATAAATTGTGGTTTGGCCATTTAATAGAAAACATTGCAGCTATTAGGGATAATGTAGGAAATATTCCACTAATACAGTATTAAGTGATGACTGCAGACCATTGTTTGTAATATGATCTTGACCATGTTTATAGATACCTATGTATGGACAGAAAAAGATTCTGAAAAGATGACTTATACTAAAATATTACAGTATTTATTTTTTGGTTGTGGTGTTACGTATGACTTCATTTCCCTTCAGCTGTTAAAAGTGGGCCCTTTAACAGCTTCACCTGTCCTTCTTGACTGAAAGTTCTTCCCATGCTCTGACTTAGTGGTAATTTTCAGCCTCATTTTAGCACTTTTCTTGAGGGACTGGTTTTTAGGTATATGGTGACTATCACTACTAGTCTTGAAGCTAGTTATACAAATAAATATCCTCCCTGAATTCTCTCCAGTTAACAGATGTTTCTGAATGTGAACAAAAAATTATAACAAACTCTAAGGCTACCTACTAAGAGCACAGTCTGACCTGGGGGATAAAATGAGAGCAGAGGAGGTTAGTTGGAGGGGGGGTCATGGCATTGCTCAGCTGTTTATTGTGTCTTTGATGTTTTAATCTTCCAATGTGAAGTAGCAGTAGTTTCCATCTTTTTATTTTGCACTATTGTCTTGACTGTGGTTTTTATAAAAATTGTATTCTCACCCTTTCAGAGAAGGATTCATATCCCCAAATCTCATCATTGTGCAGTTGTTCCCTGGTGGTTTCTTTATTTGTGCATTATAATTATGCATCACATTAATTGCTCACAGAGCTACCATTTCTTCTTTTTATTTTTGTACATATTTTGAATACCCATTATAACGTCTCTGTCTTCTGCATAGTGCATCTATTTCATTGCGGTACGACAATGCATTTGTCTTTTGTGCTTCCTTGTGCAGGGTGAGAGCAATTTGTAAAGAATCTACATTATTATTTCGGAACTGAGCCAAGTGTGGGTTTCAGTGTAAATCTCCACCAGGCACTTCTTGCTATAGTAGCATTCTTTTTATCCCCCAGAGATACCATAATTCTGGGTTGTAGTTGTTGCTTCCTTTGGCAACCAAATGTCCCATCATTGCAAATTGATGGCAGTAAAATTGACCTTTATTATGGCCTTTTTATTCGCTCAACTCAGAAGGATTTACAGCATTATATTTTGTTACCACATTGACTGTTAATGGGAACTATAAAAGAATGACTGAATTCTACATATCCTTTTTATTTTCTAACAGCCCTGGCATTATTTACCAACTAGACTTTCAGATTCTAAGATTTTTCTCTTGGACAATTCAAGAAGGGTTTTGTAAAACCAAAGCTTTTCCCTGTGTGAGATGCACATCTTGCTGTATACTGTCAAAATAATTAAATGCTTATTATAAATTTGGGCACTTAAAATGACAAAACCATTGCATGTAGAATAATGGAAGAAACAAAAAATTGGGAAAAAGCAAACTACAAGGTAATTCAAACTGTAAATAATGAGAATTTAATGAATCTCATATTCTAAAATCTCATTTCTAAGTGTAGAATGCATTTATTTTCATATTAATTCTCTTTCTTCTTGCTTTTCTGAGGCCTATAATAAGAAGGTTATATTTTGAGTCTGGAAATGAATGCCTACTAAGGCCCAGCCCAGGGCTGCCCAGAACTCCTTTTATGTAAGGAGGATAGCCTGCATTTTTAAGTCTGGTGTGCAAGGGCAAGGCTTCTCAGACTGTAGTTATCAGAGAAAAGAAGAATTTTTCCTAGAGACATGGAGTGGATAACACTGAAAAGGAGGTGTGAAGGACTGGGTGGGCTTTGGTGTCTTAGCTCCATGAAGCCTCTTAAGTTGCCATTGTAAGGCTGGTTAGAAGGTCTGAGAGAGAGGGCTGGTGGCACAGGGAGGCCTATGTCAGCCTACAGACTCTTTTCCATGAATAAATCTGAGTTTCTTTGTCCATTTTAACCAGTAATATTGTACTTTTTCAAAAATTTCTCCAATTTCCAAAGAGACATTTTTAAAGCTAGATTTTTTCTCCCTTTTTCCACTATAGCATTTCATTTTCTGAATCTTCTAAGTTTTTAAATACATTCTGAAAAACCACTAGTATGATATATACTTTTTGATTTTTTAATTTTGAAAAAGTAATACATTTGCATAGTTTAAAAAACCTGATCTGCACTCTTCAAAAATTAATGATATAAAGGGTTAAAAAAGAAAAATCTCAATACTCTCAAAAACAAAAATCTAAGTACACAATAATAAAAAAAGATTGAAAAAATATTATAAGAGACACACTATCCTTACCCTAACCTCTGCCCTTTTTACCTCATTTTCTAGTCTCATACATCCTAGAAATAATACATTGCTTTTATTTGTGCATGTGTATGTACCATATTAATTTAACTGGCTCTACATTGAAAAGTTCTGGGTAATTTCCCAACATTTGCAATAACAACCAGTATTGCAATGAATAGGTTTGTGTATGCATTATTTGTCATGTGAAGTATCTGTAACATATATTTCCAGGACTAGGATTGCTAGGCCAAATGCTAAATGCATTTGTCACTTTCTTAATTATGTAAAAAAAAAAAATGCCCTCCACTGGGTCAAATACTAAGTGCATTTGTCATTTTGTGAAATATGCCAAAAATTGCCCTCTGCAGGGCACTCCTACCAACAATGCATGAAAGTGCCCTTTTCCTACAGCCCTGCCAATGAAGTAACTAGTCAAAATGTTGGTTTTGCAATAGGTAAAAATCACATGTTAGGAGAGTTTCAATTTATGTTCCCTTACTATGAATGGAGTTGGGTCTTTTCATATATATTGCCTTTTTAAATTAACTTTCTGTTCATGACTTTTGCCCCTATTTTTACTGCTGGTCCTTTTCTTACTGATATTGAAGATCTCTTAAAATATCAGGAATACTACCTACTACCTCTTTGTAGTATGGATTGTTAACAGTTTTCCAGTTTTATCATTTAACGTTTGTCTTTGCTTACAATGTTTTTTTTTTTCTTTTGTTGTGCCAAAGAGGAGTTTTTAATTTCTATGAGTTCAAATTTATTAATATTTTTTGGTATGGTTTCTGGATTTTGAGACACATTTTCTAACTTTCCTTGTGATTCTTGTAATTTAATTTTTAGTTTTAATTCCTTAGCTCATCTTTTTTTCCTATTTTATCATGAGATCTGTTTGTTTATGTCTTATTTTCCTGTTAGTGGGAGGTTTATTTACTTTTCTTGAATTTCTTCACAATTGCAGTATCTCCCTCCCTTAAGATTTTTTTTTTTTTTAATTATGTTTAAAGGGTAGACCACAACTTTCATCTACTCTTTGGGAACATTTTTCTAGCAAGTTTTTGTCTGTAGGAATCTTGTCTTGCTCTTTTCCATAATTGTATGTACATGGAATATATTTCCTTCATAACATGCTTATTTTTTCTTGTATGCCCAGGATTCTGTGCTATGAAAGTGTCCAGGGGACATTGAGGGTTTATACCTTTTGGATATCCAGCTCTGTTGCTGCAGAGAGAAAGGACTTGCCTTAACATATGCACAAACATTTCCCCCATCCCTGTTTTTTTGGGGGTCTATACAGTTTAGAGGATCAGAGCACAGTCTTTAGAGCCAGACTGATAGGGTCAATATTGGGCAGTCCCTTTTCAGCTGATGGTCTTGGGAAAGTTTGTGCCTTAGTATCCTCATCAGTAAAATGGGGATAAAATGAAGACTTATATCTTAGGGTTGTTGAGATTAAATGAACTAATAATTTTAAGTGTTTAGAATGGTGCCCAGCATATACTAAGTGTTTGCTCTTGTTCTGTAATGGTGAGAAGATTCAAACCAGCCCATGGTTTCTATCTGGTCAGTCTGTACTCCACCAGCCATAACAGGAGAGCTCTGGACTTCCTCATACTGGGACAGAATACAGCCAGGTGCCCACTGAGGGAAGTACCAACTTTTACAAGGTATTTTTGAAAAGTCTGTTAGAGATTTGCTCCAGGGGGTCCCTGGTCATTTTCTAGATCATTTCTTTTTATCTCTTTCACTAATCCTGCCCTGTGCAACTTCAGTTCTGCTCTCAGTATGTCCTTCTCAGGGAACCCTCTCCTTTTGGAAGATGTCATTTGCTGGAGCTTTCTGAATTCTGCCATCACTCTATCTCTTCTAACTTACCCTGGAGTGTGCTCTTCCCTAGAGCACACTCAAGGTTTCTAGTAAGGTTTGCTGGGCAAATACACCTTAAGCAATACTAACAATCAGCTTGGACTTTGTGTTAGCTGAACCCCAGCTTCATTAAATTATTGCTGGTTTTCCCCATTATCTTTGCTTCTCTGGATGATTTCTAGGAGGGAAAGTGGAAGATTCCAGACCAGGCTTTACTGGAATGAATTTTAGTTTTTTTGTGTATTTCCTTTAGGGATCTGGATTGGAGTTTAATTTTTTTTTCTGACATTTCTTGTAGCATCCAACATAGTATAAAACAAATGGCTGGCTGAGTGAAGACACTTTCATGAGAATGAACTTCTGACTCAGGACCTGCTCTTCTCTGAGTTCAGATCTTCTGTAGCACATGATTCTGAGGGCGCTCTGGAGAGCCTGGGTACCCTGGCCCTTTGCATGGGACTCTTTCTGCACTTAATATTGCCAGAAGGCTTCTCCCTGGGCAGCTTCACAGAGTCCCACCAACACCAAATAAGAAGAGTTCATGACCTAGAAGTGAAAAGAAATTTTTTATGTCTATGGTTTTGGGAAAGAGGAACTCCCAGGACATCTACTTGTCTGGGAATTCACTGGGTTTTACTGTAGCTTTAGCATTTTTCATTTCCCTCCCCCTCCCATCTTCAATTTTTGATCATACCCAGCATGCTAGGCATCAGACTGTGTTGCTAAATACTTTCTGTAACTAACTAATGTTATCTTTGTAGCAATATTTCAAGAGGTGCCCAAACTGGAATGTAGAAGATTTACGTACCTTTCCCAAAGTCATATAGCTAATAAATGGCAAAACTGGGATTTGAACTCAGGTAGTCAAATTGGCAGCTGTGGTGCCAACATTCTTTATTCACCTGCACTGTCATTTTGGCACTTAAGAGAACTGAACTCTGAAGGGATAACTCAACAGTAGCCCTGAAACTGTACTTTAAATTAGACAAGTGGACAGGAGGGGATTCTAAAAGTCTCCAGAGGCTCTACTAGGGTAGGAATAGCTGTGGCAAATGTCACTTGGTGTGTAGTGAGGAAACAAGGTTTGCTCTGGACACAGAGTTAGTGATGATAGTAACTACAGTTGGTGTTTATCATGTGCCTGCAACTTTTCTAAGCACTTCACAAGTTTCCTGATTTGACCCTAACATACCTGTATGGGATGATAGTATTATCTCAGTGCTGTGTGATGAGAAATCTGAGGTCAGAGAGAGTATTTTGCCTGTAGGCACAAGGCTAGTAAGTGGCAGAGTTTAGCATATTTCCCCGGCAGTTGGTCCTGCAAGTCCTCACCCACTCTGCTTTCCCTTGTCCTGCTATGGGGAGCAAATGTGAACAAACCCATAGGCAACGGCAGTTTACATCCGCACGTACTGGATTGTCAATGGTAAAAGATGTGATTCATAAACTTGCCTGGAACAAAACCACTCTTTTTGACTTACGAATAAAATCACTTAGAAAATCATAGCAATGTATGTATGTTTAAAGAATGTGAAGTAATTACCTGTAGAATAGTCAGACCGTAATTTCAAGTAGGCTTATTTAGGAACTGCTTTCATTAAAAAGCATCTTCACCTTTCAGAGAGTTACATATACAAACGATAGGGAATGCAGCCTCTTTGGCATTATTTAGTGTGCCAATATTTTTATGATCCCCAAATATAACCTTTACCTCTAAAGCATATTCTCAGGCTTGCAATAAGTAATAACTTCCTGTTTCTACAGCGATTATTTCAAAAGACATTATGTTTCCAGTAGATGAGGTCAGGGGAATTAGTTTATTTTTACTTCTGTCTCTTACTCTTTGTTGATTGAGTCTCTAGTAAAGTTTGTCCATGGTAACAAGACATGTGACTTGGAGAGTATCAAAGAGGGGCAAAGAAAAAAAAGAATGAGAAAATGGTTAATTACTAAAACAACCAGTTTCTTTCTACACTGAAGAATTTTATCTGGTGCAGAATGGCAAAGATGAAAAAAATATGAGGACTGAACACATCTGTGTCTTTGTTTGATTTAAGAATAGAGGGCCCTTGTTTTTCTTTTCCTGTTGATTTCACAAGGTAAGATGCTGAAGTGATATCCACAGAGAGGCTTCATAAAGTCATTCAAAATAACAACACATTCTCTTCTCCTGGTTATTGTTCTACTCTTTATTCAGCCCCCAACAAATAGGAAGAACCTTTTTGTATAAAGAGTGCCCAAATTGGTCTTTATAAATCTACAGAAAAAATAGGGCCTCTTCCCTGGGAGGCTTATACTCTAAAGCTCTTTTATTATATTAAGCTGATTGAAATATATAAAAGTTCACAAGATATCTCCCATAATTTTTGTTTGAAAACTAAGCTTTGACATGAAATTAAATTGATTTAAGAGCATCAGGTATGCATACATATGTATTCTGTAGGTATACATGTTATTTATTACTGACTTGCTGAGAGCACTGTATAACCATAATATTAGTCCTGTGTTGCAGGACTAGTCAGTCTTGGCCAAAACATGACAACAATTGTATCATCATATTAAATTTTTATAACTACATTAATTCAGTAATTATAAAATTGATACTCTCTTTGACTGATAGTTGAGATATGAAGTGTAAATGAGGAAATATTTAATTGTCAGTAGTTCAGATAAACCAAGGAAGAGCTTAAATATTCAATTTTTAAATCTATTTCATATATCAGAATGTTCTCTATAAATTATCTCTTTTTATCTGTATCCCTGTTAGTATGGTTAGGTAAGCATTAGTAAGCTTTCCCAACTTGTTTAAGTATGTAGTGCATGTCAAACGTTGCTGGAAGATACCAATTATCTATGGACTAGTGGAGTCATCTATTCATACCTCTGGCTTGCAGACACAGTGTTGTGTGGACAAGGGTTGCCCCCTTCTTCCTTGAATTTAGTATCTTTGTCTTATGCCAATCCAAAGTGCCCAAAACAACTTACAAAAAGAAGTGGAAGAAAATCTAAGCAACCAATCTCATGCTCCTTTACATAGTAGGGTACTAAGTAGTTTAGGGACTGCAGAGAAATATATGTATAGTCTTTTCCCACAATAATATACCAAACACAAAAAGGTAGTTGCAGAAACAGTACTCAAAACAAGTGAACAGAAATGAGCAATTCAAGATAGAGCCACCTTGTGCTAGCCTTGAAGTATAGATAAAGTAAGAACTGCAACAGCTCAGAGGAGGGCCACTCGATTATGACTGGGGGACAGTAAGGCCAGGGAGGGGCTCTCAATCCTGAAGGAAGAGTGGAACTTGAAAGAGAATTCTTTTCGTTTATTTAGGCAGAAGAACAAGTTATGATTTACACTGTTGTACTAACCTATCTAAATACAATTTCCAGTTCTTTAAAGTTCATATTCATTCTCTGTCCAGCCTACACCAGCTTCCAAACAGTATCGAATCAAAAGAAAGTTTCAATCTTTCTGCTCTTGCATTATTGAACACTCTGAATATTCCCCAGGCCTACTCGTTCTGAAAACACTTTTCTACCATATGCAACTGTCTGAGAAAATCTACTTGTATGCAGTAGATTGCTGTTATTCATTATTCATTACAACATTATTTAGTTGAACAACCTACCAAAGAAAACTTGGTTCTGTTGGGGGAAATGTACAAACTCAGAGAACTAAATTATTTTACTATAAATGCTTTAAAAAGAGCAAGCTTTATGAGCCTCATTATTTGGTCTGTGCTGAGGAAACAAGTTTTCTCCAATGGAAAATAAGCCATAAAGGACAGAAGCTCTGTGATCCAGTGTATTCAATAAAGGTTGGAGTTGTAGAGTCTGCCAGCAATGCACTAAATGAATAAGGAAAGATTATTAAAAGTTTTACAGTTCTCAATCAAATAATAAGTGTCTATTGAGTAGCTATTATGTTCCTAGAACTGTTTTAATTTCAAAAAACACAGATTTCCCCAGTCATAAAGAATGGTTGCCTTTCCTTAGCATGTTGGAGTAAATAGACATTGTCTGGCAGACACAGTAAACCTGCTGTTGCTCTTTCTCTTGGTTCCAGGAGGAAATCTAGGGCAGGGCAGGTCCCTAAGTTTCTCTGGGTATTCTCAGATAATAAAATATCCAATCAAGTTTAATATAGAAATTGCAGACCATCACCTGATAGAAAATGTCTCCCCTTCCCCAGCTCTCTTCACTGCTTTTTAGCCACCATGTGTTCTTCTACTCCTTGTAGTTTCCTGGAGCAGACTGTCTCAAGATGAGCTGCTCTGACCTGTGAAAGAGCCACATGTCTTTTGCCTTAACAAGTCAGGAAGTGCAGACCATCCTAGGGCAGCCACCTGTCCTTATTCTGACATCAGAACATCTCGAATGTCACTACTAGTTCCTGGGTTCCTCAAAGCCTGGAGTGCTCTGAGGAGTTGTCCTGAAATGTCCTTCACTGGACTTCAGAGCACCCTCCATGTTGCCCTTGGTAAGGGAAAAAGCCTTATGACATTTCTTCCCATAGACACTTTTTTTTCTACCAGTCTTTTAGCCTTTCCCCTATAAAATAGTCCAATTGTAGATAAGGAACTAATTGTTATGGAGTTAGTTCTAAATCTCTTAGTATATGTTTTTATAGGTGGACTAGCACCTCAATTTAGGATCCAAATGTATCTGGCACATGCTTTATTATTCTTACCCTGTAGACCAGAGCAAAAAGAGGACATTATGTTTAGTGTTCCATACACAGCTTGCATTTTCCTCTTAGAGTAATATAAACTCTCTTAATAAGTTAAATCTCTAAATCTTTAAAATTTCCTATTAATGAGATGGGGTATGACCATGAAAGTATTTTGTACTGAAGTTCACTGTTTATCTTACAACAAATGCTTAGTTGTTATCTAACTTAAGTTAGGTAGTTTTCTATTAAAAAGAGACAGTTAACCACATTGAGCATTAGCTGTGAAAAGTGTCTGTCTATAATTTATTACCCAGGGGATATTTTTGAAAAATCATATTTATCATGTAATTTCATGTTAAAGGTGATATGTTAACAATTGGTAAGAAATTAACACTTTTAAAACTGATACTTTAGAGAGAATACACTGAATATGAATTTTGTTCATTAATGTTCTTATTCATATTTTACATTCATATTTTATAATATTTGGTCAAAAGCAATTATGCTGCATATAATAACTGTTGTATCTATTCATATAAATATTTCTGAAATGGAATTTTTTAACTGGTTTGAAAAAATTAATTTTTATTTTTGTCTGAATACCTGTGTTAATAAATATCAGAGCTAGGAGTGTAACTTAGTGGTAGAATGCTTGCCTAGCATGCATGCAGCCCTGGGTTCAAGCCCTAGAAGTACACACACACTATACAAATTCTTTCCCCAATTGTAAGTGTACTCATCAGAACACACCACATTGTAATACTAGCCTATAGTTTTGTAAACTGTTACTAGTAGAGGCAAAGTGTACTAGGGATTTCTTTGTATTATTTCTTAACAACTGCATGTGAATCTACAATAATCTTCATAAGAAAGGAATACAGAACAAAAAAATACACAAATGATATGTCTTTCAATTAGTTTTCTAGTACAACCAACTGACTCAGGGAAGACAAAAATTTACGACATGAATTTCACAAACATGAAAATGGTACTTGGGAACAAAAAGTTAATGTCAGGACACTGTATGGCTGCTGTCTTGACAGCATGTGTCTCTGAGAAGTGTGTTTTCAACTACTACAGGCATTTTAGCTAAGATCCAAATACAATGAATTTTGAATAATTGTCTCCCAAAACATTAAGCTCATATTTTCAAGTTAGGAAAATATAAAATCATGTTTCTTTTATTAAAAAAATGGTAGTTTTTAAATGACTGCAAAATATTTTTTGAATGAATAATGGAATAACAAAAATATGATAAATTATATATCAGTATTTTAGAGTTCTATGGATTTTACATTGGTATAGATATTACTGTGGTCATTCATGGATAAAGCAGATGTCCAAGTACCAATGCTAACAAATAAGCATTGATGTATTTTCACGGATGTGGCACATGACAAGAGACCCTTTGGTCATCTTTAGCTGGATAGGCTGCTCTGGGATGTAAGATCACCTTCTCTCCATGTTCCTCTTTGCTATTGATTCTTTGTGGCTCCTCACTGCCTCCAGGACAGATGTGACTCCTTACTTAGCTCAATAGACAGGGCCTCCCATCGTTCTCTGGCTGTGTTCTCTCCTCCTTTTACTTTATTTTTCATAGTTACCCAAACTGACAACTGTCTCCAATGTCTCTCTTGCCCCACACTTTTGCAAATGTTGCTGCCTCAGCCTGAAACTCACATCTGCTCCTTATCACTTCTGTCTCCTTTGTACCCCAGTCTCTCTCTGTATTGGATTACCTTTCTTTTTTCAGTGCTGTGAACTGAATGGATTAACTTTCATACCTTCTCAAAATGTGCCTCAACTCACTTTTCCTGACACCATCTTGGCACCTGTCATCCTATGTAGATAAAATCTTTTGCTTATGTTTCATTCTCAAGATTGCAAGTTCCTTGTGAAGACAGTAAATGTGTTATGTCTCTGTACTTCTGGAAACTTGGAGGCATATATTAATATAATAATAAACCTTAGAGTATTTACTACTGGTCAGTAACTTTTAAGTGCTTATACTTTATGCAAGTTGGTTAATGAAATTTTCAGTTGCTCTATAAAACACATATTATTAATTGTATTTTACAGGTGGTAAAGTGAGGTACAGAAGGGATAAATAGCCAAGGAAACACTGATATTAAGTAGCAGAATTGGAATTCAAACTGAATAGGTTGATTCTAGAGGCATGTCTTTTTTAAATCTAAAGGTAATAGACTGATGGAAAGTCCCAGGAAGATATGACAAAATCCCAACCTCTGGTACCTGTGAATGTAATCTTATTTGGAAATAGGATCTCTGTAGATATACTTAATGTTAGGTTCGTGAGATGTAATCATCTTGGATTAAGGTGGGATTTAAACTCATTGGTATAGTGCTCTAGTAAGAAAATGAAGAGAAGTAGATTCAAGGAAGAAGTTCATGTGAAGAAAGAGGCAAAGATTGAAGTTATGTTCTTATGCTAGGAGATACCAGAAGCTGGAAAAAGCAAAGAGGATTCTCCCAAGAGCCTTCAGAAGGATCATAGACTGCTGACACTTTGATTTTGGACTTTTGGTCTCCACAACTGTGAAGGAAATAAAAGTCTGCTCTTTGAAGATAGGGAACTTTTCCAAACTCGTTGTACAAGGCCAGTTATGACTATGATTCTAAAATCAGAAAAAGACACAAGGAAAAAAAGGGTGAGAAGGGAGGTAGAGAAGGAGAAGCTATAGACCAATGCAAAAATTCTTAGCAAAATATTAGCAAATTAATCCAATATCACTTAAAGTATTATGCACGATGATCAAGTGGAATTTATCTCAAGGACGAAAGGATAGTTTGACATACAACAAAAACAATTTCATTTAAGAATTGTCAAATCACCTAAATAGTCATCTCTCAAAACAAGATGTACAGATGACCAATAGTATATGAAAAAATACTCAACATCAAAAACCATCAAGGAAATTCAAATTAAAAGCACAATGAGATATTATTGTTTCATCCTACTTAGAATGGCTATTATTGAAAAGACAAAAATTAACAAATGATGGTGAGAATATAGGGAAACAAGTACTCACAAACATGGCTGGTGGGAATATAAATTAGCACACGCATTATGCAAAGCAGTTTGAAATTTCCTGGGGTGGGGGACTAGAAATAGAATTGACATGTTATTCAGTGACCCCACTACTGGGTATGTATCAAAAGGAAAGGAAATGAGTATATCAGAGAGACATTGACAACTCCATTTTAATTGCAGCACTATTCACAATCGACAAGAGATGGAAGCAACCTAAGTGTCCATCAACTGATGAATGGATAAAGAAAACATAGTATATTACATAATGTAATACTATTCAGCCATAAAAAGGATGAAATTCTGTCATTTTTTATAGTATGATGGAATTGGAGATTAACAAGTGAAATAACTAGCCACAGAAAAGTTAATACTGCATAATCTCAAACATACGGACTCTATAAAAGTTGATCTCTTAGAAATTGAGTAGAGGGGCTGGGGATATAGCTCAGTTGGTAGAGTGCTTGCCTCACAAGCACAAGGCCCTGGGTTCAATCCCCAGCACCGCAAAAAAAAAAAAAAAAAAAAAAAAAATATATATATATATTGAGTAGAATGGTAGTTACTAGAAGCTGGAGTGGGGGATGGAGAGAGGATTGTTAGCAGGTACAGGGTGCAGTTGGAAAAGAAGAATAACTTCTAATGTTCTGTAGCACAATTGAAAAACTATGGTTGGCAATAATTTATTATATATTTTACAATACCTTGTAGAGAGAATTTTGAGCATTTCCAACACAAATGATAAATGGAATTCATCTTTTAGATGACAAGTGTTGCCGATTACCCTGATCTGATCATGATACATTATATATATATATATATATGTATATCAAAATGTCATACTCAATAATAAATAAACTTGCTATGTGTCAACTAAAAAAAATACTAATTTTTGTTGTTCAAAGCCACCATGTTTATGTAAATTTATTATGGTAGCCCTAGGAAACTAATATGACAGTCTGTCATTTTAAAAACACTTAGTAAACATTTTTTGGGTGAATGAATGAATACATTTACTGAGTCTCAGGCTCCAGGCATCATGGCGGTCACTGGAAATAGAAAGATGATTAAAACCTACTCGCTTGCCCTACTGTGGACTTTCTTGGGATTGTTTTTCTTACACTCTCCTGGTTGAATTCTGCATTACCTTTTTATTGGAGGTGGGTACTAGAGATTCAACTGAGGGGAACTCTATCACTGAGCTACATATCTACCCCTTTATATTTTTTATTTTGAGACCAGGTCTCACTGAGTTCCCCAGATTGGCCTTGAATTTGGAATCCTTCTGCCTCAATTTTCCAATTTGCTGGGATTATGGGCATGAACCACCACACCCAGCTTTATATTGTCTTTTACCTTGTACAACACATGAGCCTGCTAACATCATTCTTTATCTTTTCTCAAATTTTCATTATTCCTGCTGAAGTAGTTGTCCTAAATTCCTTTTCTTAGATTTAAACACTTTAGTTCCTTCCCACAATTTTGGAAATAAAGTCTTATTAGCTTATCATTCAAGTCCTCTTTCCTCTGGATCTTTCCTTGACATATTTTTTTTCAAGCATCATTGACAGTTACTACATAAACCTAGTCTAAGCCACCCTCATCTTGGACATGTATCACCACATTTGCCTTGTAACTGGCCTCCTGGTGGGTGCAGACATTAATTTGGACCATGTTACTTCTCTACTTGAAATTTACCAGTGGTTTCCATCCTTCCTAGAATAAAACCCTATCTTTTTGATGACTGACAAGTACCTATTCCTGCCTGACTCTTAGTTGTCTTTACTCCAGGAAGGTAAAGAGACACTGGAGACTGTCCTCACTCAGAGACTTTCCACTATTTCCTTGCCTACAAGGATTTCTTGAGAAAGATCTCTAGTAACTTCCTCATGTCCTTAGAAGTTTTCCTCAAAATTTCCCCTCAGAGAAGTCCCCTGCCCATTCAATTTTAGCATGCTACCCCCATGGCAATTATGTTCTCCTGCTTACCTTTTTCTCCTTTGTACTTACCACTATAAACACTGTATGTTTTACTTATTATTCTTATTTATTGTCTATCTCACAAAAATGTCATCTCCATAAAGCAGGGGCTTGTATCTATATTGTTAAGATTTTATCCTCATAGCCTAGAACAGGGCTTGCCACATGGTGGGGACAATGAATATTTATTAGATTATCTCCATGATGCTTTGAATAGATCACGTTTCATCATACCCCAGCACCTCAGCAAGGCTTTGTGAACAAGGGAAGGATGAGTCAAAAGAAGAAAGGGCTGGGTTATGAAACTAGATGTCCCCAACAGGGTTGGTCCAGTTCTGCTGGGGTGGACTTGCCATAGATCCTGAGAAGTTTGAGTCAGATGGGCAGAATTCTGTTACTCTAGTGTATGCCAATTGGAGGTACCCTGGCAAGCAGCCACAGGAAGTCCTGAGACTGTGGGCATTCTGATGTTTGGTAGTGAACAGCCATGGGAACCTAGCACCAGCAGGCAATGTTCAGAGACCAAGGAGATTTGCAGGTGGTATGCATCAGAGAAGTCTCTTGGCAGGTGACAACATTTACAATTCTGGTCTGGGGCTTGCGTCAGAACTTCAGGCTCTGGGTAGAGGAGATCCAAGTGCAGACTGGATGCTAATTGGTTTTTCAGTTCATGTATACATTGTGTAATGATCAAATCAGCACAGTTAGCACATCCATCACCTAAAATGTATTGTTTATATTTGGTGAGCATATTCAAAACCTCTTCTTTTACCTATTTTGAGATATGTTTTTCTGTTAACTATATTCATCCTACAAATTTGTGGTATTCAGCCAGGGGAGGTATAATCTCAGCTCCTCATGAGTCTGAGTATGAGGATTGCTTGCACCCAGGAATTCAGGAGAAGCTTGGGCAGAATAGCAAGATACCATCTCAAAAGAAATAAAAATGTGCTTTCCACACAGAAGAAGAATACTACTTAGCCATAAAAAGAATAAAATTCTGTCACTGGCAACAATATGGATGGCCGTAGAGGAATTAGGGTAAGTGAAATAAACCAAGCATAGAGAGACAAATACTGCATGATCTCACTAAAATATGGAATATAAAACAACTGAACACTCACTCTTCATGGTCTATGTAATTGGTTGGTGTAGACCAGGTGGCTAACTGGTTGCAAACCAGGGATTTGAGTTTGAGGAAAACATTGCAAATTCTGTTTCAAACTCTGGGCTACCTTGAGGGAGGATGGGTTCAGTGTGCATTTGTCATCATACCTGGTAAGTAAGGCTAGACCACTGGGAAATGAATTGTGACAGGTCCCAGTGTGTTGGCCCCAGTTCTTCCCAACATTTTTGATCTAAGTTCCAGAGGCTTTAGGATTAAGATAAACAGTGGGTTGAGAGAGGAAAATGACAGGGAGGAAACAATCCCTGGCGTGTGGCAGTGCCTTCTTATGAAGTGCACATGGCCAAGGAAGGCCAAATCTTACCCTCAGGTATAATTTAGTCTAACAAGAAATAAGTTTTAAAACTCACTTGCAAATTTTTTTGGTGGGACATTGATGGTACAGTCGGCTGCAGGCTTTGCCTCTCTTGAGCTTCTCATATTTATGTCACCTGGCCGGCCCTGAAGGCATTTCATTTTGCTATTCCTAATTATTTTTCTTACCCTTCAAGGCCCAGCTCAAGCCTTTTCTACCTTTTTTGTCTAGGAATTAATTTCTCTCATTACTTTTTACTGCAACTTTATTCAGCCCATTCTATTGTTCTTTGGAGTACAAATATCAGTGTATGTACTTGTGTTCTGCTAAAGATGAAAGGTCAGGAGCTTGATCTGAGTCATCTCTGTGCTTCTTCAGTGTCTAACACAGCATCTTGAGCTTAGAAATGCTTAATAAATTTTTCAATTGGATTTATTACTCGGAGTAATCTTTGGTGATCCTGAAAAAGAAGAATTCCTCAGAAAGTCACCAGTTTATCCATTTTGCATCACATTTGTTATTTATGTCATCATTAAAGTTAATCACGGAGAAAAAAGATCAATTTGAAAATGCTCAATCCAATCTGTCTGCTTCATGATTCAAATAACTGAATCATGCTGGTTAAGGTCAAATGATTAAGCTAATTGTATTGGATGACCACTTTTTAAGTGAGCAATCCCTTTCTCACCATCAGCCTTTGAGTAGCTAATACAGTCAATTATGTAGACATAATGGCAGTAAAGGGATGTCAAAATTAGACAAACTATGTTTTGAGATTTATGTAGACACAGTTCTAGATTTATTTGCTATTTCAGAGTTTTTTAATTTTTTTTTTTTTTTTTTTGGTACTGGGGATTGAACCCAGTGGCCCTTTACCACTGAGCTACATCCCCAGCTCTGTTTATTTTTTATTTTGAGACAGGATCTCACTAAATTGCTTAGGGGTCTCACTAAGTTGCTTAGGGCTTCACTAAGTTGCTGAAGCTGACCTCGAACTTTCGATCCTCCTGCCTCAGCCTCCTGAGCCACTGAGATTACAGGCATGGGCTACCACAACCAGCCACATTCTTTGCTTTTTGTTTATTTAAAGGGGGGATTGGGGAATGGGTTTGGGACGGGAAACAGGGTATATTTGCAGAAAAACCTGATGTCTGCTAATGTGGTACTAGAATGAGTATAAGAGAGGTTTCTGACCAGGAAAAAAAAAAAAATTCTGTCCGTATTGATTATGGAGTAAACCTACAAATCAGAAGGAATGCCCAGGGGCTACTGTGATCTGCTTCCTGCTCTGTGACAGGGCGATGTGAGCTGTGCTCCGGCATCTCGCCCTTGCTGCTGCCCTGCTCTGTAAATCTAGTCTTTTCACTTACATTGTTCTGGTGACAACTAAATGAGCCACTTTATTAACTGCAAGAGTTACATGCAGGGAAAGACTGACTTATTAGTTAATAGGATAAGGAACAACGGTGTGTGTCAGTTGCCATCACTCAGATCATTCAGATTTTATTGAACTACTAGTGACTCCCAACCCCACCTTGGTTGATTTCAATTAAAAAGAAAAGAAAACCTTTATAAATGTGAAGTTACATTGCCACCTTTTAAAGTATCAGCACATAATATATTGTATGACACATTTTCAATTATTCATACAAAGAATGGATATGCTTTGAACATTTTTATTTGTTTTGGGGATAAACCATAATTTTTCCTGTTAAAAGTTTCTCTGCTTAAGTATTACTAGATGGGCTTAGACAGGTAATAGAGTAAACTTTGGATTCCTGAGTTCATCCCCACCAATGGTGCTAGGAATTCACTAACATGTTAGGCAAGAGGGGAATCAGCCTGAGATTAACACAGTAGGCAATACCATCTTAAGGCATAGGCAGTTAGATTGTAGTGGTGTTTTATTTTTTCTATTCAAGTGTGCCATTATTAGCTACCTTTAGTTTTTACTAATGTGCTCTGTTTTTATGCCTATACACAGTTAAGTTTAGAGCCTTCTTTATTCAGTGGGGGAGCTATAGCTGCTCATTTAATTGACATCTTGAAACATAAATTCTACATTCCTGGCTAAAGCAGAAAAGGGTAACATATTCCATTTTGCTTATTTCCTTTGGATTTATTGCCTTTCTTCTGCCCTTAGGGATCTACATGAAATCTAGGCAACTGTAGTTACAAGGCTTTGGGGAGAAATCAGCAGTTCCAGTGGTGATAATCGTACAGTAAATAAAAGCACAATTTGCCTTTTATGTAAATTTTGATTTGTTGAATGTGAATGTGGGTTTGAAGTTGGAACCATAAAATCACTTTCAAAGGTGACAGCAGCTGCTGGGGGGTCTTTTATTGTTCTAGGGGTTAATTCTATGGCTTTTGTACCAAGGTGGGTCTGTTTTTAATTGAGAAAACACTACCAAAATGTACCTTGATTAAGGATTCTGATTTAGAAGATGAAATAGATCTTAAAGATTTTCTAATCAATTCCTTTTTTAACAAATGAGTTTAAAATGACATTCAAAACAGCTTTCCATGATTATACAGGTTGTGAGAGCATCAGGAATACATGGTATGTCTTGACTCTGGCTCCAGAGAACTTGCTATATTTCTTCTCAAAGAGAAACACACAAAACCTAAAGATAGGTCCCCTTCAAATAAAAAGACATCAGAAGGTGGAATTGAATCTTGTGATGGCAGGCAATGAGTGGCAGCTCAGAGGGCCAATGCTATACCATCCCCCCCCCAACCCGGTTCACTCCTGTGATGATGTCCAATAGCATTGACCAGCTCTCTGGAGCTGGGGATTTTGATTTATCATCGTGGGAAGTAGGTAAGTCCTTGCCATGAGGCTTCCTATTAGGGAAAACTGTTCTGAGAAGATGGGAAGACAAGGGTTTCACCTTTCCCCAGAGTAGGTAGAGATGCTGCCAGACTGTCAGATCTCAGGGTGTACACCTGCCCTTTTCCTGGCCACACTTTCTGCTGTGCAATCTTCCATTCTTATGATAGTTGCATTTTTTAAAAAAAACAAAATCACTTCTAAGAGTTTTAGAGATAGGATCTGGAAGGTTTGCAAACCTTCTCCTTCTGGACTGCCTATTCTGCCAGCTTCTCTTAACTCTTTTGACTGGGGTAGCCATTTGACTTTTCTGTTGGGCAGGTAGTAGTAATTTGGGGGGTCCCTAATTAGATTCCAGCAGCTCAATTCCCTGGTTCATTTACCCTGAACCACCTTCAAATTGAATTGTTTTTTCTCACTGCCAACCCAAGCCAAAGTGGATCCTGGGGAATTACACAGAAATAACAGTTTCCTTCTCCCCTTCCCCAGCTTCTGACTCATTCACCTGCCCTTTTGTGCCTCCCTTCCATTATGCCTTCACAACCACATGCTCTGTGCCTTCTGCTGAAGCTGTCTGAGCTCGTTTCCTCCATGAACCATCGTGATGTGCAACACGTACAGTCCCAGGGCCAGATGAATGGTTTTCCATTAGAAGTACACTGTGCCATCTGGGGCACCTGGGAAGATAATGCCACAAAGACGCCCCATCTTTCAAACACTCGGAAGGGAAGATTTGTACAGCTCTGCCTCACTCCCTCTACTACTGCAATATTACGTGCCACTCCTCTGTTCTAAAACCTTCCTTTTCTCTCCCTTCCTCATTCTCCACAGCATCTCAGTGCACTGTGCAGCTTGGGGTGGGCGGTCTTCAAACGGGATTCTGTATGCACCAAAAGGTAAAACACAAAGACAATGCAGACTGTCAACACAGATAAAAGGATTTCCCTCAATTAAAGCAATCAGGTGAAATACTTGCCTCTAAAAGGGGCTTAAAGAACAAGAGGGATGTTTAAAAAGAGCAGGGCCCTTCACTGGGCCACAAAATTAGTGTTTTCTTATTTCAGCACATTAGTTATTTCTTCTGTGATTGAAAGCGATTGGTGGGGAGAAATCTTGGTTGCTACATAAGCCCTCCTAACTGATTTCTTTTGTGTGTGTGCATGTGTGCACCTCTGTTCCTTTTACAGCCTGTTAAGACAATGCGGTTGCCTGAAAAAAAAAAAAAAAAAAAAACAACTTGATTAGTATTCTGCATAAGGTGCAGTCTTCATTGCAGTAGATATACAAAATCTATCTTCACTTTCACCACCTGTCACCTGAGAATTTTAGAATGATCTAGCTTTGAGATTGCAGGAAGCAGCCTTTCTGATTCTCATCTTTACTTGCCACCTCCCCCACCCCTCCCTTTTGTCACTGGCACTGCATCTACAGTGAACTCCAGTCCATTTTTATTCCTTTGTCAAATGCTTTTATTCACGGGAAACTGAAGGCACATGTTTACTAGGGATAGAAATAGAAACACAATAAAAACCGGTTTGATAGATGATCTAGCCTATTCTCCACACTTCCCTGTTGTTTTATTGATTTACAGAACACAAAGACTAATCCGAATTTACATTGCTTGTATTTCCCCTGATCTCAAAGGAGTTGTTCCCCTTTGCTCAGATTAACCAAGCCAATTTTTCCTTTGTATCCAGTAGCCTCTGTGACAGTCAAATAGCCTGTCAACTAATCAATTTATGCTGCAAAAACTAATTTTTACTTTAAACAAACATCCTAACATTGTGTTGACACAATTAAATGATTTCTGAGTTATACCATATATCTAACACACACCCTAGGGAGCAGGTAAGAGCTACAGCTGAAATCACGCGCACGTGCTCCAGCATCAAATTAAATATTTTCCCCTTAATCCTACCACCAGCAGCTGTTAGGTACCGTGGCTTATTGCATATGGCCTACATAATGAGACCGATCCAGGCGGTTCCGGCTTCTCCACTGAATGCTGAGTAGCTCTCTTCTCCCCAAGGACATTAAGAGTTACTGCGATTGAAAGTTCTCATGCCAATGAAGAGCCTCAGCATACATGTTTGGTGATGAGGGGAGAAAGCATTTAAAGCTGGAGCTTCTACCTTGATTAAAATAAAAGGGATTGGCTCTCTGCAATGACTTGAAACTGGCAAACTCCCCAGAGTTATAGCAGGATGGAGAGGGAGAAAAGGGGAGGTAGGGCAAAGGAGGAAATCTTTGCTCTCTTTGAAACCTGTCTAAAAATTAGGTCAACATGATTTTGTATTTTAATGAAATGACTTAAGGTAAGCTCGAGTCTCTGAGGCCACTAATACTTTTCTGCTAGAGTGCTTGTCATGCTTGACGTAATGTCTGGCTCCGTATAAGAAGTATCGAAGCTAATGTTCTCCATGGCTAATCGGCCTTTAGCTGCTCCTGTCCTTTTAAATTTTCAGTAGCTGGAGCATCAATATGGATGTTCCTATCTCTAACAGCATAAACACAGTGCAGGCTGCACATCATCATTTCAATTGTCAAAACAGATGAAAGGATTTCTGATACTCCAATTAAACTAACCTGGAAAAATCATTTTAAAATATGCTCTATAAAATAACCTGAATGTTAAAACACCAGAACCCTCCAACCGTTTCCTCCGACGACATCATTAGCATTTCTCCCCCCCTCTGCAGTCCTTATCTGATTTGATTACTTTTAGAATGAATTTGGTTTTGAACATGAAAGCTGAGGAAGCTAAATTGGAAGAATAATGGCTTGGCATTTTATGTCATTTGGTTGAAATTGCAGGTGTGAGAGTCAGGCCTGCTCCTGTAACTTGTGCTTGGCTATTTCCCCTTTAATTTTCCAAATTTGAAATGGATTGCCGGTTCCAAATTATACCACACTTAAGGGACTTGCAAAGAATGCTTGTGATTTAGGATCCTACATTATCGCCTTGATGAAAAATTATGCAGACACACTCACAGCCCTATGAGGAAACTACTTCTTGTAAAACAAGAGTATTTGATCAACACTGGGAAGCTGAAGATGAGAAAACACATTTTAAGCTCCTTTTGTTATTAATCAAGAAGGGGTCCTGTGTTAATGGTGGCCCTGGATAGCCAATGGGAAAGAGGGTTTATAACAGAGGATCATGGTGGTCAGAAAGAGTAATAACCATGGTCCAGATGACTGTAATAAAATTCTCTCATTTGAAGACACAAAGATTAAGGGATAGTTTCTGAATACCAGGATCAGAATTACCTTCAAGCACCCAAAGTAAATTTCATTATAACAAATAGTATTTTCCTGTAGAATAGGCATCTGTAATGAGTGGGTAATGCTCATCTTTATTAGTCAATAATACTTGCTTCAAAGAGATACTTTAATTCTGAAGTTTGTACTTTTTTACCTTGGCATCAGTGTAAAAATTCTATTTGAATATTAATTTGTACCTATAAGGTGGATATGCTAGGAAATGTTATATTTTAGGTAGTTCTAAAGTATGTATGAGATTGAAATTTTATAAGTTGCAAATTAGTTACCAGTAGTACCTTTAAGCAGCTGTTCTCACTGCTTCCCCACATCATGTCCATGAAACATATCAAAGAGGTGGTCAGGGAAGTCAGAAGTGTGTTAATTTCCAAATATGACCCAGAGAAGAGTCTACCTTAGTGAATGTACTAAATATACTTTAAGAAGTTGTGTATTGGTGGGTAGAGCTTTCCATGAAGTTTGTTAGTCATACTTAGAACAAAGAAAACCCTAGAGGGAACAGGATGGGTAATATATTGACAGGTGCCATTAATTGAGCTCTTACTATGTCATAGGCCCTAGTCCAGGATTATTACACAGTTGGTTTTATTAAGTTCTTCTGACAATCATGTGATTGTTGCTATTATCTGCCTCTTTTTAATGAGAAGAATGAAGCATGGACTGTACTAATTTATTGATTATAGCTCACCAAATAAGTAGAGACACACATGAACTAAGAGAGAGGACTCCAGAACCATGTTCTTCATGGCTGGGTAATACTACCTTTACAACTACTGTGGACTTCTAGTAAGGAGAAGAAAATTGGTCATGAATTCCTAACAGTGAATTAAAAAAAACTGGTATAGAAGAAAAAATCTACTTGATGATTGGCTTTGATTATACTAGAATATATTGGAAGTCTCCATTAAGTAAAAGCATGACATATTAAAAGTCTTATACTTGATTGCTAGCCCATATCATCTCTCTTAAAATAAAGTAAGGTGTACAGAGCTTCTTTTTTATTTTTTATTAAATTGACATATAGAAATCTTGGGACAAGAAAACCAGTTCAACTCAGAATTTATTATCTCAAAAGGGAAGGCTAGGCACAGAAGGTTATATACACTAAATTCCCTTGTAACAGCTTTTGAGAAAAGATTGAAATGCATTCATGTTTTCAAATGGATGTGGGGTTGAAAGTAAGACATTTTTTTGAGGATTTGATTAACTTGACTTTAGCATCTATATTATCAGGAATGAAAAAGGAAAGAATTACCCGAAAAACAAAAAGAAAAAAAAATCACCTTCTAATTAGTTCTGATTTTAAAAGGTACAAAAATAGTGAAGATTAAAAAGTGACAAAGACATGAGTAGCCAAAAAAGAGAAATAATGATTAAGATGAACAGAGATGGACCAAAGTTTGAAAGAAACACACACACACATACACACATACACATGGAAGGATGGGTTTATGTCTGGGTACCAGTGATGTAAACAAATGATTAATTGAGAGCAGGACTTGAACTTGTTTGGTTGGTTTTGCTTTCTCTGGCAAGGAGGATGACCTTTGAAAGAAGGAACGGGGAGCCCCAAAGAGATTAGGAAATTTGATCTGGATACTTAATAATGATGACAGATCACTTTACTTTCCTTTTTAATTATTTTTCTATTTAACTTCTCATGTACATTTTACAGGGTCCTACATTTTTGAAATTGCTGCCCCACATCTTATAGATGAGGAAACTGAGGCATGGTATGGGTTAAGTAACTAGCCCAGTACTTCACAGTGAGAACTGGAGCTATTTAATCAGTAATGGTGACACCAAGGGCATTTTGTTAACTAACACTGTGCCAATGTTGTATCTCTTAGATGCTCAAAGTGAAATCAAGCTACCAAGTTTTATATATATAAAAATATTTTTATTTATATATATGTATATATATAATAATTGACAATAGGGAGAGACTTGAAGATGATAAAGTATAATTTTTTAAAGATAAAGAGTGATAGAAAAAAATTTATAAATCATCCAAAAATTGTTTTCGGTCTACTGTGAGTCTGGAGAAAACATTATTATGAAGATGATAGGTACAGTATTAAAAGAATCATCAGGAGCCAGAATGAATTCACTATGGAAAAACCATATCAGATAAACTCAATTGTCCATTTTAGACTTACTGGGCTATAAAATTGGAGAACGAATTACATACAAATAACATTCTTCAGCAGCAGGGCAATGGGTCAGGTCTTCATGCCGTTCCTTGTAGCAAAAGGGAGAAATATGGAGAGACCATCACCATCATTAAAAGTATCATAGCTGGTTAAGCAACTTTTCCAAAGGAGAGGGAAACTGGTTATTCAGTCTGGAGAGCCATTTCTTCTGTATTATCATGACTTCTACGTAAATCTGTAATTGTTTCAAACTATTGAAGGTGGAAGATATAACAACTACTTTAGATGACTAATTCAGGATCTAAAATAACATTTACCACTTCATGAGGGCCTCCAGAATACATAAGGCAATGGAGCTGCATGTGTGGATAAGGTATGAATCCTCTAATTACTCAACCTTTCCTCAGGGTTTGACAAAGGGTAGTGGTAATTCTCTTTCTTGAAACTTTATTCCCTTCTAGATTCCACTCACTAATGGGTCCTCTTCACTCTGATGGGTCTCTCTTAATGTCTTCTGCTTTCTTCCCAATATTGGAAGGTCCAAGAATACTTCTTTCTAGTCTCATTCTCTAGGCTTACTAACTACCATGACTTCATAATTCTATGCTTTTCAGCTTCCAAATTTTTATCTCCAGCTTGGATCTTTCTGTCTCCTGAACAGCTGACATATATTTTCTGCTTTCTACCTGACTGATATCACCATTTCATTGTCCAATAGGCATCTAGCTTAACACATCTAGAACAGAGCTTTGAATGTTAAGTTGTCAAATTTATTTCCCTGTAGTATTTCCTGAATTACTGAATGGCCCCTCTGTTCTTTCAGATGTCCCTCAAAAAGTAGTTGTTAAGTTATTGACATTCCATGCCCAATTAACAAAAGAAAGTGAGACTCAGAGAAGGGAAGGGACTTTGCCAATATCCCACAGTCAGTAAAGAGCAGTAGAAGGACAAGACCTGGGCTGGTCTGATGCCTGCTGCCTCCAGAGGTTTACAGACCCAAATAAGGTTCGCTGAAGTTCAGTGCTTGTGTCAGCAAAAATAAAAATTTAAAAATCCATAGTTCAGAAAAACATGGTACTGCAGCAGCAGCCTTGGGTAGAGAATTTGGTTTGATCTCAATGCCTTGCTGAAGGAGGTAGCTATTGAAATGGGATGCTTTAATCCACAACTTTATTACTTGCACTGTAAGGTGGATGGAAGTGGTACATTATACTTTGTACTTATAAAAACAAACTTGCAACATTCTGTTTCAATTTGGAGAAACACAATTAGAAAGAAATGATACAACTTATTCAGTGAAAAGGTGCCAGAATGATTAGGGAGTTCAGACTCATGACCAAAGAATTCCTGAAGGAACTGATGATGTTTGGTTTGGAGAGAAGGCCTAGGTGACATAACTTTTATCTCTACATTTCAGTTTTATTCACCAAACAGTGAAACCTTACTACTTGTCAGTTGAGCATTGTAATTAGCACTAGAAATACAAAGACGAAAAAACATGGTCCTTGCCTTTATCTATCAAAGAATAGGTGATGAAGTTACAGAGGGATAGGAAGATTTGTCCTTTAGATTGAGTCAAAATTTAATGGAATTATTCAAGGATGAAATGAGCTAGCCTTTTGCCATCACTAAAGATATTCAAGCACATGCTGGAAGTCTACCTGGTATAAGAAGTAGGCTATGGAGTTAAATTAACCATCAGATGAGTGATTGAACTGCCTGACCTTTAAGCACTTCCACCCCTGAGATGCTATGATTCTTTCATCTGTGTCTTTCCTGTCCCTTAATATTATAAATAATTGATACCTAATTGCAAAAACTTGCATTTACATGGTACATGTAAATTATCCACCTGCTTGGGTAACATTTGTCTTTCCTGTTTTAAGTGCATATCACTTAGTGTGTCTTTCTTTTGTCTTAGAGAACAATACAGGGAACATAAGCCAAAATAGATATACCCAGCAGCACTACAATAAATGGAGAGTCAAACTTATGAATGTTTGTATATGTTATTTGGTATGTTTTTGGTACCCTTATTGCATAACATAGAACCACATACCAACTTTATAGATGATAAGCATAACGTGCTTGAAAAATAACTTTTAAAAAATATGCATATATGTCAATAATTCAGGACTAGTATAACTTTAGCATTTGATTGTGTACCACACGAAGATCCCTTTGCTCAAGGTAAAACAAAAGCACTCACTTTCCAATCATGGCTATCTCTAGTGTTCTCATCATTTCAGCAGCGGGTGAGTCCATTCTATGAATTTTACAAGTCAAGACATTTCTGTAAGTTGATTTGATCATGTGGGAAAAAAGCATAACAGTGAACTGACAGAAGAGTTTTGGAAACACTGCAGCAGAATTTGATCAGTTCCCATGGTTTCTTAAGAACAAAGGAAAATGTTCAGATGTGAAGTTTTGAGAAAAACGGTAAAGGCAAGAAGAAAAGGGCAAGGAAACTGATTAATTCAAGGAACAACTTGAATTCTTTTGAATATGATTATTCCAATAAGCCATATATGTAGTTTCCTAGCATGCATTATTTCACAAGGCATTTTACAATGGCTCTATTACTTTTTAAATGGTCTCTAGGTTAAAGGAGGTGATAGACTGCAATAGAAATAACACCAAGCTATTTGGACAATGATTCATAATTGACCAAGTACAAATACATATTTGCATTATTGAGCAACTTCTCTATGCTGCTATATAATCCTGAGAGTGATTCTTGGATATGGTATTTGCCACTGTAATTTTACATATAAAAACATGTAATTTTAATTAGCATGCTGAGCTTCATTCTGATTAATCGTGTCCACTGCTTATTACAAAAAGTCCATAATGGAAAATCATGGCCATAAATAGAAAGTCTATTTAATTTCACAACTGTTCTGATTATTCAGACATTTTACTACTCCTGATGTTTAAGCAACCAGGGCTGGCCATGTTTCTGCAAACCTAATGAAGTAAAAAGATATGGCCAACTTATCAATTTGTCCCTCAAGGTTTTTCAGAGGGTCTATTTTACTTCTAGAATGCTCTGGATTTCAACCCCCAAGTGAACACTATTCTTGAACTGGGGGTGGAGAAGAAGGGTTTTTGGCTGGATCTGACTGAGGAGGAACATGATGCAAATAAACTAGAACATCCTTAAGAGAAAATTTGATTTGAATTCAGGCTAAAATTGACAGAGAGGCATGGCCACATACTTTTCAGGACCCAGTGCAAAATGAAAATATGGGCTCCTTGTCCAAAATGCAAGAAAGAGGTACTATAAAAGGTAGTAAAATACCAATTATTCCTTTCTTCTATGGTCTGTCTCTTGCCTTGCTTGTTATGATTTTTTAATGTGCTCTTTAGTGTTTTAAGTAAAAAAAAATTAAACATTAGTATGAATTTTACTATTTGTCTTTGTATTATACAATATCAATTTTAAATACAGATGTAAAGGCATTTAATTGATGTGTGTTATGGTTTGGATGTGAGGTATTCTCCAAAAGCTCATGTGTGAGACAATGCAAGAAGATTCTAAGGAGAAATGATTAGGTTGTGAGTGTCTTAACCCAATCAGTAAATTAATTCCCTAATAGGGATTAACTGAGTGGTAACTGAAGTGGTGGGGTGTGGCTGGAGGAGGTGGGAATTGGGGGAGGTGACTTTGGGGCATATATTTATATCTGACAAGTGGAGTCTCTCTCTGCTTCCTGATCACTATGTGAGCTGTTTCCCACTGCCACACTCTTCTGCTATGATATTCTGCTTCACCTTGAGCCCCTAGGAATGAAGCCAGCCTTCTGTGGACTAAAACCCTGAAACCATGAGCCCTCAGATAAACGTTTCCTCCTGTATATTTGTTCTGGTCAGGTACTTTAGTTGCAGTAGTGAAAAAGCTGACTAAAACAATATGAAGAGTCACTGAAATTATACAACTCATATATGTGTATATATATTGTAGTCAGAAGAGTGAAAATGCTACCCATTTATTATTTCAATTTTTGCTTTGCTTACATTCTACCAATATTTCTACATTGCCCTACTGATAAGTAAGGAAGGACTAAAGGACAGAACTATATCATAAAGGATCTATTATCATTCTCTTTCCTTCTAAGTCATCAGTTTCAGTGTAATTTGTTGGATAATATAGAGAAGTGACATGAGCCAAGATGGAAATGATAGGTTGGTTTTCTTGATCATTTGGTTTTCTTAAAACATCCCTGTTTTCTTTGTTTTCAAAGTCAGTTCTGGTTCTAACAGAAAGCCTGGATATCACCACCCTGCTTACCCAGTGTAGATGGAACACCCCTGTACTTGCTTTCACGGACATCTAATGCATTTTGGGTCTACTGGAATTTTCTACCCATGGGTGCTACATGCTAGTGGGGGCAGCAAGGAATAGCTTTCACATACATTTTGTACATATTTCTTTTGCTCATGCACATGTTCTATTATTTCATAGAACTCTATTCATAAGAATTCAATGATAAAGAATTTTAAGATAGCAACAACAAAGCATTAAACCAAGCACAGGGGCTTCAGAACCCATCTGACTTCACAACTTGTATCTCCTGGAGCTGGTCTCCTATGCTGACAGCTAGAAAGAAGCTGGGACTGGTGTCTGCCAAGATAGGGCCCACAAAGTTTATCCCAGCAATAACAACTAAAGGCTGGTTAGAATTTTTTAAAAACCCATAAACAAAAAACAACAACAACAAGAAGAAAAGCAACTTAGTTCAGAAAAGTAAGCGATGGAGGTGGCTTGAGCAGGAAAGTCAAACTATGAAGAACTAGTAAGGTAGCAGTGAGTGTGAGTCACCCTACCCCAACTCAAACTCCTCTGTTTTCCAGCTTTGACCCCAGAGCAAGCCAAATCAGAAAGGTGTGCAGTGGATGCAGGCAGCAAGATCCCTGGGAGAGGCCAGTCTCTCTGATCAGAAGGCTGAGAAAGGGCTCCTGAAGCCTGGGAGCTCCCTTTTTTTTTTTCTTTTCCTTTCCTGGTCCTGCCTCAAGGCCAGCTCCATTTACAGAGCTGGCCATCTAAAACCTGAAGGAGGAAAACCTGTCTTTTTGGATTGGGTCATGTAAGAGAATATCCATGTGTGTAAGAAAGATATACTAAAGAATTCAAGGGTGACAGGGTAATATGTTGGCAGTAATCTACATTGATTTTTATATTTATCAGTATTCATGGAAAATCTGAGTTCACATGGATGCTTGTAATGCAGCACCACAAAGTATTTTCTAATGTCCTCTCAATATTTATAACTCTTTCCTTCATTGGTTAAAAACCTGGTTCCCATTTTCCTTGATACATTCAGTCCTTTGATCAGGGTCTCTGAGTATAAAGCACAGCCCATACCTTTCCTCTGCATCCTCTGGAGCATCCTCTGCAGTGCAGCCTCCTCAGCCCACTCAGTCTCTGAAACCCAAGATGACCTTCCTCTCCTACATTGCCTTTCCTTATTCAGTCCCAGGGCTCGAACACCCAGCTTTGTGCCATGATGACTCCCCCATGATGATCTCTCCCAGGGCAGATGATGGCCCCACTGAAAAGAGTTTGGACGACATTTTCCTAGAAAGGAGGGAAAGAAAAGAGGAACTTAATTTCCAAATGCTCTCTAGCTCAATTCTGTCCTCAGGGGATTGAGTAACCACACAGATATGTGACCCTAACACCTTTATCTAGACTCAGTCTTTAATGTAGCATCCAAGGTTATAGCAAAGTATAATAAAAAATAGTTATTGATTCAATTAATGTTGCCTTGACCTGTTAACTGGCCCCTGAGTTTTATGTGAGTCTCTGTTTTATGCTTAGATTTCTAAGCATTATAAGACTTGTATGTCAAGGGCAGTAAATACGTAGTTTACCACGTGCCTCAGATTCCCTTAAATGCTTTCCACAAATTATTTAATCTACATGACAGCCTCTATTTTGCAAATTGATAAGACACAGAGAAGTTGAACGGGTTGCCTTGTATCATACAGCTAAGCAATCAAGGGGGCTGGAATTTGAACCCAGACTATCTAGTTTGAGTGCATGTTCTTAACTGCCATGTGAGTTACTGTGGCTTTAATTCTTTTTTCCCAAAATTTCTCACATGGTAATGCATCATTGTAAGTTTGAGTTGTTGACCCATGACTCTTTCTAATCAAACAATATATTTTGAATATTTGTGTTTTAGGGGTTTGATGGACATACTGATTCTGGACATTTATTTCATAAGGATCCATGATTATGATCTCTCACCTGCACTCAGCATCTAATGATATAGTCTCTCTGGTTTGGATAGAACTTGAAGGCCAACACTGGGTTTGATGGAATGGCAGAAGGCTTCCCCATGGTACCCAATATTTACCTTGCCAACCCCAGAAGTCTGCTGCCCTCTATGGGCACTGGATGATGTAAGGTGGTGGTGTGAGCATCCCCTTCAGGACCATATTTCATGGGCATTACCAACACTTCCTTCTAACAGGCTTATTGATGATGGGTGGGGCATACATTTCCACTGGTATTTTAATCATGAGTAAAATGGTTGTCAAATCTTAGTGATACCTTATTGTTTACTACTTCATCTTTCTTGTATTATGCTTGTTGCTTTATCATTTTCATTTATCATTGCATTATCATTAGTTAGGCCTTCAGTATTGGTTGATAGTCATTTTCAATTTTTTTTTTCATCTGAAATAATTCAATATTCTTAACTCTATTTTTCTTTTGAGGAAGTCAGATATGATACCTTCCACAATAACTGGCTATACAGAAATCTGGAAGTGTTCCTCTATATTTATTTTAAAGATGTCCTAATGAGTTCAATCAGGAATTCACATGCAATCTCAGATGCAATCTCCTTAGCCCCAAACCTATGATATTTTCTCCTTTCATCCCAAACTGCAGTCATCCTTTGGAATTAGGGGTAAATGGAATGCCATTTCCTCCAAGGGTTTCATTTTCATGCCCAGGACTTCTGAATTCTTAGGAGTTTGTCCAGGTCTTTTTTTGGAAGTGTTACTTCATTTCCACGTAGGATTCCATACCAAATACAAAATTGAAAATATTTCAGAAAACCCTTTGTTACATATCGGCTATGTGAGTAGTCACTTAGCAAATAATTTTATCACTCAAAACATTTTATTTTTGTTTTTCTATGACCACCATAAAGACTTTCCTACTAAGCCTGTTAGCAGTTTTCAGAATTCACATTGTTCTGAGCTCTTCTACAACTCATGAGCATATGGTGGGGAGATATTCCCCTTTGCCCTGAGCCTGATCTGGGTGCAGCATATGATATCCTTGATCCAGCATGAGGGCTGTGGATCATGAAGGCAGGGGAGGCGATCTGAGAGACTAATCTCATAGAGAAGCTGAATGAAAAACCAAGGGAAACCATCAGACACATATTCAGCCTGAAAAGGACAGAAAGAGCAGGGAAACCAGATGAGATGGGAGTGAGAAGGCTCATAGCAGAGAATGGGGACAATTGTCTGAGCCCAGCAATGGTTATTAGAAATGTTCTGGCCCCTGAGATGAAGACTGGATGTTGCTGTGGATCTGCTGAACTAGTCAGGGCGCCTGTCATGTTGATCTTCTGCTACCATTATTGTTTGTTTTTCCTCCTTCCTGTGTTCACTTTGTTCAACTCTCCAGTTTCACGATTTACATCTCCTTCTTCATTGCGGGGCCATGAAAGAGAGACACTTGAAGAAGACCTTAATATTTTTCTTCTTCTTTCAAAGAATGTTGCTGCTTAATCCTGAACAGATCCTCAAAGAGCTTTGTCTCCACAGCACACAACAGCCATCTCACGGGAGTCCACCCTCTGGTTCCCTTGCTTCATCCACAGTCTCACTTGCCCACAGGAATCACTTGCCCAAACTCATTTCGCACTCACTCTCATCTTCTAGAGGTGTTATTTGTTCTCATTTCAGACTTTGCTTCACTCCTCAGTCCTTGGTACTCTTTCTAGCTACATATTTGCATCCTTTACTTGACTATGATTTAGTTTTTCTCCATGTCTCTGTTTCCTGCAGTAAACAGCCTACCTGGACAATCCAGCCAGAGATTCCACTGACATAGCTCTCATGATCTCTGTGCCAGTGAACTCTGTTGATCCCTTCAAAGGGATCTCAGCCACCTCTCTTCAACTGAGAAATTTGTCACTGTTTTGTATTAGTAGGGGTATAGAGAAGGATTCTTCAGAGAGATCAGCTACAGGATTTACCACTCTCATGGCAGCTGTTCACCTCTGGCATTAAGATAAACAGTGCCCCTCTGCAGGATACCAAAGTGACTCCTTGGGCTTCATACCTTTGGGTTCTCTAGTGGAACTGTTGTTCTTTATGGCTTTCTCTGCAGGCTCTCTTAATGTAACTTCAGAAACCTGTTGGTATAGTATAATTCTCCTATATTCCTGGTCTCATAAAAAGTTAGCTTTAAAATTTTTTCTTCTTTATAACCTTTCTCAGTTCCTTTCTCCATTATACAGGGGCAATTTAGGGGGACACATTTCAGCAAATTACTACAATTATCTTTAGCCTACTGGTGCATTTGAACAGACCCTACCTTGTCTTCTATCAGCACACAGTACAAAATAACCTGAATAATCTTGGAAATGCATAGATAATTCACAGTCTTTCTTTTCCCTTTAAGAATTTTTTCCGACTCATTTCCCACCTTAATGGTTAATAAGAAACCAAGAAGAATACTTGAATTTTATACCACTTTTCTTCTCATTCGTAAGTGTTGATGGAGAGAGAGAAAGATGTGTGGATTTATTGAAGGAAATTTACTGAATGTCTCCTCCACCTCAGGCACAAGGCTAAGGACTGGCTTAGATAAAACAGTGCCCAATTTTCAGGAATTTATGACCTCGTCAGGTATGGGGACCCACACATGTTATAACACAACATACATACACAGAGAAGAATATTTTAAATGTTGTGAGGACATATGAAGAATATTTAAAATCACTTGGGTGGGAAGAAGGTTAGAGAAAGTATCAAAGAGAGCTGATGACACCTGAGCTGAGTCATTAAAGAATTAGAAGGGATTTTCCAGACATAGAAGGAATGTTCCTTTCAGGTCAAGAGTACAGCATTCACAAGGGCATGGAAGCAAGTGGGACCAAAGACTGGTCTGGGTTTGCAGAGGATGTGGCCAGCCTGGAGCATGGGGAATGTGAAGGAGGTGCTGCTTAGGAGTGAGGGTGGGAGGGAAGGCTGGAACTGGGCTAGGGATGGTCTCACTGTGCCTTTCTAAGGGATCTGAGCTATGATCAAAGGTGCTAGAAAGCCTCTGATGGAACTTACCAGAAGGCCATTATGATATTCATGTATTTGAAAATACTTCTGGTTCCCATGTGGCTGATGGTTTAGAATGGAGTTAGGCTAGAAGTGGGAGGATGATTATTATTAAATTAATGCAGGAGAACGTTATAAGGGCCCAACCAAGGCAGCAACAATAAAAATAAAATATCTGAGGAATATTGACCATCTTTAAGCAAAGGGAGGAGATTAAGAGAGGGAAGGGACTCACACGACACTCCTGGGTACAGGTAATCTTGTGTTTCCTGACTGAGCTGATGGTTATGGACATGGTTACCTTAAACTTATTTGTTAAGCTGCACATTTGTTTTATGTATGTGCTATGTCTAGGCACAATGGCACACACCTGCAATCCCAGTGGTTTGGGATGCTAAAGCAGGAGTATTGCAAGTTCAAAGCCAGCCTCAGCAACTTAGTGAGGCCCTGTCTCAAAATAAAATAAAATAAAAAAGGTTAGTGATGTGGCTCAGTGGTTAAGTGCTACTGGGTTCAATTCCGAGTACCAAACAACCAAAACAAAACAAAACAAAAAAAACACCAACCAAACAAAAACAACAATAACCCCCCCACACACAAAGAACCACATATATATACAAAAACAAAATATATGAGGGAGATCATGGGGGTAAATTGACAGTATGTGGGCTCTCTTCTGCCTTTTTGAGGGTGATGGAAATGGAGAAATATGGAACAATTTGTACATTTATCTTTTTCTGTTTCAATAACTGGATCAACTTCATAATAAGGAAGAAATTATAATATAAAAAAGTAGCTGATGAACTATTTCACTTATTGAACACTTTCTATGCCCTTCATAGTAGTTTGAATACCACTACAGTGGAACACATCCTATAAAGCATAAAGCATACCTTGTAAAGAGGAAAATGGAGGCACAGAAAGAGTGAGCCTCCTTTTGAGGATCATACAATAGATGACTAAACTGGGATTTGGACCTGTGTGTGTGCACCTCCAGAACTTTGGTGTTGAACCATCATCCTCTTTCATCCCCAGGAGATGGGTCTGAATGAGGAAGAGATGATGGGTTCTGTTTGGGGACACAGGTAGATTTCTGGAAGGCACTTGTGATAGGTTGGAAGGTCAAGGTTGGGATCTGATTAGCAGGCACACTTGAAGGGAAGGAGAAAGATGATAACCAGAGGTCCACCAAACTACCCAAAGTGTGACCATCCATGCTCCTGAGTTAGTCTCTACCTTTTGTTGCTCCACAAGGATGGATGAAATAATCATCTTCAGCAGGGCCAGGTTGAGCTGCCAGGACCTGTTTCTTAGCCTAACCCATCTCACCACCATGCCACTGTGACAGGAGTGGGTTAAGTTTGCTCCACTTTCTCTTTTCCTTATGATAATTCTTTTCATGAGAACACATTAATCTTGTGCTATTTTCTGTTTTCATTACAATCTTTGTCACACAAGTGGAGCATCAGAATGTTAATGCCTCATATCTTCTGTGAAGGATAGTAGAATTCTCCACTGCTTTGACCTTTCCAATGTTCTGCATTTCGATTGGGTCTGGAAGTTGATGATTAATGATAATTACAATAATTACACCAAGGGACTCGAAATATAAATTACCAAATGTTCAAAGGAAGCCACTTGAAACCTTTAATAGAATCTTGAACAATCTCTGTCCAAATGTTCTCACTTCCTCCTCCCGCACCTCCATCAGACATTCCTCAGTGAGTAGGTTGGGAGAGATTCAGCCTAGGTTGCAGCCAGAAGAATAAAAGAGCTGTGATTTGTGAGTCATGTTTTAGTTATATGAAGGGGGAAAAAGAAATCAATTTTTAAATCAATAGAATGGTCCTTTGCCCAAACAGCTTTGCTTAACAAAGAGTGAGCATTCCATAAAACAAGACTTCGCTTTCGATTCAGATCATTAACTACGATTCCCATTAGGCGGGAGGTGCCACGGGGAAAGGGGATATTTACTTGTCTCCTCTGTGCTGGTTTCTTGGCTTTAATTTTAGGGAGGTGTAGCTTTCCAGTGGGCAAGGGTTAGCATTCTATGCAGGTTTTGTTCCTCTGCCACAAACTAAGCACTGGCATGAAGACAAGCACATTCTCCATGAGCCTTTGCGATGGGCAAGACACAGATGCCCTGTTTTGTTTTGTCCTTTAATAAGAAGGAGTAAGAGACACTGACTGGAATGAGGGTTTTATTTGAGTCCCCTCGCTACTTTGTTCTCACTGCAGTAAATTATACATTACGTTGTGATTACCAGTGCAGTTTATTTCTATCCAGAAGTTAAGTCTGGAGAAGTTGCCATGAGGTCAGGCTTCCAAAGGGAAGAATTTTTGCAAAGAAGACACATGATGGTGGGTTGATAGGAAGCATGATTTTATTTATTTATTTTTTTTTGTATGAACATAGAATAGAAAGGATCACCCCTTGCTGCAATTTGAACACTTGCATACAGGCATTGTGCTTGCTTTCCACTGTGTTTATGTTATGGTATGCACTAATTCTAACTAGCCTTAGCCAAACTCTAGTCTGTGGAAATCTACATTTGGAGGATTTGTGGGGAGTAGAAGGATACTTGTGGAGAGCCATGGGTAGGGTCCTCATGGTAGCATTCTCCAGACATATTTAAGGTACTGTGAATTTCCTCTAAGGCCAGACTTGATGAAAACTGAGCATTGCATATAAGAGTCCTTCCACAAGCAAGGTGCAGATTCCTGAGTTTTTCTTTTAATGAAAATTATTAATAAGTATTCAACCCAGGGAAGAGTCTTGAGGGAGTCCTTGTCCAGTAGACAGTGAGTCTTTGTCTTGCTTCTGCGGGATCCTGGAAGCACTATCAGGATTCTTAGTGGCACACCTCAGCAGGGCTCTGAGGAATCTCAAGGCCGGGTAAGCTGACTCCCACTTCAGGACACTGATGGTTGTGGTCCTTGGGAATATATTTTCTTTCCCCAAAAGATTTTATTGGATCCAGAAGATTCCTAATGAATCAGTCTGGAGCATACTTTCTAGATAATATCAAGTAGTATCTAACTCTTAAGTATTCGGGAGTGTGTGTGTGTGTTTTGCATGCATTTCTGCTCTTGTTAACATTTTCCCCTTTGAGAAATCTGACACTGCTTTTTGGCCTATGTTGCATTACAGAGGATATAGTTATGGGACAGGGAATGTAATCCATGGTGTTAACTGGAACATGACCATTTGAGGGAAGTTTTACCAATGTTGTTGCCACTGGCCCTTTACTTCATTTTGGTAACAGAAACAGAGCCATAGAAGAACAAACCTGAACTCAGCCTGAGTGCCTGCCCAGTAATGAATTGATCTAGAAGCATTTGTAAGTTCCTCTCTTCAAATGGAATTATGCTTTTTTTTGAGAATTTTTTTTTTATCAGTAGAGATATTCAGTGCTTGTAAACATGAACTGAAGAAAATGTAAACTGTGACATTTGATCTTGTAACCTGGGCAGTTTCCACTATATTAAATTGCATTCTGATTATTTGGAAACCACAATGCTTTTGATCAGCTACTAAGGTCATGCTTGTGGGTCAAGTATCTCATTACACTTGTATTTTCTTCCAAATGGATTTTTACCTTTATTTTATTCTGCTGCTTGTTTTTCTGGCCTATTATTGCAGCCTATTATTGCAGACTCAAAAATAACTCCTATTCCCACTCCCAGAAGTTAAAAGGAACATTTCTAGAAGAAAAATAAGTGGATCTAATGAAAAAGTTAATATACTGGCTTTCCCTTTTATGTGAATGTGTGTGTGTGTGTGTGTGTGTGTGAGTGTGAGTGTGTATTTGTGTTTTGAGAAGGAAAAGAGTTGGTTGATATTTATCTGTACTGAAGAACTGACTGTTTGAAGGCAGACTCTTGTGTTTCCTAATAGAGGAAAGAGAATAAAGGTCTATATTCACAAGAAAGAAAGTGGCAGTTCCAGGACGAATATATAACAATACTGGGCAATATGCAAGGTGCCAATGTAAATGTCACAAGCTGTTTGCTGGTTGGGGACTGCCAAGTTAGTTTGTAAAGCTATGCAACTTACAAGGTTCTATAACTACTTTACTTGCCCTTGACTTTTATAGTCCCTGCCTCCATGTTAGTTAGTAATGCTGGTCAATTTATATATTTCAAGTAGGAAGTTCTGCACATAGATTTAGATTCAAAATTAAAAATCTTAGTCATTTGCCCCTCACATTTGCCCCTCATTTGTTGAGCCTGGTGGGACCTGCTGCTGGGTGTCAAGAAGACCCCATCGGCCACCTTATAAGAGGAAGGCACTTTATGAGAGGAAGCACACACAAGAATGGTGAACAGGAATTAAGAAGCCCCCAGTGGGAGTGAATCCTGAAGAAGTCATTCTCCTCTTCCTTGGTGACGATGCTGTTTGCAAGACTCTGACCTGCTGTGGCATCAGGATTCCCACAATGTATTTGAGACTATTGCTTCTGATTCATTCCTATGTTTCTATTTAGAACCATTTTGTTTCCTGACTCTACATTCTAACCACACCAGCTTTGAACCTTCCCTTCTCTCTCTTGACCTTGATATGTGGAAGGGATATTCCTGGAGGGTGTCACCAAGTCTCCAATCTCAAGGAGCTGTGGACTAGTTGCTTTCATCGTGCAACTGATCAGCTAGTATTTAAATGAGGGAGAAGCAGCAAGTCTGGATGTTCTTGGCTTATCCTGAGGTCCTATCAATTTGAATACAACAGAAAGATTAAGTGGCTCTTTTCACCAAGGCCCATCTGTACATCTTAAAGTCAGTGCTGATAGTGCTTGGGCTTGACCACACTCCATTGCTGGGCATAAACCAAGTTAAATGGGATGAGAGAAGAACTAGTTTCCAATACGGACTCTGCAACCCTGCTTTTATTCTATCTTGCTCATATCCTGCAGGGTGTGATAATCACTTGCTCATCGACTAGTGCGAGGTGGAAGCTTTTGTAATCAATTAAGGTCATAAGGATTCCATTTGTGTTTCTGGGTAGCAGCCTTGAGATGATAGCCTACCACCATGCAATAGTTAAATTCAAATGTCCAACTGTCCACTTAAAACTGAGATAAACCCACTCTTTGTATTTCCTTGTCTTAGTACACTAATTTATCAGCCAAGTTTAAATGATCATCATATGTCAATGCCAATGTCAAATTTGTATATATAATGTACACATTCACCAATGTTGTAGACTTTAAAATTTGCAAAAGTTATGCCATGTGCACCTTTTGTGTAACTGTTAGTGGACCCATAATGTATATGAAATTATCACCATCACAAGTGGATCCTCCAGACCTGCTTTCAATACAGTGAAAACCCTTTGGGATCTGGGTTCTTTCTGCTGCCTTCATAGGTTGTAAATATATCTTTGACTTTTCAGATTTATATATTTTTCTCATTTATGGGGCTTCTGATAGCTTACTTCTTCCAAGGCATTCCTTAGGAAAAACATTCACTTTGTGATTTCTCCAAAGGCTGAAAACTTAAACATTGAGCAAACTGAAAAGTCAGAGCAAAAGCCCCTCGTACTGTTGATCATTAATCACTGGCTGGGAGTGTGTGTCAGAACTCTGTGCTGCTCTGATTTTGCTCTTGTGCCCTCCGGGCAGAAACCTCGCCTTATTTGTGTCTTCTGGAGCACCCAGTACACTGCCGGAGTTCCATAAATAATTAATTTTCCCAATAATAATGGGAAGCAGAGGCTTCCAAGAGCTTCCTTTCCCTGTACTGTGAAACTGGTGTTATGGTATTTTGACTATCAAAACAATGATTAAGCAGCTTTGGCACACTTTATGTTTGGGCTAAATGCGATTTTGCTAATGCACCATTTCATTCCGCCCTCCCCCAACACTCGTATTTTAATGATTTCTAATTAATATTGTAATATTTCTTGAATAATTCATGTTTTTAAACAAGAAAGGCTGGCATAAATTTATGTCAATCTGTTTGTGTATTGCAGTGCTGTGCATAACAAACAAACACAGTCTGCTTCCCTTGGAGACTGGGGAAGGGGCTACAGAGAAGCATCCCGAATATGGGGCTGGGATCCAGGTCCTCTCCAGAAGAGAAAGGCCCCCAGGTTGCCCTTTCCAGTTCCCAGGCGGGCACCTTTGTCTTTGCTACCACCTTTATCATTTCCTCTTTTCTCCTGACAGGTGCCCGAGGCCCTCAAGCTGCCCTTGATTACCCTGAACCCTTCTCTTTACTCACCAGCTGTTCTCTAAGCTGAATCCTCTCACCCCCTAGTCCCACTGCAAACCTATCTTTTAGCCTTTTAAACATTGCTCAGGGATAGGTGCAAATTATAATCTGATCATCTAGTCAGAGCTAAGTGGATAACAATTGGGGGTGGGTTTATTCATTTAGTCAACAAATATTTAATGAGCACCTGCTGTTACCTGGAACCATGCAGACCCTGAGGGCACAAGGATAGTCCTTTAGTATGGAATCTTGGCCAAGTAAAAATTGCTCCTTTACAGGGGCTCCTGAAGAATCCAACTGGGGTTCTTCCCAGGCTGTAGGGAGATTTCTTTTAAGGAAGGCAGACTTTTAAGTCTCCCTCTGGAGAGCTGCTGATTCTCCCTTCTAAAAGTTTGAGCTGCAGTCCTGATATGGTAGAAAGCCATATGCAGGTGTTAACATTTTAAAAAAAACTTTTTTAGGAAAAATTAATTCCGGGACTAGAGGAAAGGTTTCAGAATAAACATTTGGCCTAGTCCGGACCTTCCTCCTAACTCCACATGGTAACGGTCTCCTTTGTCTGGGACTCAATTCATGTTCTCTTACATTAAACATAAAATTATTCCAGATCCCCAGAAGCAGGGATTCTTTCTCAGACAGCACTTTCTCCTCCTCTCAGGTTAAGAAACCTACTGCTTTAGAGAAACTCTTACTGTGTGGTGTCTGTCGTCAAGTGACTTCCAATTCTGCTCCCCCTCCTTCCTTGGGGCTGGAGAAAAGACTTTAATATCTATCATTTCTGTCTGCGTTAAGGCACTGCTAATGCTGTGCTGACCCTGCTGCTGGGGCCATTACTGTGTGTCACTGTTAATTAGTAGCCATTGGAATACCCAAGCTGGCGACATGGTTCACTGAGATGGATGTGGTTGTTTTGATTGCATTGCTATTGCTGGGCTAACTATCATTTGTACTAATGATTTCCAAGTAGGTAGCAAAAGGGTAGGAGGGAAATGACTTAATTTGATTTTTTTCTCTCTACTATCTCTAAGAGCAGTTTTATTTGTGAAAATACTCTGCGGAGGCAACAGCTCCTGAATTCGCTTCAGTCTTTGGAAAGACAGATTGTTATTAACTGACCATAAAGAGATAGGGAGTGTTGGTGATTATGTATACAATATAATCTTCCCAGAACAGAGATAACATACCTGCCCTCTGATGTACTGCAAATGGCCTCCGTGGACATAGTCATCCTAGGGCTGTTGCTGGTCCTAATGACACTGAAAAATGGAAAGTGGTGTTGAAAGTAAATACAAAGTAGTGGGAGTATGTGGCTAATAGCAAGAGAAGAAATTTGGCTTATCTCTGCCCAAAGGGCATAGGAAGGCTTGGAGAGATAGATGATGAAATTTTCATGAGGGAAGTTGAAACTCAGAAAGTTTCAGAATGTACACTTTCTTTGTCTTCTGTTCCAGGGTCTCCATGTCACTTGGGTATAATGGCACTGCATCTCACATCACCTTGCTGTGTTTCCCAACCCTGAGGGCTCAATCCTTGTGGATTAAGGATAGATGGCTGCCTGGAACTAAATCAGAACCAGAAACTCATGTCTCTAGATTCAGTCATACTTCACCACCAAGGGGCAATTTTATCACATGCCCCATCAGTGTTCTCTATCCTCAGTCATTTAATTCAGGGATTCTTCCAAACTTCAGTCTGTCTTCAGATGCTGTCCTGTCACCTCCTCTCTCGCTTCCTGCATCTTGCTCTCTGGGAAGGAAAAACATTCTCAGACTCTGCACAACTATTTAGAAGCCTCTTGACTTGTACCCCTTTTCTATCTATTCTGGACTATACTGCCTCCAGGCTTGGGAATGAGGTTTACCTCCTCTGGACTCTGTTCCTTTGGCCACTTCTATTGGGTTATTAGCCTTGTCAGCATCACTGACCTTAGCTCTCAAGTCCTTCCCATTACAAAGAAAAATCCAAAGTTCATCTCACATTTTCCTTGAACTAAAAACCTACATTTCCCCTTGCCTTCATGAGAAATTTTCTTGAAAAAAAAATCTCTAATAAATATCTCTTTTCTCGCTTTATATTTGTTCCCAAATCATTGGAGGGGTTCTTCAGCCTGTGTCTGTGTTGAACCCTTAAAGTGCTCAGAGAAGACCATAAAACACCTCCTTGTGGACAAACCTGTCGACTATACTCCTTTCTCACCTTCTCTAGGCTTGGACATAGTTGGCCACTCACTTCCGTGTCCTGAGATTCTTTCCTTCTTTCATTTTCATGGCATCTCCCTCCGTCTGTCTGTCTATCTCTCTCTCCTTCCCTGACCCCCTTCTCTCTCTAGTCATTGTCTTACACCTCTGGCGACCCTTTCCTGGTCTTTTGTTGCAGAGGGGCAGTGTTTCTTTTCCACTTACCAGTTAGATATTAGAGTTGACAGACCTTTGTTGTCCTTCCTTCCTTTTAAAGTCTTTGGCTCATGGTCTTTTAGCATTTTTTTAAAAGCAAGTGTGAGACTTCTGTATTGGGATCTCAAATTTTCTCTAAGTGTATTCAGAACCCAAGTAACCACACTTAACTGTGAGCCTAAAATCTGCTGTCCCCCTGTATCCCCAGCCCAGGGGCTGACCACCATCTCCTCCATGGGCCAGGCAGAAACCTGGACCTTTCTTACCTCCCACCCTCGTTCATCACACCCAGCTTGTAACTTAAGTCCTCTTGGCTCTGAATTTCTTTGGTATTCTCATGGTCACAGTTCTAATTTGTATCCTCCTCATTTAAAAAATTTTTTTTTTCTAATTTTAGTGCCATGATCCTGCTCAGAAATCTCAAATTCTTTCCAGTTTCTCATAAGATAAATTCCTTTTGGTCCTTTCTGCTTCTCCAACTTCATTGCCCACCATTCCTTCTCCCCATCATATGATCCCCAAGGTATCTGCAGATCCTGGATTGCCCCACACACTTTCATTCCTTCCCCCATTTGTGTGAGCTGGTTTCTCTGCCTGATATATCCCTTTCCTGGCTAGCTCCTATGCTTCCACATTGTGGCTAAGAAACTATCATGCTTAGCTTCCCTGATCCAACATGGAAGGTTGAAGGTCCTTCTTGTGTTGTCTGCTTCATATGCCAGGATTAATGTGTTCTGTTTGCACATCTCTCTACTAACTGTACTCTTAGCATCTTCAGGGAAAAAAAACTTTCTTTGTTCTATGTGTAACACCTGCTTACTGCCCAACACAGTATAAATGCTAAATAAATTCTTATTCAAGTTACATAACTATTCTGCCCCTTGCTCAAGGTTATTCTGTTTTCTTCTGTACCAAATTCACATTCTATTCAAGTTACAGCAAAGCAACCTAAGATTGTAGGTGCAGGTTGTAGTTGTGTCCTTGTAACTTAAAAGATACATTACCTAGAATAAAATCTTTGATCTATATGGCCCTTGGATAGGGGCCAGCATGAGATCAAGGGGTTTAAATTGTTTTCTGAGGAGACCAGAGCTTCTTGCAGGCAAGGAGGAAGATGAAGATGGAGGACTCTGACTTCCTTACTTCTTTGTTTCAAAGAGCAGTTCCACTTTCATCAGTTTTATATACTGTGTTTCTATGTAGAATGTTCTTTAAACCAAAGATTCCACTACTAAAGTATAATTTGGAAACCACTTCACAGGGTTATCTCTAATTCTCTTCTAGCTGCAAAAATGTCTCTGGTTCTGTGAGCTGCATAGTAATGCTGGCCTGACAAAGCTCTCTTCCAGCAGCACAGTGGGAAGGCATTGCATAATCTTGGTATAAACATTCAGTTTTACACTTTCTACACCAAAGACAGAGGGAATGGGATGGTGGGGGGAGCAAAGAGGAACAAAGGGGGAATGAGGAGGTCAGTGGAAGGGAGGGAACAGAGAATGAAAAGGCGGATTAACTGTAGGTGGAGGATTCCATTGCTCTTCACTCTCATCAAAGCTATGGAGGCAGCATGCATAGCAGAGTGCAGGGTAGCTGGAAGCCTGGAACCTGCATTCCCAGAAGCCTTGCAGAGTGTGAGCATCTCACAGTGCTGAGTGTAAGTCTAGTATTCAAAGGCACACATTTTTCAAGCAACCAGACCCCAAGTGTAAGCCCAAAATTTTGTGTTTAATCAAAGAAATGGGGGTTCAGTTGCAGAGCCAGAGGACAGATGGCTAAAGACACTGATGGTCTTTAAAATGATGTTGTATGTACTATACTTTGTGTGCAATTTAAGAGGTGTTCAATTTTCCTCATAGAACCATACATAACATACAACTCCATTTTATGATGTGTCTGAAGGTCTGGAGTTGTGTGATTTTTCTGTGTTCTCATGAATCACCATTAAGCCTTTTCTATTCAGGAGCTGCTGTGCAGATAAACTATACAGTGTTTATTCAGATGGTATAACAGTGATTAGTATAAATAATGTGGACCATGTCGAAATCTGTGGAGAAGGTGCATAAATACCAGGACCAAGCAAAGGCTGCAGACAGTACTCATAGTGTCAGCTCTGATTTACATCATCACATTTAAATGCAGGGAGGAATGTTGACTCTAAAGAAAATCAAATACATTGAAACAAAGCTCTTCGCATTTTCAGAGGCATAGACAAAACAAGCCTGAAATCTACACCCTGTTTAAATGTCCTTGATAGAAAAGATAGAAATTCTGCCTAATCATGGAATTGAGAAAAAGAGAAATAAATCCAGATGCTGAAGGGCAGGAAAGGAAATGCTAAATAATGATTTTATAATACTGAAATCCTTTTATTCAAGAAGTGCATTTTAAAATCACATTGAAAATGCTGTGTAAAGTCAAATTGCCCTCAGACCATTCAGTTTGAAAAATAATATGGAAGACGGGTGGAGTTTCAGGATGGGAAATAGCCTGTTTTTGAACAACTGAATTTTATAGACAAACTCTATTGGAGACCTGTCTGAGATTTGTCCCATCTTTTAAGAGACTTATATGCTGTTGTCAGTTCCATTTAAGGTACTTACCTATTAACACTGCCCTTGGAAAATTCAGAATTGCTAAATAATAGCAGATTTGGAATTTATTATTTTTCCCTATAAAAATTGCTGCACACTGAGGAAGAGATTGAGTATAAACTTTCCTTAGAGTAGTTAATGTTTATCATTCCAAAGCCTTCAGAATGTTAACATGCTCCAAGTCCTAAATTAAATCAAATAAGAACTGTCAGAAGCAGCAGCCCTATGCATTTTTTTTTTTTTTTTGCAATGCATGGATATGATTTCACTTGAAAACATTATAGTGCATTGGAAAATCATTTCCTTGTTTCTTCAATTGGTAAGAGCTACTTTTCAGAGCCTTGCTTTGCCCAGACAAGGCTGAGGGGACATAAAGGATCCTGGGGGGCACAGTAGAACCCACATATGTGGACTGAAATCCGTGTTTTAGTTGGGGCTCGTTGAAGTTGCCTCAGTTTCTCATGAGCAGAGAGACCCTGTTCTAAGTGAGGAAGTCCTTCTGGGATTCAAGGGTCAGGATATATTGTCCTCTTCTCTCCCTTCTTTGAAGCATGGCACATGCCATTCCTCCCCTTGGAGAATCATCCATCATCTGTATCTCAAGCCTGGGCTGTTTCCTTCAGTATCCTAATAATGACCCAGGCTGTGAGAAGCCTCTTCAAATTATATTTCTCCCTTTTCCCAGTCCTTTGCATTGCCCTCTGTTCTCAGCAGGTGGAGTTCTTTTTAAAATTATCTTTGTCTCTGAAGGATACACATGAACCATTTTGCCCTTTGTTTTGTGTGCTTATTGCTATTTGTACTGGAATTCCTTCCGGTGACAAACTTCTGGGACAACCTCTCCTACACCAAGGCAGCCTGTGTTGTAACAGATCTGTGAGAGTTGGGTTCTAACTGTCCTTGTCTGACTTCTTCAGAGATTTATTTCCTTCAGCCAAAGCAGGATTTTTTTCCTGCTCTTTGAAAGTATTTATTGCTCTTTTTTTCAAAGCACTTATCACTGGTGTGATTTTATATTTACTTTCATTATCTGAATTTTGTCTTTCCAACTGGACTCTTAGCACATAAAAATGAAGTATTTTATTTACCATTTTAATCCATTTTGTCAGTCTCTGGCATATAACAAATACAAAATAAAACAAAATAAGAATTAAAAGAGTAAAATAAAATACATAAACGTTTCTAAACCCATATTTTCCTATAATTCCTAATTTCCTATAACCCAGCATGCAGTAAAGATTATTTTTTAAAATGCTTTGGAACAAACATCAGTGGCTATTGAATCAGATCTTTCTAGGGTTTGACTATCATAAAGAAACAAATTTACATATTACTATTTCCAATATTCAGGTAGGTCATACATAATACATGAATAAACAATGTTTTATCCATACAAAGCAATGTTTTGATACTATGTGATTTTATAATTTTGAAGTTTATTTAATATTTTATAAAATGCTCAAAATATAACATTAAATTAACACAATACAGAACTCCTAATTTTACAATATATAGGGATAAGAAAGAGAAAGATCAACACTTTTAAGGGTTTATCTTCCCCATGATAGAATTATGAATTACTTAAAATTTTCTTTTTTTACATTTAACACATTTTCAAAAATGTACATATATTCATTTAAAAAATCAAATTATGACATATTTCAACTTAAAATAACAGCTACATTTATGTATTAATGGTATATTATATATATAAATAGAAACCATAGGTTAACAAAAGGAGGCCTGAAAGTTAAAGGAATGAAGAAAAATGGCTTTTAATAAATGTTTTGGCATCTTGTTTTTTAAAAACTATAAATTTTCATGGAAGTATGATTAATATACCAACAGGGTATGCATTTAATGTATATAAGACTGAAGATGAGTGTATACCTATGAAATTGTGAACCTGTCACCTCTAAAAGTTTTCATCTTGCGTCCTTTCTTGGTGATAAAAATAGGAATATTATTCAGCTATAAAGAATAATATTGTGGCATTTGCAGATAAATGGATGGAATTGGAGAATATCATGCTAAGTGAAATAAGCCAAATCCAAAAAAACCAAAGGCAGAATGCTTTTCCTGATAAGTGGATGATGATACATAATGGGGGTGGAATTATGGGAGTTGAGAGAAGAATGGAAGAACTTTAGATTATGTAAGGAGAAATGAGAGGGGGCGGAGGTATGAAAAATGGTGGAATGAGACAGACATCATTACACTATGTACATGTATGATTACATGAATGGTATGACTCTACATCGTGCACAACCATAGAAATGAAAAGGTGTACCCCATTTGTGTACAATGAATCAAAATGCAGTCTGTAAAAATAAAAAATAATAATAAAATAAAATCACAAAAGTAGATAACATAAAATCTACTCTCTTAACCAATTTGTATGTGTGCAACATAGTTGTTGTCTATATGCCCTGTGTTGTGCAGTAAGATCTAGGACTTATTTTTCTTCCATATCTGAAACTGTATGTTTCTTGACCAACATCTCTCCAATTTCTCCTTTTCACAATGTTTGGTAGCCATCATTCCACTCTCCGCTTCCATGAGTTTGATGATTTTAGACCCCTGAAATAAGTGGTCTCATGTATCTTTCCTTCTTTCTGGCTCATTTCACTTAGCATAATGCCTGCAAGTTCATCCATATTGTAGAAAATGGCAGGAATTCATCTTTCTTAAAGCTAAATAATAATTCCAATGAATGTTCCTCATTTTCTTGAGCTACTTACCTATTAATGGACATTTAGTGTTCCATGTCTTTGCTATTATACATAGTGCTATAATGAACATGGGGGTGCAAATATCTCTTTAAGATTTGTATTTAAAATCTTTTGGATAAATTACCAGAAATGGGATTTCTTGATGGTAACTGTAATGGTTAATTTGAATTATCAACCTGATTGGATTAGGAGATGCCTACCTCAGTGTTGGCATGGATGTGGGGAAAAAAACACACTCATGCAGTGCTGGTGGAGTTGAAAATTGGTGCAGCCACTCTGAAAAGCAGTATGGAGATTCCTCAAAAAACTTGGAATGGACCCATCTTTTTACCCAGCTATCCCACTCCTTGGTTTATACCCAAAGGACTTAAAATCAGCATACTGCAGCAATGCAGCCACATCAATGTTCATAGCTGCTCAATTCACAATAGCTAGATTGTGGAACCAACCTAGATGCCCTTCAGTTGATGAATGGATAAAGAAACTGTGGTATATATATACACAATGGAATATTACTCAGCCATAAAGAAGAATAAAATTATGGCATTTTCTGGTAAATGGATGAAGTAGGAGAATATCATGCTAAGTGAAATAAGCCAAGCCCAAAAAACCAAAGGCTGAATGTTTTCTCTGATAAGTGGATGATGATACATAATGAGGAACAGAGGATGTGTGGTGGGGGACGGGGATAAGAGAAGAAAGGAGAAACTTTGGATGGTGTAGAGGAAAATGGGACAGGAGAGGGTAGGGGAAGGAAAGATAGTAGACTAAGACAGACAGTATTACCCTATGTATATATAAGATTACATGAATTGTGTGAATCTACATTGTGTACTACCATAGAAATGAAAAGTTATACCCCATTTGTGTAGAAAAAAATTAATTAATTAATAAATTTTAAAAAAAGAGATGCCTATGATTAAGAAACTTCTGGGTATGCCCAGGAGGGCGTGTCTAGGAATGATTGGTATGTGGGATAGTAAACTGAAGTGGAGACCCTCCCTAAGCATGGGCAGCAGGGCCCAATATGATGAAATAAAAGTTGGAAGACCATGGAAGCAGATGCAGATATAAGCTCCGATCTTCATGAAGGGGTTCTTGATTGTTGCTTTGATTGAGGATATCGGACTCTCAGACTCTCAATTCTTCACTCTTCCAAACCAGACTCCACCAGTGATTCTTCAGGTAGTTTCCAGAAGCCTTGGTCTTAGACTAAGGTAGCACTTAGGTTGACTCTTCTTGGTCTGGGGTTCTGCCTCTTGGACTGAGCAGCTATTGGTTCTTCCAGCTCTCCAGCTGCAGATAACCACTGTGGACTATCCAGCTTCTGGTCATGTAAGCCAATCTAATAAATCCCCATTTTATAATCATACTTCCTGTTGATTCTCTTCCTAGAGAAACCTGACTAATACAGTAAGGTAGTTCTATTTTTAATTTTTGTGGGGAGTTTCTGTATGGCTTCCATACAGTTTCCATAGTGGCTATGCCAACTTACTTTTCCACCAACAGTGTACAAGGGCTCCTTTTTCTATAACTAGCTCTCATGATCTTTTGTCTTTTTGACAATGTCCTAACAAGTGTAAGGTTATATCTCATTAAGACTTTAATTTGTGTTTTCTGGTGATTAATGTGTTGAGCACCTTTTCATATTTGTATGTATTCTTTGAAGAAATGTCGCTTTTACCCATTTCCTAATCAAGCTATTTTATGCTCTTAAATTGTTGAATTCCTTATATATTTTGAATATTAACTCTATCAGATTGTTTGTAACATTTTATACCATTTTGTAGGTGCTTTTTCACTCTGGTGATTGTTTTCCTTGTAGTGTCAAAGTTTTTCAGTTATTAGTAATCCTTCTTATCCATTTTTGCTTATGTTACCTTGCTTTCGGTGTCATATCCAAGGCTTGTCATTGCCAAGACTTGGGTCAAAAACTTTTTTCCCAATAATTTTAGGGGTTTTATAGTTTCAGTTCTTTTATCTAAGATGTTAACCTATTTTGAGTTGATTTTCCTATATGGTATGTGATAAGGGCTCAGTTTCATTCGTTTAGATGTAGATATCCAAATTTCCCAGCATCAATTGTTGAAGATGTTGTATATTCTTGCCTTCCTTGTCAAAGATCAATTTAAACTCACAGGTTTATTTCTGGCTGTCTCTTCTTTTCTGTTGGCCAGTATGTTTTTATGCCAATATCAGGCTGTTTTGATTACTGTTGCTTTGTAATGTATTTTCAAGTCAGGAAATGTAATGCCTTCAACTTTTTTCTTCCTCAATATTGTTTAGGCTATTTGAGATCTTTTATGACCCTAGATGAATTTTAGGATTGTTCTATTTCTGTTAAAAAATTGGTATCTTGTTAATTCTTAATTTAAGATTTTGTAGTGCTGGGTGTAGAAGTCAGGGACTTAAGCCTACTATTCAAGTACTTGATCACTGAGCTACATTTCCAGCTCTGTGTTAAGTCTTAAAACCTATGTCAATTCTTTAGAAGAATCTAGAAAACAAAATCAGTCTATTGTTTACTTTTTTTTCTAGTTTTTCTCTTTTTTAAAAAGAAATGGCAATACTCTTTATTTTTTAGGGCAGTTTTTCATTCACAACAAAACTGAGCAAGAATTTATGAATATTTCACATGAACCACCTGTCCCACATATCAGAGCTTACCACCATCAAAATCCTACACCAGAGTGGTACATTTATTATTGTCCACAAATCACTGTCGTATTATCAGTCTGTGTTTAAATGAAGGAAATTTATTTTTTTTCCTTACCAAGTTGAGGGGCCATGAAAACAGATTCTTGAAAATGTGGGAATCATATTAAATCATTCAATTTGGATTTTGGAGGAATTAAAACAGAAGTCAATGAATCTAAGTCAGAGTCCCCAAGTTATATTTAAGATCTTTCTGTAGGGGGCTAGGTCAAGTCAAAGAACAAGGGTAGAGAGTCATTAAGAAAGGATGGGTGATGGATGGGATGTGGCATGCCATTCATCACTCCTGCTCAAGAGAAATGGCAATCTCAGATCACATGCAATGCTGTGTTTGACTGTGGGTATTACACTTCAAAATGATGTTAACAAACCACAGCACAATATGAGAAAATAAAAATTAGGTAAAAATATCCTCAGTGAAGTTTGGGGGAAATATCTAATAATTAGGGCTTTGGAACAGGTATCATTGTCTTCAATTATTGAAAATGTTATGATATACAAGAAGATTAGCTATTCCTATGTGCTCCAATGTAGAATAAGTTACAATCCATGAAAGCTAAACTAGATAGCTAGAACTAGCTGAGGATGGAAGGGAAGCCTCACAACACATGATCTTGTCCTTTGGGTGTTAAGGCCCTAGAATGGCACCCAGGGAAGAGTCCTTTCTTTGACAATAAACACTTCAGATGGCAGTCAGGGAATCTGCCAATACTCAGTTTACTCATATTTAAAAGAAAATACCACTTATGTCTCAAGGCTTGTGAAGATACAATATGATAATTATAGATATTTAAAAGTATATGATGACTTTTAAAATCATACTGGACTAAATAAATTATTAGATATTATTAAATTATATAAATCTGTCATTTTCCCCTAATTTCAAATTTTGAGTCTTCCACACACAAATCAGAATTGTCATTTTCTCCTTTCATTTATCTTTAATTCAGTCTCTGTTCATTATATAAGCCATTGCACACACCCATATACTGGGGAGGAGAGCCTTTTAAAAATATGGTATTATGTACTCCAAATGCATCAAATATCCACCTGAGCCCAAAGCAGTGATCTATGTTTCCCAATGGCTATTTCATATGCCCATTTCTGGGGACAGAGGAAGATTTGTAGTGAGGCTGTAGATATTTAACTGTATTTCAGTCAATGGAAAATAGATGGAATTATTGCATACTGTTTCTGGGTCATTCATAAACCTTGCCGGGATATCCATGCTTTATGAATCTCTCATTCAGATACCAAAGAGGCCAGGTGTTCATCTAATTAGCCCAAGGGTAAGGGAATAGCTTAGATTACCATGAAGAGGACAGTCATCCCTGAGGTTCACTTGACCCACACCACAGTGTGACTTGAATGAGAAGTAAATCTTTGTTGTATGAAACTACTGAGATTTCTGTATTTATTTTTTTAGTCTTAGCCTAACCTATAGCTGATGTGGATAATAGTACCAAAAAAGAGCAGTAGCAAAAACAAAAACCTGAAACACAAAGCATTGTTCAGTATTGGAAGGCAGGTGGCCCTGCCATGGCGCTTTCTCATAATTCTTATAATAATTCCATGCCTAGGCCTTAATCCTACTTTGCTTTTAATTTTTTGGTTGTTATTGGAGTTAAAGGAGATGGAAAACAAAATGATACAGAGCATTGACAGATCCCTTACTACATGCTGACACTGGAAGAGGGTACATGCATCATCTTGCCTAATCCTCACACAAAGTCTGTGATAGGGATGCTCTTTCTTCCCTTTTTTATAGATAAAGACATTGAGGATTAAAGAATAGCATCTTCTATGTTATCAAATCTATTATGGTATTCGGGAAGTTGAGTTTTCCTCATTCTCAATTGGGATAGGCCAGAAGAATATCCTAAGAGGACATACCTAATCTAGCAAATTGAGAAGAAGTAAAATCTCAAGGAATAGTTTATTTAATAAAACATAGATATGTTACTTGAGCATGCTTGTAATTGGGGGAAAATAAATCATTTAAACCCCCCAAATGAGCACCCAATTAAGAGCAGAATTTTCTAAATCACATTTCAGCATATAAGTACTGTAATTTAAAAAGTATGGATCCCAGCTGGGTGTGGTAGTGAATGCCTATTTTCCCAGCAACTAAGAGGCTTAGTCAGTAGGATCACAAGTTAAAAGCCAGCCTCAGAGCCCTAAAAAAAACAAAAAAAGTATGGACCCCAAAATAGAACACTTTTCACTTAGGGAGGTCAGGCTTAGCCATACTCTATCTTTGAACTGGTGAAGTGCTATCCAGTATTGTCACCACTGCTGCAGGTGTTTCCTGAGTACTTGAAATGTGTCTAGTTCTCATTGCAATTGCTATAAGTGTAAGCTACAACCCTCTTTTGAAGGCTCGGTCCAAAAATTTGTTAACCAACTCATTAATATTTTAGATTGATTTAATGTTGAATGATATTTTGAGTGTGCTGGGTTATTTATTTATTTATTTTTCAGTACTGTGGATTGAACCCAGGGACACTCTGCCACTAAGCTACATCCCCAATCCTGTTTTATTTTTTATGTTGAGGCAAAGTCTTGGTAAGTTATCCAGGCTGACTTTGAACTTGCAATCTTCCTAAGTTGCTGGGACTATGGGCATGGGCCACTGCACCTAACTGAAACATATTTTTAAAATATATTTTATCTGTTCATTTTTACCTCTTTAATGTGGCTAGTGGAAATTTTAAAATCACATGTGTAGTGCACCTTTGTGGTTTGCATTACATTTCTGTTAGACTTTGCTGGGTTAGAGGGTCAGGAACTGGGCCCACCAAAGTAACCTGTAGAGAGAGTTTTTGTTTCAGACCCAACTCAGAGTCTAGTGAAGGTGATGGTTTCAATTTTTGAAAGATTTTTATGCAAGTCTTATTTGGTCTCTTTCCATACTTTTCCTAAGCATTTCTGGTCTCATGCTGTATAAAATATCTCAAGTCTTATAAATATCACACTTAGTATTGAGAGCTTCATCACCCCCAAAACTAGCTATGAGCCAGACCAGTGCTTCTCACATTTAACACTTTTAGAAATCATGGTGGGGGAGGGGGAGAGGTCTTGTTGACTGTAGAGGCTGAGTGGGTTGGTCTAGGAAGGGGCTTTAAATTATGCCAAAGCTATAGGTCTGGGAAACACACATGAAGCCAGGAGCTGGGAGATGGTAGACCCACCAGATGTCAAAATTTGGGAAGAGAAACTATCAGAGGGTACTCTCTCTCCTTAATTAACTTACTCTTCTTTCTCCTCTCAGATTGAGCTGTTTCTATAGAAGGTGAAATGAACAGGCCACAGCACAGCTAATCTGCTCAATTCTACTGTTGCAAAGATGGATGGCGACCATTGTGTGATCAATTTGGTCATGACACTGGGTATCAGTCATGAGCTTGACTGAAATGAATGGAATCACTTTACTCCAATCTGGTTTGCTTTCATTGTGTAAACTTCACTGGTCCTGAGGGTTTGGGGTCAGGGAAATCAGTGCTATACCTAAGTCTACTAACCTTCCTAGGATAATTTATTAAAGAAAAATCAGCTTATTCATGCATATTAGTTATTATAGGAGGCAATCAATCAATTTGCCTGCTTTACTTAACGTTCTCTCCTCACAGTGTGTGCTTACTTTCTGCAGAAGTTAGAAAATGTCACAATTTAATACTTATAAAAATGAAGTTGTGTTACTAGATAATGAGAACTATCTTTAAATTAATTCATAAAATCATCTCAGGAAAATAATTTCCACAGAAGATTGAAAGAAGATGTTTGAAGCAATTATATAGTATTTGGGATGAATTTATAATCTCTAAAAATGGCTACTTTGAAGAAAATGTCCTATATGATTTTAGAATTTTTTAATTATTTTAAAATGATCTCATTGCCTAAATCTCACCTTATATTTCCTTTGAACATCATTGTAATGTGGATATAGAGGCATAGTCAATCATGTCATATAGAAGAAATAAATTTTTCATGACACTGGGGTTTTCGAGGTTTCTTAGATGGAAACTTAAAATTCCTGTGACCTTGAACCTCATTTCCAGTCTCTCATAACCTGGAATTACTTTACTGTTGATTCCTTTTCTTGCTATTCCTGCAGTGGCCTCCTTATTTTAATTCAGATCTGGTTCAAAACATTGGCTGCTACTTTGACCTACACTGACATTTCAAAGGCTGAAGAATAATTAGTGAAATAAAAACCTCATAATTACTTTCTAACACACACCCACACAAAGCCTTTTGTTGAGCTGGCAGAATGGATTGGGATTTTTGTTGTGTTGCGTTTTGTTCTAAATGATTGAGCATGGGACTAAAGTGAAGTGACAGACATTTCTTGAATGCAGAAAATGATCTGAGAGCTAAGATACTCAATGTTTCACCTAACAGTATTGAAATCTTACTTAAGAATCAACTTCATTTTAACATCTGATTTTAAACTTAAAATTCTAACAAAAAGGAATTTTTCTTTGCAGCTTAACTATAAAATAGCACACATGATACCATCTTAATAAAAACCATCTAGTCAATTTTTTTTTTTGCTGGCTTTTGGCTAGGTTTGAGATCTCTAAACCATGAATTATTCTAATTTATATATTAAAATGATTCTAACTACTAATTCAACTATCCTCGGAAAAGGTTTCCTACAGAATAGACATGATGCAAGTGGTTTGATTGCATTTGCTCTTTTAATCTGGTTTATTCCAAGGGCCTAGGGTTATGCGTGGGGTCTGTCCTTGTTTGTTGTAACCAATGAGAGTTTGCTTGTACCCAGCTTCCTCAGTCAAAATAAAAGAAAATCAGATGATTATTATGGGTTGAGTTCTTGTGATTCACACATTGTTTCTATAGAAAAAAAATGTAATTTCAAATGCTGGGCATTATCTAATGAAAAGCCTTTCAGAGCACTGCTTATTTATGTTGGGCACTGTCTTCTCTAATGGGATTCTTTGTAGTATAGGTTTTATTTTGTGTACTTTGCTTTGATAATGTTTCATTGTCCCTTTCACTATTTGCAGAGAGTCTTTATAATAATACCTAATGTAATCTGTATGTTGAGCAAACATGCTTTTTTTGCAAACAAAACACCATCTAAAGTGGGCAGTTCTCAAATTTTTTGATCTCAGGGCAACTTTATACTCATAGTATATATACTATATACTGACATGCATTTTTGTGTGTGTTATATTTATTCATTTTAGAAATTAAAATTGATGAATTAAAAATGTCTATTAATTTATTAAAAGTAAAACAAACATTAATTAAAGAATATTTTCAAAAAATTAGTGATAAGGTAATCATTAGCTTATATATTTTTTCTCACTTCTTTAGGGCCAGACTTGATGGAAGACAGCTAAAGATAAGAAATAATGGGTCACCTATCTTGTGGAAATTCTCATGGGATAATGAGACTGAGAAAGATCATGTTTTAATATTATTATAAAAAAAGAGTTTTAACATTGGAGATTCTGTGAAAGTATCTCGGGACCTACAAGGGTCCTTGGACCACACTTTTAGAAGTCTTGGTATGATAATGCAATTGAGAGTTTGAGTAAAACCTGTTTAGTAAAACCTTGGTAGGGTTCAAAGTGGTGCCTCCAGCAGGAAAAGTTTCTTTAAGAATCTTGAAGATACGCATCACAGATCCTTTTATTAAACAATAGCCCTGTGTGGATATTAGGTATGTTGGCCTGCAGCAGCTTTCTGAAAATCTCAAGGTTAATGAAGGGTTTATTTGTAGATGTGAATTCTGTCTAGTGGAATCAAACTGGTATAAACTTCATAGGACACCCATAGGTTTTTAAGAGAATTATGCCAATATTAGTAGTGTTGCCTTGAATTGTAAAGGATAGAAAATACAAAATGAAAATAGGCCTTTGAATCTCTGACATTCTACAGGCAGGAAGCAGGCTGGTCATTTTTTATGAAAAAGGAAGAATAATTCAGAAGGTTGGCAAAAAGAACCCAGAAGGCATAGCCAAGAACAGTAAAGAACCTTTTCCAGAGAATAGGGCCCACCCCTAACTATCAAACCACAGGTTGAATATCAGAAGTGCTGTGGAATACTGAATCTCACATACCTTCTGTTTCCCCCATTTTTGAATATATCTACAGTAGTTATGTCTCTTTTACCTCTGTATGAAGTGTGTGTGTGTGTATGTGTGTGTGTGTGTGTGTATTTGTGTGTGCAGACTTTGGTCACTTTAGTCCAAAGGTCTTAAGATCAAGAGGGATTCCACTCAAAGAAGAAGCACAACTAAGGAGTCTCATTTTTATCTGTACCTTATTTACATGAGGAGAATATAGGTAGCTTTGCTATAATGAAATCAGACTTTTGCAGGCTTTAAGGATGGGTTAAATACATTTGTCAGCTGGTAGTAGCATAAGTCATTGGAGACCATGGGGCAGACAATACCCTCCAAGATTTTCTTCCAATAACCTTCACCTCCTGGTCTTGATGCCCTTATATAAACTCCTTAATTAGGACTTGTCCTGTATGATCTGTAGAGTGTGGTAGAAGTGACTGGCTTGATGTGTAGACCTTGGTCTTTTAGATTTTTCACTGTGGGAGAAGCTAGCCACCCTGACAAGCCTGATTTGAGAGCAACTGAGGTTCTGGGTAGTAAAACTAGCAAGTTGCCAGTACTGTGAGAAAAGCAGATCATCCAGCTCAAGCCAACTTCTTTCTGATCCTCATGAGACCCCCTGAGCAACAATATCCCAGCTGAGTTGCTCCCAAATTTCTGAAAGATAATTACTATTATTTTGAGACTTTAAGTTTTGGTGATTTTAAAAATGTAAGCAGTAGATAACTTATGTATCGTCAAACATGAAGCCTCTTTGTGTAGCCTAGAACATGAAACAGGAATTTTCATGATAACAATTGTGTTTCAGACAGAGTAGAACAGAACTTTGAAGGAAGTACCTTATATATTTTTCCCCAAAGAATCAAACCTGTGGCACTTGTTCTTCAGATATCAGAGGGTATGAATCTTGGCAAACCTTTTGAACTTTTTTGAACATGGATTAACTGTATTAATCTTTAAAATAAAAAAAAACTATATGATTTCAAAAAATCATTCATAATTTGAAAATACTAGATTTTGTAAAAGTAATTCAATATTCCAAAAAAATCTTAGAAAACTTCTGATATTTTCTTTCCTTGGTTGCTTTGATCATAATTTTTATTAATTTGAATGAAATAACATATTTCAAATCATGTCTTCATTTGTTATCAGTTGAAAACATCAATCCAGATCCAATAGAAGTATAGGGTTTTTTTCGGTTAAGAATTAAAAATACATTCTATCAGTGATTTTATTTTTAACTTGAAAATTACAGCTTAATATTTCAGTTTCCCATTAGCAGTAACCTTGGATTTCAATTATTATTGTGTGAAAATATATTTTAAACTAGCCACATATTGTAGAAACCACATTTCAAACCAACTAAATGGTATCAATGATAAAATGGAATAAGAAGTTTTGGTTGAAAGAACATGTGGCTGATTCTATCAGGATTTCATATTAATATTTATAATCAGAATCAGCAAATTCATTTCTAATTATTCATATGGTATTGTGTGTTATGTTTTAACTCAATTATTGGTAAATTCTGAAAGTAATTTGGGCATTTCAAATTTTTCTGCCTTTAGATAGAAAGAAAAGGTAATGAACAGGAACTACTGTCCTTTCATATTAGGATCTATTTAATTCAGCAATAAATATTCACCAAAGTGCAGGCTATCTTGAGATAAGGTCACTTTGACCATCTATTCCATTAAAAATATGTTTATTTTACTTACAGGTGTCATCCATTAGGACAGGCAATTGACGTTTCAGCTAGTGGCCTTTGTCAAGTAAATAAAACTTACTTTTAATGGAATGGAAGTTTCTAAATGACCCAATCTCAAGAAGCATGCACTTTGGCGAATATTTATTTATTATAAACTAGTCAGCTGAAAATGCAATTTATGCTTCAGAAAGTGATCTGGTTATTTATGAATAGCATTATATCAGTTGTATTCATCAAATTAAAAAAAATCTTGAGGTACTCAGAAAATGATGCTGGTTTTCAACAATCTCTTTATTTTTTTACCCTTATTTAGCTCTTTTTCCTTTCCAGTGCTCTTTCTACACTTGTATCTTCCTGTTCCCATTTATTCCACTTTTTTGCCACTTATTTCGACTCTATATCTCCACCTGTTCTTTCTTTATTAAAATGTAATCTTTTGCCTCCTCCAGAAGCAATTAAAGAGGTTACAGCAGTCACACATTTCTCTTATCTTTCTCTTTCTCCTTCCATTTTTTCCTACCTCTCCCAACTTTTACTTCCTATTTGCTCTCCATGTCACACAAGCACCTTGCCTGTTGTTCCAGAGAGGGCACAGTGACCACAAGTTTTTAAGAGTGGGCTGGCTCTAAGCCCAAAGAAGTGTCGGGGCTATAGCTCAGCAAAAATAAATTAAAAAAAAAATTACTCTTCTGAAAACTCCACCTCATTGAAAATATTCTAATTCTAATGTTTCTCAGTTCATTTGACTTTGATGACAATGTGGCAACATGATGACCATAGTTAGGTTTCCCCCTTTTGTTTAAAATCAAACTAAATGTGAATTTACTAGCTTCTTGCTTAATAGCAATTCAGCAGCAACCTTACTACATTTGGATTGGCTAATGGAGTAGTGGCCAATGGCCAATGGCCATAAAAATCCTAAAATGGATTTTCTCCAGTCTACTGAGCTTATAAAGGCTCTGGCAGCAACAACAGAATATCCACAAATCAATGTTGTAATATAATTAAAACCTATTTCTTTATTTACACAACAAATACTTCTTTGTCAGTGAGGGTAGGTTGGGGAACTTTGGCCTTTGGAGCCAAGCTAATGGGGCTCCTCAGCATGTGCTTCTGTTATTTTTGTGGTTAGTTGTACATAGTGCACGGTTCTTACATCTTTCAAGCAGCAATGGTATGGTCACTTCTGTTCATATTTCATTGGCCAAAGAGAGTCACCTAACTTCAAATGGTTTGGAAAGTGCAGTCCTATCTTGAGGTTGAAAAGAGCTGAGAGTAGAAGCATTTATGCATGGCCCCATTCATTATATGGGTCTTTAACATATGGAGTCACTAGAATTGTGATTTGTGGGTTCAGATGTCACTGCACTATTAGAAGACCTGTTTTTTTCCTTATCTGAACTTTGGGTTATGGGTGCTGGATCATATGTAGGAAAACACCTAGAGAATTTCAAAGTGAGACATAATCAGCTTCTTAAGTCACCCCAAGCCAGTATCTACCTTTGCTTACACAATTAATATGCCTTTTAAAGGGAAACTCTATATTTGGAGTAAAATTAATATAACTCTTCTTGCTTAAATGATAGGTTATTGGGGTATTTCTTTTGTCTTTGGAAATTCAAGAGAAGAAGAGCAGATTCATATGACCTGAGAGGACATGGATAGAAACCCAATCTTTTATCAGCTATGTAACCAGCAGATACACTGGTACTTCACATTTCTTCTCCAAATAATTTCTAATACTTTAAGCTGTTATCAAAATGGATTTTTAAAATTTATTTGGATTTGACAGCACCAATAGCCAGTGAGTATATTTATTTTTGTAAATATTCACATTACAGCAATCCAATCACGAGATACAAAGTTTTACCTCAGGTTCAGAAAATTTTGTCATTTGCAAATAATAATAATAATTATTTGAAAGTACTTTCTAATATTCATGTTTATTTAGTTTCATATCTTATTATTTGGCCAGAACTTCCAAAATCATGTTAAATAAATATGAAATATTAAACATATTTACATTGCCCCTTAATTTTAATGGAAATATCGGTAGCAGTTCTCCAAAATGAGTATTATAGCTTTTTCTTTTTTTCCTTCATTTTTGAACTCCTTAAAATATTAGTAATATATATTACATTCCATGATATGTTTTATAAAGCATTTGATTTGTCTTATTCTGATCATGGATTTGCTTTTTAATTTCTTATTGTTTTGTGTTTGCTTTCCTTTTATTCTGTATCAAATCTTATTCTGGTTTTGTTTTACTTTCAATGGGGATTAGAATATTGAATATTTTGAATTGGGATTTAATTTACTCATATTTTGTTTAGGAGATTTATATGTAGTTTTGTGCAATTTTGTTAAACTTGAACATTTATGAGAAACATTATTTAACACCAATAAAATGGTGCAGTTTCTATCACATTGAAAAATATAAATTAGAGCACAAACAAGATTGGAAGTAGTTCTCTACAATGAAGCACTCTGCCATTGGGAGATAACACAATCATAACATTAAGAGAAAACACATCTTTACCTTTAGAATTAATGTAAAGCAATCCATGGAGCTCAGAGGATGGAGATACATGTACATCTAGTGGGAAATGTTTTCTCAGTTTAAGTTTGGAATTAGTTTGTAAAGAAAGTAAGCCACAGTTTTGTCTTTCAGTAGATGTGCAAATTACTGTACTTAATTAAATCTGATCTTGGTAATATCCATAAACAGAATTTAGACGATCAACATGTTATGGTGAATTGTATGTGCCAGCTGGGTGCTAGGTATGTGCAATAGTTTAGATATGAGGTGACACCCAAAAACTGGTTGTGTGCAACAATGCAAGAAAGTTTAGAGATGAAACGATTGGGTTATGAAATCCTTATCCTAACCAGTGCATTAATCCATTTTAATGGATTGCTAGGTAGGTAGGGTGTGGCTGGAGAAAATAGGTCACTGGGGGCACACCTTTAGGATTTATATTTTGTCCATGGTGAGTGAAACACTCTCTGCTACCTGGTGGGCATGTTCTGAGCTGTAAACCTCCACCACACTCTTCCACCATGATGTTTTGTCTCACCTTAGGCCCAGAGCAATGGAGCCAGCTATCTATCAACTGAAACTTCCAGAACTGTGACAACCAAATAAACTTTTCCTCCTCTAAAATTGTTCTTCATTTCCTTGGCCTATTTATTGATTGGGTTATTAGTATTCTTGGTGTAAAGATTTTTGCACACTTTGTAGATTCTGGAGATTAGTGCTGTATCTGAAGTGTGTGTGGCAAAGATTTTCTCCCACTCTGAAGGCTCTCTCTTCACATTGCTGATTGTTTCCTTTGCTGAGAAAAAGCTTTTTAGTTTGACTCTATCCCAAACATTGATTCCTGCTTTTATTTCTTGCGCTTTGTGAGTCATGTTAAGGAAATCTGGTCCTAGGCCAACATGATGGAGATTTGGACCTATTTTCCCTTCTATTATGTGCAGGGTCTCTGGTCTAATTCCTAGGTCCTTGATCCATTTTGAGTTGAGTTTTGTACAGGGAGAGAGCTATGGGTTTAGTTTCATTTTGCTGCATATAGATTTCCAGTTCTCCCAGTACCATTTGTTGAAGAGGCTATCTTTTCTCCATTGTATGTTTTTGGTACCTTTGTCAAGTATGAGATACCTATATTTATGTGGGTTTGTCTCTGTGTCTTTTATTCTGTACCACTGATCTACCTGCTTCTTTTGGTGCCAATACTATGCTGTTTTTGTTACTATTGCTCTGTAATATAGTTGAAGGTCTGGTATTGTGATACCCCCTGCTACGTTCTTCTTGCTAAGAATTTCTTTAGCTATTCTGAGTCTCTTATTCCTCCAAATGAATTTCATGATTGATTGCTCTATTTCTATGAGGTCCATCATTGGGATTTTAATTGGAATTGCATTGAATTTGTATAGCGCTTTTGGTAGTATGACCATTTTGACAATATTAATTCTGCCTATCCAAGAACATGGGAGATCTTTCCATTTTCAGATACTTTACAGAAGAAGATCTACAAGCAATCAACAGATTTGTGAAAAAATGTTCAACATCCCTAGTTATAAGAGAAATGCAAATCAAAACCACCTTAAGATTTCATCTTACCCCAATTAGAATGTCTTTTATTAAGAATACAGGCAGCAACAGGTGTTGGTGAGGATGTGGGGAAAAGGGTACACTCAAACATTGCTGGTGGGATTGCAAGTTGGTGCAGCCACTCTGGAAAGCAGTGTGGAGATTTCTTAGAAAACTTGGAGTGGATCCACCATTTGATCCAGCTTTCCCACTCCTTGCCCTATACCCAAAGGACATAAAATCAGATTACTATAGTGATGCAGCCACATCAATGTTCTTAGTTGCTCAATTCACAATAGCTAGATTGTGGAACCAACCTGGATGCCCTTCAATAGAGGAATGGATAAAGAAACTGTGGCATATATACAAAATAGAATATTACTCAGCAATAAAGAAGAATAAAATGATTGCATTTTTAGGTAAATGGATGATGTTGAAGACTGTCATGCTAAATGAGATTAGCCAATCCCCAAAATCCAAAGGCCGAATGATCTCTCTGATAAGTGAATGATGATGCATAATGGGGGGTGGAAGGGAGGCAAGAATGGAGGAAGGGTAGATAGCATAGAGGGAAGGGAGGGGGGCTCTGGGTCGGGAGGGTAATAATAACAGAATGAGACAGACTTCATTGCCCTGTGTGCATGTATGAATGCACAGATGGTGTGACTCTACTTTGTGTACAACCAGAGAAACAATAACTCCTCCATTTGTGTTTAATGAATCAAAATTAAATGAATAAAAAAAAAATAAAATTGTTCTTGTCAGTTCTTTTTGCCACAGCAGTGAAAAAGTTGACTAAAACAGTAGGAAACTGGGAGGTAAGTGGGAGAAGTTTCTGACTCCGAATCAAGAGATCACCTAATTATAGGAGCAGTTACTTCTAAGAAAGAAGAGGAGCTGTTGTCAGTATTTAGTACTTAGGAAAAAAGAGTGATTCAAAGGAGAGCACTGGAAATCTTTGGAAAGATCATGTAGAAACAGACTTTAAGCTGACTCCATACTGCAAATAAATAGTGTATGGTAGAACCATGTGGCTTTCTGAATCAGAAGGGCAGGATTTCTTTAGCAGTATTGCATGCTAGAATCAACTGAGGGGTTAAAATATCCCCTTTTTCAGACCTCATCACAAATTAATTAATTCAGAGTATCTGTTGGTAACCAGTTTGTAAAGTTCCCATCTTGGTTCCAAAGTTTAGGCAAGTTTGAGAAGTACTCATCCACAGTTCTTTATCAACTTTCCTTCATCATGGAGAAGGGTTATTTTTAACCAAGTACCCTTGTTTTAGTATCATCTAAGATGTTAAGAAACTGAATTTGTATATATGTCAGAGTTCCTCAAAGAATCAGTTTGAATAGTTATAAGATTTTCTGTCTAGAGCCCACCCTAAAAATACACTTGTAATTAACTGAGCTTCTCATGGGAGCTAACTTTTCTGGTTAAGTTCAGGAAAATAATCATGAATTCCCTTTTTAGAGTTGTGTTAGCTATTCTGTGTGATGTATTTGCACATGATGGTTCTAATGCAATGATGATATTTGTTTTCTGAGATAGCCACAGTATTAGGAGTGTCATCTGCACAGGTGATAAATCAAGAAGTAAAATAACTTGTATAAGATCATTCACCTTTGGAAATGTGAACCAGGGTTTTCTATCCTTGAAGTCACTGACATAATGTTTTAAATGCTTGTTTGAATGGGTAACTTCTGAGTTTCTATCATAGGAAAGGATGGTAATCTAGCATGAATGTCACAGTTTCTGGAACACAGTCAATTTGTGTATCTAGGAAAATTGTCCACTGATGTTCATGTAGGGAGAGAAGTGTCTTTGTTTAATTCTTTAAGTCTGTAATTGTGGATCAGTTGATACATGGTACTAGTTATAGAAGGTATTTGTGTTCATATAACGTATGAGGGTCAAAATAAAGTGAATCATAAGAGTCATTGCTTCTTGAGGAGTCCCTCTGTGCTAGAGTCAGTGATAGGGATTTTCTTTGTGTTAAGTTAATTTATTCCTGACAGTGATATTAGGAAGTACTTTTTCTCCCTTTTACAGCTGAGGAAATTAATGCCTACACCTAGGATAGTGTGTCCTTCTCCAAGATAACCAGATGTTGATGGCAAAAGAATTCAAACCCAAGACTGTCTGATGCCAACACTTGTATTCCAACCATTATGCAACTAACTTCAATGTATTGCTAGTCCTTAGATATGTAACCCAACTTTTGGGGAGAAAGTACTTGCTTATATTTGTCAAGCTGTAAGGAGAAAGAAAACATTACATTGAATTGAATTGTTATGTTTTCATGGTCAGGACCATGTCTTATTATGTATGTATTCATCTTTATGTATTCTCATGAAGAACCTGATTCAGTAAGCACTTGAAAAGCAGAGGTTCCCAAACTTTGATATATGTCAAAATCACTTGGAAAGGTGATAAAGAACATGGCAGCCCAGGCTTAATGAATTAGGACAGGGCAGGTCATTGCAACCCTACCAAGTTCTTTAGGTGACTTGATATCCATCAAATTTGAGAACTACTGTGATGAGATATTAGAGAGTGAATCACTTGTGCAAGTGTAATTCATTCTAGAAAGTAAAGCATAAATATAATTAAAATAAACGCTGGTAAATTTAGAACTATCTATAGATGCCAATATATACGTGTATGTATATGAAATATTACAATGCAGACTCTCTTAAATTGTCTCTGTGGGACACAAGCTCTGGGAGCAGTCAATATATAGGATATGAATAAAATATGTGTCCAGTTCATTTGAGAAATGCTAGAGGATTTCATAAATATTCCTAATTCTAAATAAAATATTTTAAAATTCAAATAAAATTTCATAAATATTCCTAATTCTAAATAAAATATTTTAAAATTCAAAAATTCTGAAATAAGAATGTAAGTTTTTTATTTAACTATTTTTAATAACCCATCTAAATTTATAAATTTTTACAAACCCCAAATTTTTAAAACTTTACTGCATATCTATAAGCATCTCAGGGCATGAGTTTGAGAATAATAGGTATAGTAACAAAATAATTTATATATGTGTGAAATACAATTTAAGAGACCCCTTTGTGAAATACATGTACTCATTCTTGTTATTTATAAAATGAGAAAATGTAATGTTGTACTAAAAAATTAGCAAATAGTGTATAAGGTGTATATAAATAAGGGATATATTAAAATAATATTTTAATAAGATGTGCAGTAATGGTGCTATGGCAAGATGCATAAGATAGAAGAGAATAGTAGGATATGTGCCTTCCAAGACTTTAATGAGATTCATGAAGAGTTCTATGTAATAAGACGTATATGTTAAAAAGCCATAATGAGGTCAGTACGTGAGATGGTTTAATGAGCTACATCTTGGGAAGTGTCCTGCAAGATGGGCATCCTTCAGGGCTGAAATGAGATGGGTGAAAGGAAAAGTGTAATGAGCTGGTCACAAAAAGGAGAAGCATTATAATTAGATGCATAAAAGAAGGAAGGGAGAGTATATAAATTTTCAAAATATGTAAGGTATAATGGGAACTCAGTTTTAATGTAATAAAATGCAGAAATGAAATGACAATGAGATACAAAAATGGAATCATGTAATGAGATATGTAAGGACTGTGTAATGAGATGTGCATGTTTAAGGGGTGTAATGAGATGCAAGATGGGTAAGGTGTAATGAGATGAGCACGTTAAATAATCTAATGAGGGGCATGAAGGAAATGATGTCACGTCACATGAAAATTGAAGAAAGTAATGAGATGTGCATTTTAAGGACTGTAATAAAATGGATAAAAGAAACCTAGGAAAATGAAGAGATGCAGAAATCAAGTCTTGTTATTACAACGTGAAAAAGCAAATGAGTGGAAGTGTCTCACACCCATCATTTCTGAGACCATTCTCTTCTAGGAATTTATCTGACATACACAAACATTTTTGCTGTCCCATCATATGCTGAGCAGTTTTCTGTGGAAATATGAAGATATGTATGATGCCCATCTTCAGGGGACCAAACATACATAAGGTGATATATCATAAATAATGACAGAGTACAAGAGTTCAGAGAAGGGAGAGTACTTAGGGTCAAGATATTATACATAATACCTGCGTTCTCTTCCTGTTTTGTAATTCTCTTACTCATTTCTCCACTCCTTTCTCCCTTAGTTTTCTCCCTGTACTACCTATTCTCATATAAGGGATTTTACCAGTATTTAAAATCTAGTTCTAACCATCCTCAAAATAGCCTATTCTAACAGCTCTCCAACTTAAAAACAAGATATAATAAAATTGAATTTTTATAATATATTTTCTTATGAAAGATACCACAGTATAGTTATTCTTCTGAAAAATAGATATTCTCTTGTTAGCTGTCCATGAGTTATTTATGGTAAGGGTTAGATCAAATTCAGCTTTACTTCACCCACTGGAACTAAAACTTTTACCTAATAGGTACTTGGTAAGTATTTCTTGAGTAATTGGAAAGGTGTGTAGCGTGACTGACTCTATTCATGAGAATGCAGATAATATAAATAATAATTAGATTCCTAAGATTGATCCAGTTACACAGAAGTTACAGTCAACCGCTTGGAGAGAAGTCTTCCTTACAAAATCCAAATTTTTTTAATAGGAAAGAAACCCTTTCATTCATGAGTTTGTTGAGGGAATTTGGTTTTACCATAAAGACCCTGACCCGTGTGTGAGTGTGCCCTGCCTTGTTTTGCACCAGACATCTGTTTGCTTCATTTACAAGCACTTCAGTACATTCAAGAACTCAAGTGCTATTTTAATCAGCCCTGGAAGGAAGTAGCTGAGTGATTCATTACTGAGCTCTTCAACCTGAGAAACTATTGTTTCAGATGTCATTCTTGAGTATTCTTCATTACAAGATGGCCTTCACACGATAATAAGCCCAGATGGAACTGCACTGATCTAACTTTTTATTTTATTTTATGTGTCCTGTATTGAATTCACCTGGGAGGTTGGCCATGGCAAGAAAATCTTGTTCAATTATTTACAAACTGGATGCAGCTGTGAGGTGCACGTTGTAGTAATCCCAATCATTTGTATAGAATGTGTTCCCCACAGGTCATGCATATGATGAAATAGCATTCATAACCGATCAAAGCCCCAGAGACAGCTGCAGATCACAGCACAGGATGCATGCACTTGCTGTCAGATGGATGAGAAAAATCCATCTTTACTTTGTCAGGGCATTGACCTTCTGTTTCCTCTTACTGATTCTCTCAGCAAAAACTTGCCTGCCAGCTTGATATCCAGGACTTCAGAATTCCTCTAAATGTCTAGAATATTGATTATTTTCCAAATTGTTTCTCAGGTTTTCCTCTCCCCCTTATTCCCTTGACCTTTGTGTAAATTCTAATGACACATCTGAAATGCTTCTTCAACCAGTTCTTCCCACACAGGCCATTGCTCTATTGCTCTGGCCAGGTTTGTCTGATTCTTCCATGAAGTGACCTCTTTCCTTTCATCCCATTTAATAGCAGCAGTGGCATCAAAAGTTCTTTGAATTTTATTTTCCTCATGACCATTTTTCTTTTGTGACCCCTCAACTTACTCTAGACATCCCTAGAGATGGTATGCTTTGATTACTGTGGCCTCTGTATTTCCTACTACTATAATGTTCAGAGAAGATTCTGGAATTGTTGGATAAGGGTTATTCCCTCTATCAGGATGGATGCTCTTCCATCTTCTCACTTATAAGTGACTAACACACTTGGTTCATAAAAATGAGTCACTCATGCTCACCAGCCTTTGAAACCTCAAGTACACTAATTTGTGATTTTTAGGGAACAATTTTATTCTAGAAAACAGGGCCATTTTAATTCTTAAATGCATATACACTTGAATCTTGAGGTGCTCTTCATCATCTCATTCTTGAAGGAGGACTGTCATAAGGAGTACTAGTCCATTCTTGAGAACAAAAAGTCAAGTTTCCTGTTTGCTTAATCTTGAACTTCGTTCTCTATGTTAATGACAAGACTGTGAAATTTTCAATATGCTCTTCTTACTTTTACTCCAGCTCTGATTGCTATTCTTTTTTATCATATGCTTTTGCACAAGTTCATTTCTTAGTATTTTGCCTAGGACTCAACTCTAGTCTGTCAGGAAATGCACTGATATTCATGCCTTAGAACAAAGTAAAAATCTTTCCTAATGTTCCTGTATTGAAATATCTTTTAAATATCAGTGTTATCCTGTTCTGAACATCTGGAATTAATTAGTTAATTAATTTTTTATTGTGGTTCTGGGAATTGAACCTAGGGTCTGTGTGTGTTAGGTAGGTGCTCTACCATTGAGTTAAATCCCCAGCCCTTATATCTGGAAATTTAAAAAGTACAAGTTGAGCATCCCTAATTCAAAAATTGAAAATTTAAAAAATCCCCCCAATCTGGAAATTTTTTGAGCATTATTATGATGCCACAAGTGGAAAATTCCCTATTTGGTTTCATGATAGGGAATGATGTCATAGTCACAGTAAAACTGCAGGTACTAGAAATATTGTGTAAAATTACCTTTTGACTATGTATAATGTGCGTATGAAACATAAATTTCAGGTTTAGACATTCCCAAGATATCTCATTACTTATATGCAAATATCAAATAGAAAGAAAACAATTATGGTCCCAAGAAGTTTGAACAAGTGATACTCAATCTATATCAGAGAATTATAGTTGAAGAAAGTTGCTCTTGAAATTTGAATTAGTGTTTTAAAAACAAATCAAGTAATAACTTAAAACACAGATAAAAAGATCAAAGAAATATAAATTTTGTGGGAAAAACCAGATACTAAGTAAAGGGTTAAAAACAAATCAGTACACCAATAATAGTAGTCTAGAGGTAGGGGGATGGAAGAACAGATGGAGAAGAGGCAATAATTACATATTTATAGAAGAAAATTTCCTTGAGGTGAACAAAGAATTGAATATGAAGATGTAAATGCCTCACCAAGTTCCAGGCATGATGGATAAGAAAATAGACATACCTTGGTAAAATTACTCCAAGAATAAAGAGAAAGTCTCATAGACTTCAAGATGGAAGGTATTGGTATTTTTAAAAACAATTAGTATTTACCTGGTTTGGACTTACATCCTCAACACTGGATTTCAACACAAAGGTGAACTTATACTATGAAAATGGATCAATGGAGTACAATTTAAGAATCCCATGCACAACCAAGAAAGTCCATTTTAAAAATAAGAAAAAAAAAAAGATAGCTGCTTGGGTGAAAGACAAGTATTTTTGAATAGAGCATTTTTCACCAACACACACATACAATCTGATGAAAATACTCAAAAAATCTAACTAACCAACACATGACTCAAATCTGACTCCCAAGATTGCAAAAGATGAAGGTAGAAAAAACAAAGACATATTGAACTCATCTCTGTCTCTCTCAAAATGAATAAATGATGGGATATATTGAAGATAGAAGAAAGAATTCTTGAAATACAAAGACATACTGGAAGGAATTGGAGTTGAACTAAAAGTATGAAACTTTTAGCAGAATGAGTACATGAGAGGAAATGGGTTGTAAGATAAAGGTTTCTGAAAAGTTTCTTCTTATTGCCATGAGGGTAAAAAACTAGGGAGAAAATTGAGCATTTTTGTAAGAAGACACAGTTGAATAGGTGGTATATTATTATTAATAGAAAAAATGTGTATTTGAATGTGAGGATTTGGAAATAAGATAAACACTAGAGAAAAGAAAAATATAGAGCTTACATATTGTAAAGGGAGAAGAATATTTGAAAAAACTAATCAAAAAGAAAAAATAAATATCAAGTAATAGAAGAAATACAATAAAGCATATCAGTGAATAGGGTGAATGTGAGAGTGCTGATTTAGCTATTAAAAGATGAATGCTATAATATTGTGTTGTAAGTCAAAACCTGGTTATATATGATTTGCAAAAGTCATAAAGACAGGTTGAAAAATAATGGAATGGGCTAAGAGATACTAAGAAATGCAAATAAAAAGAAAACAGGGATTCAGTATGAATATTAAACAGGGTGAAATCTAAGAATAAAAAGACTGAACAGGATAAAGAGAGATTATGTGATCCCTAGAGCTATAATTTATCAGGAAGATATGACAGTCATAAATCTTTCAGGACCAAACAACAGTACATCTAAATACATAAAGTGAAAAGTAATAGAAAACTTGATTAATATACCCTTTTATTAGGATGCTTTAATTGAAATCTTTCAGAAAATAGAAATTTATTATAAAAAAGTAAAAAAAAAACAGACTATTTTATAAATATTCATTCATCTTAACATCCTTTACAAGAGAGAATATAATTGTGTTATATGCCCTTAGAACATACACAAAAATCTATCATGTATTTGGCACAAAGGAAACTTTAACTCATTGTAAAAGAGAAGAGACCTTGTGGAGTATATTTTTGATAATAATCTAGCAAATTTAAAATGAGAAGAAATAAAAAACATGACTGAGGAATTTAATTATTTGGATTAAGGCTCTTATTCAGCCTTTGATCAGAGGATATGAAAACTAAAATTGTGACCTATTAATACAGCAATGAAATAAACATACACTGTGGTAAAATTTATGTTACAAGACACAGCAGAAGCTTCATTGGAAGGAAATGTGCAGTGTTCTGTGCCTTCATAACTAAGAGAAAAGATTGATAATAAATTGAGAAAATTAAACCCTTATAAGTTTAATTATCAAAAAAGTATGAAACATGTATACAGAAACATAAGAACTAGAAAGAAAACAACCTGGCTGTAACTGTCAAAGAGGACATGGATCATAATAATTCTATATTCAACTCAATAGCATGGAATTTGAAACCCAACACATACTCAAATTGATCTAGGAAGTAGGAAATATGAAAAAAACTGGAAAAGTAATCGAAGATCTAAATTTTAAAAGTAAAATTAAACATCAAGACAAACACCAAGATGGATTCACAGCCAAGGCCTACCACTCATTTAAGAATTAGTTACTCCTAATATTAACTAAATCAGAAATTCCCCAAATTAATATTATGAATTGAGAAGAACCTTAACTCAAAATCTCAAAAAGGTAGCAAGAAGCAAAAACAACAGCAAAAAACTGTAGAGGCAGATTTCACCTTTGAATATAGAAGGAAAAATTCTCTAATCACTGAAGTTTATCAGTATATCAATACAAAATTCAGTATGAACAAGCATAGATAATTTGAGTAATACAAAGATAATTCAATATAGGGAAATTTTCCAAAATAATTATTTACTCATTAAGGAAGAAAAACCACATTGTAATTCAAATAGATAAAAGGGCATTTGGTAAGATTCTGCAGAAAGACCTAAAATAAACAGTAAGCAAAATTATCTTGAAACTTTTTATAAATTAACTTAAACATAATAATTTGCCAAATAAACAGCAAAATCCTTTTAAAGTGAAACTCTGGTGCCACCCCATTGAACATGTGAAAGGCATAATTCCTATTTGGCATGCTTGACAAAATGTGATTGTTGCCAGGATCTCTAAATATTCCAGGGGCTTTTGTATGTGAAAATTGCTTACCACTATTATCATTTCATTTAATGTTATATTTTTTACTAATAATAGATGTAATAAATTTATTTAAAACTTTAAACAGTATTCGTTCAACAAATACATCAAAATTTAGATTCATAAATTTTATATATATATATTTGCTCATCAACTTTTTTCAAATATTTTTTTTTTCATGATTATCAGAGTGTATTTAATGGCTTAACATTGGTCCTGCAGATTCTAAAACCAAAATCATCACAGTTTGATAATTAAACAGTTGTAGTTTTATCAAACATTAAGATGAGAAATCATCCAATTTCTAACTTTATTTAAATGCTTCAAATCTTTACAAACAGAAAAGAATTTTGGCATTGACTTAAAAACTTACTATTATGACATTTAACATAAAAATGAATGTATTGGTGCTTTAGACAGATTGGTTTCTTCATTACTTTTATAGTGTTTGTGATTAGATGCCTAATTACATGCAAGAAGCACATGTTCCACTTGCTACTCCATCCGAGTTCTTCCATATAGAAGCTACACTATTCACAGATGCTTGTGGTTCCTCATTTTGTGTCTGAAAATCACATAGTCCTCTTGCCTACAGACTGAAGCCACATCTTCCAATACCAGTCATACTTTGTTTTTCATGGCCTTGAGTTTTTCTTGACTATTTTAAAGAAAAGGAAAACTTCAGAGTCTGGGTAGGAAGGAAATGTGCTGTTTATTGGAGTCAGAAAACATGGGCAAATCCAAGTCAAAATGGAATGTAAATGACAGTAGCAATAGTACTATCTATTTCCGAGGATTAGAAGAGATATAATTAAAATAACAGAAAAATAGCATGTAATTTATTAAGGCAGTCCTTAGACTTAAAGTGTTGTAAGTATACAATCTAATTATTACTTGCCAGGAGATAATATTCTACTTAACATTTGAGATCCTTAGTTCGATATGTTAAAATGTTAAGGTAAACACCCAACTAATAAAAGAAGAATGTTAATTTTCAAGCTAGTGTGGCAATATGTTAAAGAGAACAACAACAACAATACCACCAAACCCTCAATCTATCCAAAGAACACAAGAAATAAGGAAAAAATGAAATAAAGGGAAAGAATTATAGAAATTAATACAAGCAAATAAACCATCAGGGTAAATGCACTAACTTTCCAGGAAAAAGACCAGAATTTTCAAACCAAATGGAAATTCCACAAAATCTTGCTGTAATGCTTTTTATAAGGTATCATTCTAAAATATAAGAGCAAAGAAAGATGAAAAGTTACGAGATAGAAAAGAGATGCCATGCAAATACTACTCAAAGCAAGCTGGTGTGCTCATTTTAGATCAAATAGACTCTAGGGGAAAAGACAAAAACCAAAATAAAAAACAACCAAGTATTATTGGAGATAAATAGAACCAGCATATATTGATGTCATATTCATTCACTAAGAAGATACTAAGGAAGTCTACAATTACATGTACCTGGTGGCATTAAAATATATAAATCTGACAAAATAAGAAAACAATAAATCTACACCATATTGAAAGATAACTTTTCTCCCATTCATGGGTTAATACACTAGCCCCAAATCAGTACAAGTAGAGATAATTTGAAATATGAAATTAATAAGCTTGTTGTTTGGGACTGAAGCCTGCTGGTGTTGTGGCCTATGCAAGCATGATAATGTGGGTCCAGTGGGAACTAAATCCTGCTCTCTAAGCCATGTGCACTCCCATAGCTCTGAATCAACCTCTAGGAAAGGACAACTCTTCTTGGTTTGTCTTTAAGTGAATCTACTTTATCATTCACAGTTTTGTATCAAGAGACAACAGAAGTGGTGAGCTGGGGTAGATGGAGCATCATCATGCATGGCTCATCTCGTAACATAGCTGAGGAACCCCAAGTATTGATTGTGTTGTGAATTTTATACCCCAAGGGTAACTGTGTCACTGAACTGGAGTATTGCTGGGCATCCCATTGTAGGAAGGATGCAGATAAAGCTCTGACCTACCAGCCAGTTCCTTCTGTGTTGGGATGCTGTATTATCTGCTCTATTTTAATTCTTGGACTGTGCTGCATAGAGTGTGCTGTTGGGATGTTTCCCTTTCTTGTGTTTTTATCAGGCATTCATCTCCACCTTTTTTACTATTTTCTCTTTGTTTTCAGCAACTAGGTTAGAAATTTGTAATAAAAGAATTTAAAAAGTAAAAGTAGATATTTAAAACATCTTTCTAAATATATACTGGGTCCATGAAAAAATTCATACTGGAGATGTAAAAGTAGTCATTAAGAATCAATTGCCTATCAAACTGTGTAGAATGGAGCTCAGCATTGCTATGTTCAGAGTCACCATGATAATCTGATAGGAGACCTCATAGAACACAGCATATAGTTGGACTTGAGGTTGTGATTTATTATAGCAAAAAGGATACCAAGCACAATCAGCAAAGGGAAAAAGAACATAGGGAAAATGTGAGGGGAAATCAAGAATTTTAAGAATTCTTTCACACTGGAGTTTGATTCACATGTTTAATTCACACAGCAGCAAATCCTGACAATGCATATGAAATGTTGCCAATCAGAGAATCACACTGGAGACTAAATGGCTAGGGTCAGTTTGAGGGACTAGTTAAAATGAGCACCTCAATTTTAGAATTCCCTAATAAAAGCAGGTACTCAGAATAAACCCTTATTGTTTGTACAACTTAGGCACAATGAGTCACTGTTACCAACTGGTGGTCGGAACTGTCTCAAAGTTCAAGTTCCTAGATGCCAGCTGATCCAGCTTTATAAAAAGGCTGTAAAAAAGAGAGAGGTCAGGCTTGCTATGGTATCACTTTTCTGCAGTTACTTAAAGGAAAATACATCACCTTAAATGCTTGCATTAAAACAAAGTCAATAAGAAAATAAGAATAATGACAGAATTAACCTTAAGCAATATATGAAATGAAACAATGGAAAAATAGAGATTAATGAAATAGTACGACTATAATACAGATGTCAAGTAAGCTAAAATTTGATTTTATGAAAAAAGTAAAAGATAATTATTTGGAAAGACTAAAGAAAACTGGGAAGAAACAAATACTAATAGAAATGAAAATAGATATGTCCTACAAATAGGATATTTATAAGGTAATAAAATATCTATAATTTCATACAAGTATTTTGATGTGATAGATTGAAGATTCCCTGACATACCTATGAAGACATGTATGTCTGTGACCCTCAGTTTAGTTTGGGCTCTGCGATGTGTTTACCAGTAGAATATGGAGAAATGATGGGGTGCTTTATTTTCTGGACTCTGACCTAGGAGGCTGAGAGTTCCCATTTCCTGTCTCTTGGAACACTCATGAATGGAATCAATCCACCTTGCTTTATTGAATCCAAGCAATTTCATAGAGATGCCCACATGGAGAATAATTGAGGTTTCATTCCAACAGAGCAGGTTCAGGCCCCAGCAGAGAATGTAACAGCCATGTGAATGAGCCATCTTGGAAGTGACTTTTGTAGTCTCCCCAGCTAATGCCATGTGGAACAGACACAAGCAATTCGACTAAACTCTACCAAACTACAGATTAGTGAGCTCAGTAAATCATTGTGTTGTTTTAATCCTCTAGAGTTTTGAGTGGAATGTTACACAATAATTATGGAAAAATAAAGAACTTGATGAAATTGGCAATTGCACAGAAATAAATAATTTTCTAAAATTTAATCAAGATAAAGTAGAAAATCAGCATAGTCAGTCCCCTACACTATTAAATAAATTCAAGTAGAAGTTCAAATTTTCCTGAAAGAAAAAATGAAATCTAGATGGTTATACAGGTATCTTTTACCAAATAGTGTACAGATTATTCCAATTCCATTTAAAATCTCCTGAAGAATAGAAAAAAGGAGATATTTTACTGCTTGTTTTATTACATGAGTATAATCTTGATTTACAAACCATACACAGTATGAAAAAATGAAAATTATAGACCAATGTTACTTATAATCATAGATATATATAATAGTCCTAAGAAAACAATTTGCAAACCAACTAACCAAATGTATTGAGTTGCTAGTAAATCGTGACCAAATTTTAACTATCTCAGAAGTGAGAGAATGAATTAGGAAAGGAAATTCACCATATTAGGAAATTCACCATATTAGGAAATATTCACCATATTAGTATACTGAATTACATAAGTGAACTCATTTGATCTTAAGCAAAAAAAAAAGCCAAAACAAATAACACTCTGAAAAAAATTATTAATGAAAATTACTCAGCATCCACTAAAAAACAAACTTTCCTGAAATCCAAGCAGTGAAGTATTTCCTTAACTTGTTATGGTATGTTCATGAGATTTCTAATATTTTATAATTTCAGGTTTAATCTTATAAAATTATTCATTTACAGGTACTTGATACATTTGTGATCAAATTTTATGATTTTCCAAACCATTGCCTGCTGTCCAATATAATTCATGAATAATTTACCTGTAATTTGAAATCCAATATAATTTATGAGGTCTATTTATGATTTGCATATTTTCTAGTACTTTTGAAACTTTCAAGCTTATTATTTCACAGTTTGTTTTAGTATGTGTCAGGAATATACTTGCAAAAATATTCTTTATTTTTAAAAGAAATTTCATTATGAAATTTAGAATTAGATTACCTGGTCCAAGAAAACAAAATAAAAATTTATAACTAAAACAAAATTTATATTTATTGAGTTTATAATAGATTTAAAGACTACATTGAGAACAACAGTACTTTTTTGATATTGAGTCTTCTTTTTAAAGAAATGTGGTGTAGTTTTTAACTTGTTTATTTTTAAAATATTCCTCAGAAGTTATGTAATATTCTTCATATCCGCAATGCCCATTTGGGGGGCTAAATTCTCTCATATTCAGTGTATTTCTAGTTTTCTCTATCCATTCTCCTCAGACTCATAAAGAAAATGTGAATCCTTTACAAACATATACTTTATAGAATAAACAGAATGCCTGCATAAATCAACACTCCTTTCTCATTAAAAATATGAATCAATGAATTTTTACTACATTTACCCGTAGGAAGCTATTCATGATAAGCACAATCAGGCTTGGCTGAGTCATGGGATACAGAGGTCTGACTCCCAGGAACTGGCAGTCATGAGAGACTGTTTCAGATAGCCTGGGGTATGTGACACTGTGCAGAATGGCTGATCTCCTAAGGAAATGCTAATTCTAGAACAAATGCCCTCCCTAACTCCACCCCATCCTGTTCCTCAAAGCTCCTCCTGGTCCCCCTTTACCTGTATGACTATAAATAAAGGGAAGTTAGCCTTCTCCATCTTGTTAGAGGCCAGTTCTTGGCATGGCTTAATCCATCACACCCCCTCCCATTTAAAAAGATTATTGGCTCCTGTGTTTACTTAAACACTAAGCTTCTTAGTATTTAGTCAATAGCCAGCACCATCCTCCCACAGAAACCCTTTCCCCCCATGCTGGATGGCAGAATCCCCCCTACATTTACCTTTCCATTTTTTTTCATTTTGATTATCATTATGGATATGTTCCTGTTAACCTGAATTTTTATTGTCCTTCTAATGCTCATGTTGTTACAGCTAGCTAGTGTAACCCCTTTAGAAGTTCCCTTGTATTATCAACACTATGCAAGCATTTTTTTTATGTATCCTTGTTTTCTAGCAATATTTTCCAGGCCCATCTTGATTTTTTTCCCTACCCCCAAATACAGGGTTGCTTCCAATGAAAGGTTTTATCAAAGATCAAAATTCAGGTGCTAGGGGAGCAAAGGTGCTTCCTCCACTTGGATACTTTAGTAGGCAATCTGAATCTCCTCTAGGCCTCGTAGTGATATACCACAGAATATCTTTTTTAAAGTTTATTTTGTATGATGTATGTATGTATGATGATCTATAGTTTAAATCTAGCATCGCTAAGTCCTTTTATTGTTACTATTATAAGAATGTATATATTTTTCCATAATGTTTATCTTTCTCTCTTCCTCCAAGTTGATGTTATGCTGCCCTTCACAATGCTGTCACCAAGACTTTGCATTCATCACGTTGACCACAATATGACAAGAAAGTGGGCATAAATTCAATAACTACTATGAGAAAGAGAGATACAATTATTTTTATGCCACTTATAGGATTAGGTAGCTAAAAGGCAATAAGTTAAAATTTGTAGGTTTAATATGGAAATTTAATAAGGTAGCTGGATATAAGGCTAATGTGAAAAAAACTTATTAGCTTTATCTTTACTGGCAATAGCAAGCTAGAAACAGAAATGGGAAAAAGTCCATTTCCAATAGTGACAAACTATGTGATAAAGGATTCATTTAAAGAAAAGTGTAAAATTACATTCCATAAAACATAAAGCAAGATCTGAATAAAAAATGTGATATAATTATAAATGGCAACTTAAATTTATGTTTTTCTTTGTTTCAATCCTTCAATTGTAGGTGATGCTAAACTTCATATGAGTGAATATACATGAAAAATAATAGGTATGGATTCTCTTCTAGATATTAAATCATACTATAGTCATTCTGAGCCAACAATATTTTGTTACTATATAAAAAATATAACAAACAAGCACCCTAAAACTCAGTGTTTATACCAATAATCAAATTTTGTTCTCATGTATCTACTAGTTGGTTGGGATGCCTTTGCTTCATATTTTCTATTGACTGAAGTTGGATCCAGGTTTCAGGTTGATTTAAAATCTGCTTCATATGGCTTTATACTCTTTTTGGACCAGCAGCAACCAGGGCATGCTCTTCTCATGGTGACTCACAGGAAGACAAAGACCTTGACTTGAAACCCTCATGGTGTAACTTCTACTTAGGTTCTATGGGCCCAAACAAGTTACATGCCCAGGCCCAACATTTTTGCATACTTTGTCATTAACTCTTGCAACAACACTCTAAATTTGGGTAATGTTATATCAGTTTTATTGTTGCTGAATCATCTATAGAAAAGAACAATTTGCCCAAGTCCCCACAGCTAAGAAATAGTGCAGAGGGGATCTGAACTAAATGACAGTCCTGGGTTCTTTTTGCCCTACTACACTGCCTTCAACAACTTTTCTCCTTAACCTACCCCCAGTTATAGTTGTTTTCCCTTTTGGGTGATATTGCCTCTATACTTGCTTCTGAAGTATTAGGTCCTCAGCCTATGTGACTATAAATAATATTTTCTAATATCAAACAATTTTAAAGCAACATGTGACAGTTATATTTTGGTATTCATGATTACTGAAAAATACATAATGAAAATAAACTTTGAACAATTGACTAGGTTGATAAATTTTAAAAATTAATTTGTATTTCATTAATCTTATAGAACCTCCATGTATTTGAAAATAATAGTAATACAGGACAGTATATTATCTTATCATTGTAAAATGCCTGGAATACAGGGTTGAGGACATAGCTTAGTTGGTAGAGTGCTTACCTTGCAAGGCCCTGAATTCAATCCCTAGCACCACCAAAAAACAAAAAACAAAAAACCCCAAATATATATATATAGTGTTGAAAATATTCACTTCCTACATTACAGAAAATGCATTTGTCAGTACTGATGCAGTTTCCTGTTATGTCATGTGTATGTTATGTAAAAATTACAAATAAACAGACAGTTAAAATAAAAAAAAATGCCTGGAATACATATGGATCTGAACATTCATTGTGGTAGTTCAGGAGGCCTATGGAGAAATCTACAATATCAAGACTGTTACTCTTCTATAAGATGTTACTTCTATAAGATGTTACAATATAAGACATGTTACTCTTCTATAAGATGTCAGCATCTGTTCTTTCTGTTCTCTCCAGTTTGCACAGCCTGACTCTCACCTTAATCTGTGTCAATTCTTGACTTATTAATTAGTTCAGTTCCCAGTTCCTTTTGCATTTATTGCATGATCAGAGCAACTAAGACGTCTGCTTAACACAATAAAATAGGTGATATTGGATCCAGCATCTGCTCATCAGCTCTGCTTGGTCCTGGAGCAAACACTGAACACAGTTACTTTATAGATCCTTTCCTTTTTCATCTCTTTGCTTTGAAGCAACAAATTATTTTCTTCCACCTACCCAAATTCTTGACAAGTCATTTCAGAAAAATGTCATATCTCTGTTCCTTTAACACTGACTTCTTCCCTTGGTTCATGCTAGCTAGATATCTTTCTGCCATCATGGCCTCCACCAGCTCAATAACAACATAATTTGGCCTTTTGGATCTATAATCTATGGTCTGCGTATGTGTTCTTGGTGTAAGCTGGGTCTCAGGTAGAGTGCGGTAAATTGTGAGGGAACTCTGATCTAGTGTTTGTCTTCCTTTGATAGGGAATTGCACCTCCTGTTTGTCTGAGTTGAAATCCTAACTGAATAAATGACTTCTGGGCTCTTGTTCACCTGACTTTCTGTAGCTTTAGCACTTTCCCTGAGTCATAGAACTTTGTTTTAAAGACTCATCCTTATAAGGAGACCCCATATCAAAACTGAACCTAAGTTCCCTGTTCCACCACCTGCATTGGTTATGTGGTCCAGTGCATGACACTAAGATTCTGCTCTGGATCACAGTCTGATTAGGTGCCAGAAGCCAAATAGTTCTAACTTTTCTCTTGTTTATCCATCACATATTCATACACAAACTTTACTGCTTTGTTTTGTCTTTGTTGGTCAGCTCCAGCTGCTAGAAGTTTTTAAGCTATAACTATTTAACAGGGAATTTCTTCTTTTTCATGTTAGGCAGCTGCTTTTGCCCAAACTATGAATGAGATTGGTCAGTCTTGGAAACTATACCTAATATCTCAGTCAGTATGAGGGGGCATCTCTGTAAAGGAAGAAATGTCAATAGTATGTGAGGGTAAGATTTTCCCTACCCTTAGTCTCTGTGGATCAATGGAAAGGGTTTGATGAACAGAAAATTCTTAAGAGACTGGATCTCAGCTGAGGAATTGACCAAGAACCAATCAATAAGTCCAAGGCAGATCAAAGAAATAAAGTGATTTATGTGTGAACAAGCAACAAAAATCCAGGTTGTCAGATTCAAAAAAGTCAAATAAAAAGTGGAATTAGAGTCCAAGAAAAAAACAAAATAGTATGTTAATGGGGACCATGACCAAATGGGTAAATGTGGGGGAATGGCTGACTCTTTCAGAGTCCAGTTAGGGAATAGGTATGACAGTGCTGCAGGCTCTCTCAGAGGTCATGGATGGATGTACATGAATAGTTGTCAGCGGGCATACCAGGAAATGCCGAGCTTGGGTCTGCTTACCAGCACCTGATCTACTTTGGTGGGTGGATCCAGTGCCAGGCATCTTATTATTTGCTATGGATGAATTACTATCTGTTTCTCATGAATACTGAGATATGGTTTCATTTTTTTTTACTACATAGTAAGAAATGTTTTTTCTCCTACTCCCATACCTCTCTGCATGTAGGTATATATGTTTTTTTTGTGTCTTTATATCTGTCTATCTAATAAAGCACAATTTCCTGAACCACACTTACCATTTATAAAAGAAATTTTTGATATAGCATGTTAATTAATTTTTCTTTTTAAAAATTCTGATTGTGATTTGATAAAACAATTTCACTGTCCAGTAGTGGGAAAGAATTTTCAATTTAAGCAACATTGGCATATGACTTACTAGAACTAAAGGGGAGATATTTGTGTAGATGAAAACAGACTCTTAACCATTTTCTCAAAAATACCACTTTCAGAGCATCTTCCTTTTCTGGGTTCATTTCTTTTATTATAATTTCTTACATAACTCAGATCTGAAACCTGCATTCTCTTTAGTGATTCATGCTTTAAAATTTAACATGGATGCTTTATCTAGTCAGCTTGAACGATTTTAAATTTTCTGAATAATATATTATCACCTCTAAGCTAGTATTATAATTATTAGGAGTTATAATTTTAACTTTTTAAACTACCAACTTCTGAATAATAATTACTATTTAAGATATTTTAAGGAAAAGTAAACCTACTACAATTCATCTTAGTGTATCTTTTCTCCTGTCATGCCCATTGACGATTCATCTTGCAGATGAAGGTGTAACTCAAATAAAATGATGGAGAAAATCCACCATGTAGTAGAATATTTGCTTAAAGAGCATTAATTGATGGAGTTATCAATCTAAGCACATTTTGTATTTCACCAGAAATATTTGTAGTTAGGCCTAGTCAGAATAACTTAGTTCTAGTTAATTCATTGACTGGGTGATTAATCAAATGCTAGTCAAAAAAATTGAAACAAACTGGCAATGATTTCTTATGTTTTGACTAACAATTAATATTTGAAAATCTGAAAAGTGGACTTAAAGCCTAACAAAATAAATCCTTTATTTAGGTTTAAACAATTCAAAGCCTAAATACAGAACTTGACTTCTACTAATTACAATGTCATAGGTCTGGAATGCTATAATTCCTGTTTATCGCAACTAGGAAAAGAAAAAACAGAATACTCATAAATTTATACTTTTACAAATATAGAGGAGTTTAAGAAGAAAAGATAAATGAATGAAATAAAAATCTAGAGAAGGGTATTCTTTCTTTGGTGAACTTGGTTCACAAGATATTTTCTTCCATGAACAGAGGGTGTGCTTGTCACAGAGCAAGGATTTAACTCCAGGAAAACAGTAGAGGTTATGTCACATGAGTAGGTGGAGAGACTGATATCTAAGAGACCCAAACCCATGACGTTTTCTCCACTGAATGTCTTCTGAATGATAGGATAGGGTGGGGTCTGTTGAAGCTGAACTAGAGAGAGAAGGGCAGGGAGAGGTAGAGGTAGAGGAAGAGGAGGAGATCTTTCACAGCTCTAGGATGCTTAGAAAAAGTTTCACTGAAGGGATGGGCGCTCAATAAACCTGATCTCCTGTAGACCCTTGAAACTAGGAGGTGGAATGCTTTTTACTAAATAATAATAATCAAAACAGATATGATCAAGTTTAATTCCTGGTAGAATTGCTATGATCACACCTTTAACACGGGCAAGGACAAATTCTTTGTAGGAGAAAATCATATCTATTTTAGCTTCAATTTATCTAATAGATAATATCTTATACATAATTAAAATTGAAGGACATGCGAGAAGGCAAAAAACATGCTCAATAACTGGGGAAAAAATCAACAGGAGTAGATAGACCATATTCAGACATTTAGTTGATGAAGACTGACACAATTACTATAAATAGGATAGACAAAATTGACAAAGGATAAAAGAGAGGGCTTTGTTAAAGAATTAATTCATAAACTTAGATATTCAACAACTAAAACATTTAAAATTTTAAATTAATTTTAGCATCAGCTTTAATGAAGCAAGCAATATGATTATGGAATTCAAGAACTGGTCAAAAAGTACCCAAACTGAAACAGAGACAGAGCAACTAAAAAGAACATAAAGAATAAAGGACAATGGGAATGTGGACAAGTGATTTCATAAATGTGTCACTGGAGTATCAGTTAAAGATGAGGTTGAGAATGGGATAGAGCCATATATGAAAGATAATGATTGAGAATTGTCCATAATAGATAAAAGACATCAACTCACAGATGCAAGAAACACAGAATACAACACCAAGCAGGATAAATGCAAAGAAAACAGCTAAATGTGTCCTAATCAAACTGCTGCCAACAGAATCAGCCCAAGAAAAGTGTCATGCTTTCTTCAGAAAACAATAATAAAACTTACATATTTTTTCAACTGTGTTATAGTTTAGATGTGAGGTGTCCCCAAAAGTTCACATGTGAGACAATGCAGGAAGTTTCAGAGGAGAAATGATTGGGTTGTGAGAGTCTTAACCCAATCAGGGAATTAATCTCTGATGGGATTAATTGAAGTGGTAGGGTGTGGTTTGAGGAGATTAGAATTGGGGTGTAGCTTTGGGGTATATATTTTCTATCTGGAGAGTGGAGATTCTCTCTGCTTCCTGATGATGCAAGCTATTTCCCTCTGCCACACTCTTCCGACTTGATGTTCTGCCTCACCTTGAGCCCAGATGAATGGAGCCAGACTTTTAAGGACTAAGACCTCTGAAACCATGAACCCTCAAATAAACCTTTCCTCTTCCATATTTGTGCTGGTCAGATAATTTAGCCCCAGCAGCAAAAAAAGCTAATTAAAACAAACTAGCACTATGGAAGCAAAAAACAAAACAATATCAAGCATCCATATAATGAAATGGAATTAAACTAGAATTCAGCAACAGAAGGAGAGAAGAGATTAAAGGATGTTTAGCAAAATGGTGGATCAGTGTTTGAAGACCTGGAAAAGCAGAGGGTATTATTAATACTACTTGGAATTGGAAGTACTATGTGAAATTCTGAGAGACTTATTGTTAGGGATGGAACATGGAATCAGGGTGTGGTGGACAAAGTGAAGTAAGAATGTCACTAGGCAAAGCCATCCCCTGAGTAGCACTCCTTCTTCTTGCAACCTGTACTGCGAATGTTGGACATCTAGAAGTTCTGGTGTTCCTTTAGGGTGAGGGCAGGTTTAAGAAATTCAGTGGTTTAGAAGAAACTTAGGTTTGAAATATCATAAAGTACACATGATCTTGTCATATAAATGTTGTCAATAACCGACATCTAAGGAAGGATCGATGTTGGTGAGGAACACCACACATGTGGTGTACACAAACACTTATGAAGACAAATTTACATGTCAACACTTCCCTTCAGCATACTGCCTTTTTCAAGAAACCCTATTTTTTGTTGCAACTTATTAAACCATTTGATTATGCAAGTCTTTCCATTGCCTCTCCTGTATGTTTTATCATAGTGGAATACTTTGTATCTCATTAACATTTCTCATTCCATAACTCATAATGTTCCTTTAGTTTTACAATACATATTCTTTCTCTCTCAATCCGTATCATTCCTTTTTACACAGAGGCTTACATAAATCTTTGTATGGGTGCATTAGGAGACATTAGCTGGAAGAAGTTCCTTTGCAACCAACTTCCATGTGTCAGTGACTTTGAAAGCAAAGTCTGTGTTAAGCAGGACCCAGTTACTCTCTAGGGCTGATGTCTTCTATACAGGACTTGACAATACTGGCTGCTGTGATCCTGTGGCTTTTCTCAAAATGAGGCTACATGCAACCCTGCCTTGGCAGGGTGAAACCCAGGATTTTCATTCTCTCAGCTCACACTCCATTGGCTGGAACTGATCACATGACCAAACTGCAAATGTTTGCAGAATAAGATACTTAAGACAGCAATGAATCTGAACATGTCTATATATGCATATCTCATTACTATACTTTTTCATTTAAATTCATTAAACCTCTCTGACCTTTAACTTCATAAATTTCTTTAGGAACATTTTTAGAGACATCTGAGTTTCATTTGTTTGAGAATAAAAGAAGTAAATTTGACAAATGAGAATTACTACTGCCTTTGCTTTCCTAGCTCTTGCATTCTGTGATGTCACTGTCGGCATTTGTCCCACTATAGAGAATGACCAGTCCCCTCCAGCATCATTAGGTTCACCTTCTCCCCATCCTGAATGTTCATTTCTGACAGACCTCAAGTGAAGGTCTGTGCCACTCTTGACAATTACAATATGTTTGTTCTAGTATTTTATGTTGTATTCATATGTGTTTATTATATGCACAACAAGTATCTATTGGACTCCTAGTAATTGTCATGAACTGGTTAGGACTTAAATATATTTTATTTCTTAGGTAATAAGGTTGGGAAGGAAATGGATGATTACAATTATAAATATGGTGGTTGGGGAGGCATCATGAGAAGGTGAGTCTGGAAGAAGAGTAAACGAGAGAGTTTTCTGGGGGAAAGACATATTTCAGGAGGAAGAAACAGAGGGAAAAGTATTTCTGCAGGCAGTAACAGCAAATAGAAAGTCCCTGAAGTAGGTGAATGTGTGTGCATGTGTGTGCTTGGTGTGAAGTGGCAAACATGGCAAAGGTGGAATGAACTGTGTGTGTTGGAGGTGAGAGGCAGTGCGGGCCAGGTGTGGTGGAGAAGCTTGTGTGAAATTGTGGTCACTGTCTTTTTCTCTGGGATTGGTAGGATCCCTCTGGAAGTTTTCACATAGACAAGTAATATAATCTGACAAATTGTAACAGGGCCACACTGACTCCTGTGGAAAAGAAAAAGAACTCAGAATAGAAGCAGATTCAATCAAGAGTTAGGAAGTAATTGATGAAGATGGATATTGGCGGTGGTTTGGACAACATGGGAGTGGTGGAATTGGTGAGAAGGTGTTCAATATTTAAAGTAATGTTCATTGGTAGGAAGTATGACAGAAAGAAGGAATTGTGGAAAACTTTAAGGTTTGGAGCCTGAGTAATCAGAACAATGGGAAGGCCATATTGGCGTAGGACAGGAATTAGAAACTTTGTTTTGAACTTGCTCACTTTGAGATGACTCTTAGACACCCAAGTGCAAATGGCTGGGAGGCAGTTGAATACAGGAACTGGAATTAATGGGAGGGATTCTGATTGAAGATTCATAGTTGGGCACTATCAGTATATGCCTGATTTAAAATCCATGAGATTAGCTTGGTTCTATAAGGGGATTATTTCAGATAGAAAGTAGAATATATCCAAAACCTAGCCTTTACAGTCACTGTAGTGTTAAGAGGTCTGGAAGAATAAGAGAACTCAGCAAGAAGGCAAAGTGAAATGGGGTGTGTTATAAAGGAGGTGCTTCAAAGTAGAGGGAATATTAAACTTGGGCATTATCTTGCTGTTATTGCAAAGTAAAATAAGGACTGAGAATCAGCCACTACCTTTAACTATAGAGAGGTCACTGTTGATTGTGAGAAGAAGGACCCCTGTGGATGCTGTTATGCCTTGGATGAAGGTGTTCATGTCAATGGGTGTGTGGTGGTAAAATGTTCTCTGCACTCTGCTGTAGTTACTCAGAGAGCACAGCTGTTTGTAACTGTAATTTGTAAATAACTCTGCTAAAAACTACTTGGAAAGCACAGCTATTTTTAATTCATCAATCCAGAGGAGCACCATTTTTGCATTTGCACAAAGGCATAGTATTTGCTATCTGAGGTCCTGTTGACAAAAGCATTTTTCTGGATGAAAGCCTGTTTGGAGTGGGTTCAAAAGAGAATGGAAGGACAGGAATTGAAGACACTAAGTAAGAAGTAGGAGAAAAATGAGTTGGTAACTGGAAGGGATGTGGCATTGGGGAAATGTTATCATTTCTGTATTATTATTTTTAAAATGGAAGATTAAACCACATGTTTGAATATTGGTGGAAGATTTCAGTGCAGAAGAGTGCTGTGTACTTGCTTCATACTGGATTCTGATTATGTTATCTCAGTTACTCTTTCCTGCTGTAAGGGGTAAGACTATAGGGATGAAAGAGTTAAAAGGCATGTCCCAAGGCATCACATTTATTGTTTGGGCAAATACTGCTGCATTCCCTGCACCCCACAAATGTCCAACACATAGTAGGCAGTCAATCACTATTTTCTCAGTAGGAAGCATGATTTGAATTCACATCATCTAATGTCCAATCCCGAAGCTCTAGCTGGTTGGTCTCTGGTATCTTTTTCTTCACAAACCTATTTATATAGCACCGGTTTATTTAGATTTCACAGAGAGAAAAGAGAATACATTTATTCACAACACTCTACCTGAGGACCAGGAAAGTACTTTTCCATTTCTCTATGTGACCTAGGACATGTTTGGCACAATTTAAGTATTCAGTATAATCAAGGACTTGTACATTCAAAAGTACCTTGATTATGTGAGTTGTATTAACATTTATTATTCCTGCCAAATAATTCATTCAATAAATTTAAATTTAAAATCTGTTTTAAATGCTGATGTTTTTACTGATTATAAAGTAATATATGCTCATTATAGAAAATGTAGAAAATGTAGAAAAGTGGAAGGAAAGCAATTCACCCCTAATCCTACTAACAACAGAAGATACTTTTGTGTATCTGCAAGGTACATTTTATTCTGCCCAGTAATTTTAAGTGTATTGCTCTAGAAGTCACCACAGTAATTGTAGAAACAACTATGCTGCTTATTCGCACGAGGTGAATTATTTCACCTCCACTTCAATCTATGAAAACAATCCATGAAAAAGAAATTAGTGTTGAAACATTTCATAAATGAGAAAAGTGAGGCAGAGAGATTGAGCCCCTTGCTCAAGGCAGCAAGTGCAGTCATACAATGCCCTTGAATTCACCCCTCTGATTTCAAGTGCTGTTAAATCTAATTTTCTCTCAGGTTGATAAGGGTCTGTTCTGCTTTTAAGTGTCTGTCATACACCCTTTAACAATTAAACATTCTTCTTGAAAGCCTTCATTGATCGAGCCCCTTGAAGATCCAGGGACTTCCTTGCCTCTGCTCTCTGATCTAAGCAGCCTGTTTTGTAAACATACACTTGCTCCTTGGGCTTGTTGTCCACTTCAATAATTTGCAAATTCGAGAGAAAAAAAGTTTATTTGATGTCTCTGTTTTATTTTATAGAAACTGATACAAATTCTTGACACAGTGCAGGTGCTGAATAATTGTCTAATTGGTAAGTTCTTCCACATCTGGCTCCTAATCACTATGCTGCATTATGAGTCCACTGTTTTCTTTCCTGCACTGGGGGTCAGCATAGGGTGAGGTGAGAGTGGGAGTCATTGAGGAGTTCCCTTTCTGTTTAATAACATCTTTTAAGATTTTATGGGGGGAAATAAATAGCTCCAAAGGCAGGCAGCCTGGGTAGACTGTGGTCAGGCATGCTTTGAGCGCTTAATGCATTGTGTGGATAATGACGATGGTCAGTTCCTAGCAGCTTCAGTGGTTCTTCCATTGGAGCGTTGTTAGGCTTATTTGCTGTAAGTGATCCCTGCTGTGTTAAAAAGGGAAATAAATACCCCAGTTTCATTTTAATATTATTTTTGCTAGGGAAGAGAGAATCTTTTTTTTTTTTTCATATTCAGCTTTTGAGCAGCCTGCCAAAGTTACTATTACCATCATTTGTTACACTGGCTTTAAAAAAACAAAACAAAAAATTCCTATATTCAGTGTGTCTCTTCAGAACCTATTTTATTTTTAACACTCAGTCATGCCTTTTTGCTGATCTTTTGTACTGCTGCTGTGTTGGCATTAGCTTTGCTATTTATGATTTCTGCATTTCCATTATGATGCTCACAAGTTATTTATTTTGGTGCAAAAATATATTTGACCTGCCCTAAAAATCCTGTCCTTTTAAATACAAATGCTACTGTGTTGCTTCCACATATGTCTTCCAAATCTTGGTGACCAAATCCAGATACAGGAAGATGTGAGGTTCCATCTCATTTCTATTCCATTAAAGTGGAGTGTTCATTATTCCTTCTGAGGTCTTCAGGAGGGCAGCAATCAATTTTGGGGAAATACTAATCCATTGTTCACCTTCGTGAGCCAGTGAGACCTATCTGCATTTTAAGTGAAAATATTCGAGCGTATCTCTGCCCTGTATTGAATATGCCTTCCTATGGCCAGCTCTGATCATGTTTGCATTGGAGAATACACACAACCCTCTTCTTGATTAAGCATATAAACCAAGGCTTAAAGTCCAACTCTGCTCTTTACCAGTTTGGACTTCTCTGGTGGAGAAGACAGGGGAAAGGACATATTCTTGTTTCTACTTTGCTGTGTCTCACATGGAGCTCTCTCTTTGGTGTCTACAGGCCCTGTCACTGTAGTCTGTTTGCTTTATACCACTGCCTACCCACTGCATCTCTTTCCTCCTAGGGTTAACTATGGGATGATATGCTAACTCCTACACTTTCCTACCATTGCTTGCTATAACTAACCAAAAATATATACCCTTATTAATTCCACACGCTTCTTTGTGCCCAGATGTGGGTCGGGTCAATGGTTTACAACATGGGTGATATTTGCCCACAAGGAGATATTGGAAAATTTTGATTGCCATGATTATGATGTGGGAGGATTACCATTTAATGGAAGAGGACAGAGAAGCTATAAAACACCCAACAGACACGGGAGCCCTTCAAAACAAGGAATTATCTAGTCCAAAATGACGAGAGTGCAAGTTGATAAATCCTATGCTGAACACTCGATAAAAAAGTTATGTAAAATACAAGACAATTAAAGCAAAGATATTCCATAGGTGATATAGCATAAGATATATTATAGGTGATTAGAGTACAGAAGACATAAAATGAATTAAAGTAGTACTACAGTAAAAAAAATAAGGGAATTTTTTTTGGTGTGTAGGAGTAGGTAAAGAGTGCATTTTCTTGCTGAGGAAGTGAATGAGGCAAAAGTTGGAATACAGGTGGGCATGTCACATTTAGAGAAGAATGTAGGGTGAAGGCTTGGCAGGACCTGGTGTCAGAAATCCTGCCATGGCCGGGTGCGGTGGC
>JAJEJO010000415.1:239642-281988 GCA_020662805.1 Glaucomys volans
CCTTGTAATCTCATTCTAATCAAAACATAAAATATCCTGTTATCTCAACCAGTCCACTTGTGATTCTCTGCAATCAGACTGCAGCATCGACTCTGGCTGAGGCTTCAGCCTATTCATCTGCCCCACAGGCTTCAAATTTGTGAGCCCCACAGTCACGTGAAGCGATTCTGAAATGGATAGCTTATATAAATATAATTGTGAGGTTTTGATCTTTTCCTCTGTTATTAGTGATATGCACATTTACAATTGTTATGTTTGATCCATCAGGGCTTCTATAATTAGGAAATGTCCTTATTTATCTTTTAGAATATTCCTAGTCCTAAATTCTAGTTAGTCTGATATCAACATAGCCACTTCTATCTTCTTACAATTAATGTTTATATAGTATATCTTTCTATATTCCTTTTTTTTTTTTACAAAAAAACATATTTTGTCTCTTTTTTTCAAAGGCATTTTTTATACTGTAGAGAAGTCTTTTAAGAATTGTTTTATTAACAGGTAATAACTGTACACATGAATGGGATATGGTGTGGTATTTCAACACATCCAAACGGCATGCCCTGATTGTGTTAGGTTCATTAGAATTACCCACTCCTCATCATTTCTTCTAGAAGTTGCTGCCTTCTAGATCTTCATCAAGCATGTAACAGCTTATTTTGAACTTTAGTCTCCCACCTATGTGACAGTTCACTAGGATTTAATACTTCTCCTCACCTGTGATCTGGTACTCTTATCTAAACTCCCCTGCCCCCTCCCCACCATCTTCCCGCCTCTAGCATTCACTATTCTACATTCAGATTGATGTTTTAGCTTCTACATATGAGGAAAAGCATGGTTTCTACACACAGAGGAAATAACAAAATGGAGAGACAATCTACAGAGGAGAGAAAACATGTGCCAACTACTCATCTTACAAAGGATTAATGCCCTGAATATAAAAGGACTACAAAAGATGTAACAAAAAAAATAAGCAATCCAATTAATAAACTGGAAAATGATTTAAATAGACATTTTGCAAAAGAAGATATACAAATACATGACAAAAATGCCCAGTGTCATTAGCCATCAGAGAAATATAAATCAGAAGCACAGTGAGCTACCTTATCACCCCATCTGGGTCTTTTATTTTATTTTTTTTCTTTTGTTGAGCAAATGTCACGATCTCTGCCTTTTAATTGGAGTGTTTAGACAATAATAGTTAATAACATATTGATATGCCAGATTTAAATCTACCATTTTGCTATTTGTTTTAAAATTGTTCTATCCATTTTTTTTGTCATCTACTTCTGTGTGCTTTTAGAATAACTGTTTCCAAATTTTACCTCTTCTCCTTTCTTGAGTTATTAGCTATAATGATACTCTTTGTTACTCTCATGATTGCTGTAGGGCTCATAATATGCATCTTCACATTGTTACAGACGCTACAGTTTGGATCTAGAATGTTCTCAAAAGGCTCATGTGTTGAAGGTTTCATTACCAGCATTTGGTGCTATTGGCAGGGGTGGAACCTTTGAGGGGCGGGGCATAGTTGGAGGAAATTTTGTCATTGAGGGTGTGTCCTTGAAGGGAATATTGGGATCCTGGTCCCTTCCCCACTCTCTCTTTACTGCTCTGCCATGTTGTGGTGAACAGACCTTCTCTACTATGTGCTCCCAACATTAAATACTGTGCTGCCACAGGGCCAAGTAACCATGGACTAAAAAATCCCTGTAACTATAAGCTAAAAGAAGCCTTTCCTTCTTAAAAGTTGTTGATCTCAGGCATTTTGCCACAGTGAGAGATATCTGACTAACACAACAGTTTACCTGTAAGTAGAGTTACACAACTTGACATGGAGTAGCAGATCCTTAAAATATACTTCTATTTCTCTCCTCTTGGTCTCTGTGCAACTGTTATGCATTTTACTTTTATATTCTTAAAATATTGTATTGTTATTTTTGTGCAAATGTTCACTTATCTTTTAAAGATATTTAAAACAGCTAGAAGAAAATATATAAGAATTAAATACCAGAAGAGAATTGGGCTAGAAATATATCTATTATTTCCAGTCTCTAATTTCTTTGTGTAGGTCCATATTCTTTCTAGTATCATTTTCTTTTTGTCTGATAACTTCCTTTAAGATTTCTTGTAGTAGCTGGGCATGGTGGCGCACGCCTGTAATCCAGGCAACTTGGGAGGCTGAGTCAGGAGGATCGCGAGTTCAAAGCCAACCTCAGCAACTTAGCGAGGCTCTAAGCAACTCAGTGAGACCCTGTCTCTAAATAAAATACAAAATAGGACTGGGGATGTGACTCATTGGCCGAGTGTCCCTTAGTTCAATCCCTGGTTCAAAAAAAAAATAAAAATAAAAAAAAAAGATTTCTTGTAGTGAAAATCAGATAGTGACAAATTCTTCCAGCTTTTATGTTTTTAAAAATTTTTATTTCACTTTTGGTTTAGAATATATTTTTGCAGGGTATAGAATTTTAAGACAGGCAGTTTCTTGTTTGTTATAATTTCAGTACTTTAAAGATGTAGCTCAATTGTTTCTTTACTAGTGTTATTTCCAAATATGCTGTCACTGTCTTCCACATCAGTTTCTCCTCATGGACTATCTTCTACCTCCTCCCAGACTGCCAATTTTAAGTTTCTTAATTAAGTACTGGTTAAGTATTATTTAATACAATTAAGTTTGAACACATAATGGGCCACTCAAAGTTTTCCCACATTTAAAATTTTTTAAATCTGTGTTTTATTTTGAATATGTTCAAGGTTATCAATATTTTCTTTTGCAATGCTTAATCTTCTAGTACCATTCAGTGTAATTTTTATCTTTCTCATCTACAAAAATTTGATTTGGATTTTTATAAAATTTTATTTAACACATAATATTTCTAGATATTTATAAAGTATAATTCCATGTATGTATACAATTTGTAATGATTGTATCAGGGTAATTAGCAATTCCACTTCTTAAAACATGTATCATTTCCATGTGTTGGGGAACTTTAGACTCTTTGTTGGTTATTTTGAAATATATTAAAAATTGTCGTGGACTTTTGTTACCCTACTGTGCTATAGAACTAATAATTTCTTCCAATTTACTTTTTACAGCTTTCATAACTCCAGTTGACTTTTTGAACATATGAAATACAGTTAAAATAACCAGTTAATGTCCTCCCTCTGCTACTTCTAACAGATATGACATGTCTGTGTCAGTTTCTATTGATTGTCTCTTCATTATGAGCTGTGTTTTCCTATTTCCTTGCATGTTTCATGCATTTTGATGGGATGGTGATCATTGTGAATTTCTGTCATTATTGTGTGTTGGATAATGAGAATTCCTAGCATCATTGAATGAACAGTGCTAATTGCAGACCTCTTTGGGTATCCTGTTGCTGTTGACTCTAATGTTTTTGGCTGATCTTCCCTTAGGCCCAGGTAGTTTATTTATAAGCACATGAATTAACTGGAACCCTGCTGAAGAACTAAACCTGGTATTGGTTAAATTTTCAAGCTTCTAGGAGTTTTCAGGGAACATTGAAGACTTTTCAAATAGTTTCTGATATACAACAACTGTTAATGTCTTAGAAGGTTAAGATAAAGTATGAGATGCCACTTCCCTCCATCCTGTCATTTGTATTCACTAATTTATATTAGGGTAGAAAATCTCATAGAATAAAATAAAAGACTTGGACCTGACCACTAATGAAGTTCAAGGATATACTCACATCTCAAATGGACTTTTGTAACTCTAATGGAAACCTTTTCAGGAACTAGGACCCCTGAGAGAGATTTTGCGATAAAAGAAGATGACTGAAATCAGGCCAGAAAAGTAGGCCAAAGGGAAGAAGAGCATTGATTCCCATAGGGATAGGTGGCTGACACCAGAACTCACTCCAACCTGCCACACATGGAATTCTAAGTGAAGGGGAGGACTATACCTGGGATAACTTGTATTATACACATGCATAAGTTGAGAGAAATAAATTGAGCTCATTCATCTTTGCTGGGGACATATTCTATAGAAATTTAAAAGGGAAACATACACTGCTCATCATATCATCTTTGCCCGAGTATCTGAGTAGAGAGCTACATTATGGTCTAGTAAGCAGTTTGATCAATTTGCACTTCTCTGTGCCAAATGTGTTCCAGGCAATCAGATATGTATAGTTTTGTGAGATGAACAAAGCCTGGGGTGGAGAGTTGTGGTCTTGCTAGCTGTGATGGTAAGCCAGTCACTGATACAAAGCTTTGCAGTTCTGTGGCCTAATTAAAGGGTTCATTCTCACCATCACCTCCATTCCCCTTAATTAAGTTTAATGCATATAATATTTTTCCTCACTTCATAAAGTAATGATGAATTTGTATGATCTCCTAGCTATGAATGTGGAAGCAGTAGAATGGGTATAAAATTCTGGCCCCAAACGCTTCCTTGGTAGAACTGTGGCACCAGAACTCTACCATCCCTACTGGAAAGCAGTGGCACTCAGTGGTGACCAGGACAGTTTCCTGTATACATGTCAGCAATTGGAGATACTCAGAAATAATGGGGTGAGGGATCTCTGTAAAAGATCAGCAGGTGGGGCTTTGGGACATTAATATTTGAATGTAGACATGAATGGAAATTCATCTATTTTCACTATAAAGTATCCACCAAAGTTAGTAGCAATAGACAAGTATTGAGCTATATAATTTAATAATATAATGAGATAGTTTAAGAAATTAGATAATTCTGAATTAAGGCCTGTTTGGGACAAGACATTATGGTAGCTCTCGTAAAAGATTAATGGGTTAATTCATAGCTCCTGTCTGAGAAAAAATGCTTATGACTTCATATACGGGACTAGTTAATTGTAAAATATCCACAGTACAAGATAGAATACAAAATGAAATCAATGCACTTTTTCTGAACGCTAAATATGTGCAGGCTTTTAGTTAGGGTCTTAGTATTTGGTTTCAGCAAAGTCGACGATGTAGGGAGCATCAAGCTTTAAGAGAGTGCAGTTCAATCCATTTACCTGATTTGGGATTGCCTTTGAAAAGAGGTGGGATGTGAGAAACACCTGAGTAGTAGATAGTATTTCGAGTAGCCAGGCAAGGATAGGAGACCATTTCAGGGAAAGAAAATCATGGAGGCATGAAGTGGAACAGTGCAGGCACTTTTCAGGTTGGATGGATTTCTAGGTGTATGCAGGGCCAGAAAGGTAGGTTGAGGGACACTGTGAGGATTTCATTGACAATTAAAGGTAGTACAGAACCACTCAATGTTTTTGAGCAGAGACATAATAGGACTGTCAGCCTCTGCATATTTCTCTAGCTCCAAATGATTTGACCTACTTTACTTCCTCCCTGACAACACAACCCTGCCCAAGTTCTCATCAGGCTAAATAAAAAGCAAGAGTATTTAAACAGACTCAGCATCTCTGCCTCTAGGCCTGGTGGAGCATAGCATTGATCACCCTCCATGACCCCTGAGGTTGCCTGTCATTCCCATTTTCATTTCTAATGCATCACATTGGGAATCTGATTATTCCCCTTGGAAACTCAGGTGTTGCCTATGGCCTGAATACTGACTAAATCTGCCATGACCTTGGAACACTAGGGACGTTGTGATTTTCCCAGTAACTATGGTGTCCTGCCCTGCTTTTGGTGACCAGCTTCATGCCAGTTCTCATTTTTCTTCCTCCCTTTTCCATCTTGTATGGTAAGGAGTCATTCATCTTTGGGCCAGATTTAGAAAATATAAAAATAATAAGAAATATTGATTTGGCCACAGTGTAGGGGATAGTTCGATATAGAGACAGTGGGAAGGTTACAGAAATCCAAGCAGAGGAGAAATAGGGTCTGAAGTGCAGCAGCATCCAGGGGAAGGAAAAGATGGAAAGCAACAGCTAGTAATGAGAATTGCACAAAGAAAATACTACTGCTGAGCTCAGAAAAAGAAGTAAGAGATTCATGGAGAGAGGATGATTTAGGATTTGGTTACAAGGTGCAAGGGATAGAGAAGAGAAATTATAGGAGATCCAAAGTACCTTGTTTGCCTGACTAGAGGAGGACTGATGTGATCAATCAGACCATTCCTCCACTCAGAGATATCAAGCTCAGATAAAATGAATTTGAGAGCCATGTACTGGGGCTTGGGTTGAACCATTCCTTGCTCAAATAAAGTGAGAAAATACAGTTTGGTATGGGAAATAATGAGCCTAATGATAAAATTTTTTAACAAAGCCTGAAGGAATATTGGCCTATATGTGTGAGGAAGATAGGTAGTATCTGTTTTGATTTGGGAATCTGTGTTTTGATATGATAAAGTTACTGTGGGAGAAGAGTAGGTAAATGGAAGACAGTCTGAAGGCATACCAGCTTTTACTCATGTACGTTACAGAAAGAGCTAGAAAGATGGTTCAGATCTGTGGCAGTGAAAAAAATGGCTGCGGGTGGGCAAGAGAGGGGGACATTACAAATAAACATAATCCCAGTAAAAGCAGTGTGTTTGGTAAGCAAATGCAGTTTCATTCTAAGTTCCTTAGATATTTTCTCTCCCCTCTCCCAGAATTCCTTTGCTAAGCCCTCTCTTATACAGAAATTCTGTAGCCATCACTGTCTAGCTTCCAAAATCCCCAAATAGTCTAATATGTTAGACTAAAAAAAATACCATTTTCATAAGCCCAAAATGGTTGAACACTTGAAATTTTACATTATTCAACCTAATACCATGGGACTTTCCAATGGAGATCTATATATAGCAGATCCTCAGACCATTACACAGCCTTGGTTCTCAATCCCCAACCCAATTGAGTGATTACTTGTGGATTCGAAGAGCTTCTTTTCTATAAGAGAGAGCATACTGCCTTAGCTCAAGTGGGTCTCTAACTGGTTCCATTTGTTGTTGCCTGTTGTGTATCTTCCTGTATGTCAAGACCCCAAGCTGCTTGTCCTGACCTTGAGTGATTGGGGTCCTAGTGATATGTCTGACCAATGGTAGATTTCACAAAGGGTAAATAAATGTAGACCCAGCATATTCTTAGACCTGAACAAGCATAACTCCAACTGCACCATTTCTGGGCAAGTTGTTTGGAAGTAATAGAAAATCCTCTCCAGGAATAATAGAAAGGATAGCCAGTCAGACACCTAGGTACAAGTGGTAACTGGATAATTTTCTATATTGACCTAGTTCCCCCATAGCTTTTGGATGCTCAGCATCTCTTAAGCAATATTTCCTGAAGGTTGTACTGGTAAATCAGGCATCAACCAAGGATGTCCAACATATGCTGTAACAGCCCTTCATCTTTCTTTATTTCTTAGGTGGGTAAAATCTCCTTCCAGGGTTGACAGGGAAGTTCATCTTTTTTCTATTTTATTTAAGATAGTAAGTAAAGACCCAGATCCCTTCTATTTTGATTTCTTCCATACCACCTCATCATTCCTCAGTTCTTTTTGCAACAGATGTTGAACCTTTAAAACCAGAGTTAATCAACCAAGACTTCTTTTTTCTTCAAGGCAAGGGACACTAAATTTTAATCTTAAACTTTTACAGCAAAGCAACAAAAGAAAAGTTAAATTTTGTATCAAAACAACCTTGAAAATTTATAACATACCACAACGTTATGTCCTCAAAATGGTTAAGGGTGGTACCTGGTAAAAGATGGTACCTTCACGATGGGTTCTCTTACATGCACAAGATGAATGGCTATAAAAGTTTTCTGTAATGGTTTACTAAACTGAGCAAAGAACACAAGGAAAATGAAATCTTTCTTGTGATAAATTGTGTTTAGCACATAAAGTTTGGAAAGATTCTGATCTGCTTATTGAAGGGCTTTGTCATTCTTCTTGTTTCTTCTGTCTGATTGGCCACTAGATGATGTCTTTTGAAATAAATGAAATTTTCAAAATTACAGTACTTAAAAAAATTGCTGTGTACTTTTACAGCAAAACTGACAAAACACAGGCCATTGTGTCAGAACTGATTCGCTGAAGATATGTACATGCCTAGGGATTTGGGCTACAAGGGCTGAGAGGCAAATTGTTTCCATCCATTGCCCTAAATTTAAACATGTCTACCAAGATGTGTTTCCTTGGAGAGAGAAGAGAAAGAGCACTATTTTATTTCTGAACAGTTAGAGCAAAGAAAAGGCAGGATTTCTATGGAGGATGATAATATCATTCTGTACATTACAAAGAATAGAAATTTAAACAGTTGTCTGGGGCCAAGGAAAGCAGACAGCCGCAGATGTGTTGGAAGAAAAGGTGGTCCCCATCTCTTACTATTCGCACTCTGTATCACTTGTTCCTATGAAGTGTACACTTTTGCCAGCAGGTCATCTGTGTGTTTTCTTAGCTAAATTCTAAGTTTTGGTACCAATTATGGTCTGAGCATTTGTATCCCCCTCAAAATTCCCATGTTGAAATCTCCCCAGCGTGATGATATTTGGAGGTGGTAACTTGGAGAGGTAATTAGTTGATGAGGGTGGATATCTCATGAATGGCATTCATGCCCTTACAAGAAGCTGGAGATACTAGCTTGTACTCTGTTATGTGAGAAGACAGCCTTCACCATAATCCTACCACCTTGCTACCCTAATTGGACTTCCTTCCTCCAGAACTGTGAGAATATTTCCACTGTTTATAAGATACCCAGTCTATAATAATTTGCTCTAAAATCTTGAACTAAGATACAACCTTCTGTGGGATGTCAGATATTCCATGTGTATTAGTATTAGCAAAAGCGATTGGTTCTAATCCTCCAGGAGAGATCCTAAGGCTAATTGGCAGACTTCATAGCAGCTGGTCACTGGATGAGGGTGACTAGGACACCATTCAGTTACTTGTAATTTTTTTTCTTTTTTTTACCACTTAGGATGATCATACTTTGAGGTTGTTCTGAATATTTTCTGTGTGACTGAAAGTTATAGTCTTTTTCCTTAATAACATGTCTGGTATTCTCTTGGCCCTTAAATATTTCATCTCCCAGGAGGCAGGGAGGAAAAGAAAGACTGGAGACCTTGTGGCTTGGGCCAGGGAAGACAGAACTGAAGTAGGCACATTATCATACTGGTGACTCGGATTCTCCACTGGGCTTAGTGCTGCTGTAGAAGCACTATGTGTTTTGACTGAAGCAGACTTAGAAATTCAGTGAACTATATGGAGGCCATCAAGAGGACAGATAGTTGGCTTAGGTTTTTTTGTTTTTGTTTTTGTTTCTGAGGGGGGCTCTGCAATTAATCTACTACTCATTTCTCCTGAGTAGAAATATTAATTTTTGAAAGTAACAAAATGGCTTTTCTCTGTTAACATTCACATATTCTTAGGAGTGGCTGAATTCCAAATACTGAACCATAATTCTTTGAGTTTACAAATGGACCTTCTTAAAGATAAACTAAGTAATCTTTTTGAAGTTTAAAAAATGACTAGCAAATTTTAAATATTTGTAGGAAATATTTGTAGGAAAATTTGTAGGAAATATTTGTAGGAAAATTAGCTTTTGCCAAGTTATATGAAACTGCATTAAGTGAAGGAATGACCCTCCTGAGGGAAGACGTACGAGGTTCCCTCAGCTTGTCTTAGCTGTCACGCAGTGGCAACCTGGCAATATCTATGGCAATGCCCTACTTCAGCGTACCTCCCTCTGGAACCAGTAGACATGCCTCTTCTCTATATGGAGCTTAATAATTATTCTCAGAGCTAAATTTTAATCTCAAAATTCAAAAGTCATTTCAGGATGCCCATATACTCTTAAGATTTCTGACTTCTCACCAGTTTTGACATTTTTCTTTCAAACATAATATGTGTGTATGCATGGGTTGGAGAAGGGAGAGGCAACCACTAGGGAAGGCAGGCCCTTTTGTTGCTTGCAGGATGATGAGAGTGACTGGTTGGCGATTCATCCATAATGGTGGTAGTTCATGAGGAAGGTTTTGAGAAAAAAAATATAGTGCTAGAAGGTGCTATAGAAAATCTTTATCCTGAATAAAGATGAATTAACCAAGAAAACCAAAAAGGTCAGGAATATTGCCTAGTGTCTTGCTTTGTTCATAGCAGAACTACTATGAAACAGAAGTCTGTTTTCTCCCAGAACAATCTTTCTTTCCTTTTCTTTTACTTTTTTCTGTTTTTGTTTGTTTGTTTGTTTTATACCTTTATCCAGGTAGTATTCTAAACCAAGAACTGGCTCCATTACTGTGAACTAAATGATCTCACACAAAATATTTAGCTCTTCTGAGCTTGCATTTCCATGTGTAAGATGGAAATCATCACCATCTAGTGATAATCACTATTGTGAAGAATCAAATGAAATAGTGTGAGTGAAAGCTTTATCAATGAATTTATGTGCTATAAGGATATTAGAAGTAGGTTACCTAAATGAAGCTTCCTTGTTGTTTGCATATTTGGAATAGTGTGGTGATGATATCTGAGCATTTGAAACAAAATCCTTGACACTGTGTTGAATATTCATCCCAACCAACATCACAGAATGTGTGTGTGTGTATGTGTGGGGGGATCCCAGCCCAGCCTTGCCATAATATACAGATTAGCAGTTGGAGGGGTTTTGTCATTGAAATAAAAACTTGTTTGAAAATATAGGGTAGAAGAAACACAGGTCTCCATCCTTCCTTGGTTAGATGTGCTGAGTGTTCTCCTTCCTGTGAGTTTCCTTGAAGCCGTGTTTCTTAATGGCCTTCACCGCAGTGGAAGCCAGCTGTGAAAGCAGACACTGACGTCTTACAGATGTGGACTGCTGCACAGAAGCACCAGAAGGCAGGTCTTAAGAGCCTGGGGAAGAGATGCAGTAAAAGGATTTGAAAACCTTTTAATTTACTCAGTTTTATCTCAAGCATTTTGAAATGCCAGGTTCTCTATCTGCATTTGCAGTCAAAAACCAGCAACAGATTATAATCCCTATCTCCAAATTGATATGGAGATACTTAATGTAATCAAAAAGAGAAGAAGGGCATCTTTCAAGTGAACAGCTTTTATACCTTTTTCAGCAACTATCTTGTATGAAAATCTTGTGATATATGGTATTTGTTTACATCTAAACATGCAGCACAGCATTCGGTCTATGAAATGCTTTGGTGATGAATTTTAAACAGTCAAGAATGGAAAAGCCAGTGTGTGGAACTCTATTGTGGCAATTAGATAGTAGTAAAATATTTCCAGATACCAGTTGTCTTGGAAAGTCTCAAATTTGAAAGGTTATTTATTTGAAGGAGAAAAATACTCTTATAAACAAAGTCAGGAAAACAGTAGAGGGGGAATAAATACTATTAAAAAAAAATAGGGTGAGGAAAACAGTATTCCCTAAATTTACAGTACTGTATCTAAATATGAGCAGAAAACAGAAAAGATGGCATGCAGAAAGCAGACGTTCATCCTAATATCCTGATACATTCAATATAAGAAAGCACCAGCTATATGCCATAAGATCTAATGACCAGGAATTGCCTTTCCTACCCCACAGCAATCATTTTGATGACAGGCTTCTCTGCACTGTAAAACAAAATGGGGAACCTGTGCTGTATAAACTGCCTCAGCGCTTCCTTTCCTTCCTCTGCTATCAGCCTCCCCATCTCATTTATTTTCCACACATTAATGGTAGCAGTCACCTTGAGCCGGTGATGCAGAGTAATTTTCACAGAAACCTTGATCAGAAACCATAAATCAGCCTGATGTGCTTTTATGGTCTAATAACATTCCGCTTGCTCCTACAGGCCTGTATGTAAAACTGCATTGCAGTGAGTCCTTTAGATTTTTTTCTTCGCACAGCTCACTCTGGCTTTCCTGTGCTCCCTGTCCCTTCTTCCTTCCCTTCCTCCTTCCCTCTCTCCATTCCCCCTTTTCTCTTTTTACTCTCTACTTCTCTAGATATGGTATTTGTAGCACACATGTATGCAAGTGCACATCAATAAGTCACATCAGTACAGTTCATGTCTCACAAAACCGCACTTAACTGGCATTCTATATGCATGTCAAGGTGGCAGGAGAGGCAGATTCTTTCTGAGGATAAAATGATGTATTCATTGGATTCTCAGTGGTCTGTCTTAACAAATGAACTGTCTCCGACCAAAAACTAAAATGACATAACTGTTTTAGGAGCCATTGGGTCTGTTAAATGATTCAATTATTTTTTCCTTGTTAGGACAACTGGATGCTGAGCTCATCTTGGCTCTTACCCCAATTCTCAGGGCTGCACTGTGGCTTGGTTGACTTCAGGGGGAGTTGTATCTGAATGTTTGTAGGAGGATCTAGGGTCTGTAGGACCAGGACTGCCTATGGTCTTACACTCCCATCCTGCTCCCTTAGAGAAGTGATAAAGGGCATTCTGTGAGGTGGCAGGAAGCATATCTGTGGGTCTAAGGTGAAGGAAGGTGTGAGGCTGGGGTGAATGTAGTGAGAATGCAGTGAAGAGAGCAATTGGGTTCGTGATTTAGGTGGATCTATGCAGAGGTGAGGTGTTAAGCCTGGCACTGGGGACTGCAGTGATCTGGTGCTTGCAATGAAATTCAGTATCCCATTGTAGTGTTGTGGGATTAAAGGTAGAATCAGCACATGCACCTGAGTTACCCATACTGACCAGCCACAGCAGCCTGCCCCTACCATCTGAACAAATCCATGCAATTTTCTCAAGAGCCAGGAAAAAGTAAACTAGCTCAGGGCCAATCCACACCCCCTTACCTCCCCGTGAACCTGCCAGCTACATATCTTCCAGGTATGCCTTGTCTGGAGCATGTAGCAATTTCTGGTTTCAAAAGAAGAGGCTCTTAACATCTGTGTTTTCACAGAATGGAAATATCTGCAACTGAAGCCAGTGTCACTCCTATATTGCCACTTGGTGAATTAGTATAAAAAATTAACAAAGACCCTTTGACTCAATCTGGGAGAATGTTTAGCTCTGCTTGGAAGTGAGGAAAGCTGGCAACAATCTCTGATTTTTCTCTGCTAATGCATTGAGTGATAATTACTCCCCAGTAGACCTACATAAATTCTAACATTCTTAACCAGTGCTTCATGAATATAGCAAGGGGGAAAAAAAGTACCCTGGGGCATTAATCAAATTTTCTAAGATACTACTCCTTGCTTGGTTATAAGATACATCTCCAATTATTTATACATATATCTATTTTATATCTACTACATTGCTCATGTGCATGCACATACACACACATTTGTCATAAAAAAACATAGCAAGCATTTATAAGGATACTCAAAATGTCATTGTGAGGATAATTGCAAAACATGGATCTTCGCTTCATCTGTAAGGCTTTTTGTTTTCAACTGTAAATCATGGTGTCTAATTCCCTCACCTCACATGCAACGGTGCTCAGCTTAGGTAGCAGTGGCTGTGATCTCATTTGTTTAAATTCATTTCTTATAGAGTGAGAAAGTTGTTTTTTTTTTTTTTTATCACCAATATCTATGAGTCCTGCAACTAGTTCTGCACCCTGAATCTTCAGTAACAGCTCACTGTTAAATTTTGAGAAATTGACAGGCAATTTGTCCTTTCACAATAGCTTGGGCTTTTCAGTACTGCAGCAGCAAAGGCTAAATGTGAAAAGGAGATGGGGTTGAGGAAAAGCCCTTTCTCTCCAGAGTGTCCGCTGCCCTTCGATTCACAGTCCAGCATCTGTTGTCTGTTTAGGAACTATTTCTAAACCCTCCTAGCTGGAGGCAATGTACACCAGACCAGTGGGGAGGGAGCAATAAAGGAGAAGTGCAGTAAAGAACAAATTCTTTTCAGATTAGCTGATTGGCAGTTGTGAATAATGCAGCCCTAGCACTAAAGCAAGAAAGAGCAGCCTCAACCTTGGCAGTCATTATTTAGCTGTAAGCCTTTTTTGCCAGGAACATTTTTCTCTTTCAAGTCTTAAACTACATTAACTCCTTATGATCCAGTCATTCATCCAAAAGGGTCAACTATAAAGACCCTTTGTTGGAACCCCTGAAATGTGGATGTGAATTGATGGCAAGAAACAATGGCATTGTCAAACACCAATCTCACCTGCCCTGAAATTACAATGGAAAAACTTACCCAGTGGGTTAAATAGCATTCAGTCTGCGTCAGACCTGACAGACATCTTGAAAAAAAGATATTGGTCACCTGTGTAGATTATATGTATGGCTATATGACCACATCAATAATTCAGACCATCAAAAATGGCAAGAGAAAATATGAAATGGTTATTTAGTGATTCCAAATGTGTCTCCATTCTTGGCAGTCAGGAGGATACAGTCAACCAAAGTGACTTTCTTTAAATCCTCTGACCTAGATCTGAAAGCAAATTATCAGATCAATAATTGGCTGGATTTATTTTGAATTGCTGCAAAATAAATGAGAAAATAGTCTCTTAAAAATTATTTCTACGATTTCATATAATGTGTTTATGTTCAATTATCACATTTATTGACCAAGAATTTTTTTATGATCTGTCTCTCCACATATTTTCCTCATTGTTTATTGAAATATTTTTTCAGAAAATTTTAGCCAAATTGTTTGTATCCTCTAGGCCCAAAGATTACATTATATTTTTAAAATATTGCCCTTATTTTTCTTATTATAAAACTAATAAATGCTTAAAATATTAAATGACTGTATAATTTGTCTAAAAAATGACAATACCCTAAATATTGATTACCTACCTTCAGTACTATTATTGACAATTCACAGGAGGTGATATATTCTTAGTGGGAAACCCCTTCTATTGTTTATTTTCTTTCCTGTTTCCTAAATGATGAATCTTTATAAGCAGGAATCCTGTCGCAGTCATCCTCACACTCACCTCAACCTTGTTTAATTCCTGTCTCATATTTGGTGATCGATATGTATGTTTTGAATAAAAAGATTCATAAATAATAGGGCATAGGTAAATTGGGAAAATCTATACATTCTTAAAGTATGCTGGTTTTCCTACATATACAATAAAATAACATATTTCTAGATATCTTTACACAAAAAGCAATTTGGGAAAAGTATTAATTTCGTTCAGAACAATTTGTATCTACTTTTATCAGGTTCCCTCCTAATATGGTTGCTAGGAGTTAAAAAGTCATGTTCCTGGTCTAATGTACAAGTGTCAGAGAAGGGTATGTATTTTTTCTTTTCTGTAACTAAGTATCGGAAAGTTTATAAAGCTCAATAGCCTATCAATGAATAATTATTGAGCACTTTGTATTTCACAATATTACATAGCATTTCATTTCCCAATTTAGGAAGAGTGCCAGAGATATGAGATAATTCATCAAACTCCTTCCTTGTAAACAGACCCTTCTGGGTCTTCAGCCATTCCAGTTGCTGTCCTATAGGTGCTTCCTTCACAAATATAGGCAGAAATATTTGTTTCTTAAGGTCCAGTAGTAGGTAGTCTCTAAGATCATTGCTTCCTTGGGATCCCACCAATCAACCTTCCACTCCAACCTCCTAGCAAGGTCACCATCTCAAAGTACAGGCCCTTCCTCCACTCTCCTTTCTGCCCTTTGCTGGAAGTAACTGTTCCCTCCCCCACTCCCACCTTACAACATGTAATATGCTCTTCTCTTTCCTTGAAGGCATTCTATTCATCCTTATAGGTTCAACTTAAATAATATCTCCCCCAAGAAAGCTGTCCCTACCCTCTCAGCCAAGGGTACTCCCTCCTTCACTTTGAGATCTTGATTTTCTCATTAAACACTTGCAGCCCATGTGCAGAGGCCTGCGGAGCAGTCATGGAAGGGCTTGGATCTCTTTGACCTCGATTTTCAGTGCTATCTTCTACACATTTGTCCATAAAAACCTGCCTTATGATATAGTTCTTATGCTTGAGGATAGACATATTTTAACTTGGTTTTACTGCTACTCCAATGACCTAAGCTTTGCTTTTATCACAATTAGTTTACATTCATTTTATTTTTCCCTCTGACCTTTCTGAAGACAGAAACTTGGTCATTTTTTTTTTTTTTTTTAATCTGGCAGCACAGATTTATGTTTATACATAAACATACATAGCCGAAGTTCATAGCTATGAACTGAATATATGAACTCAATATAGGATTGAGTTTAAATAAACATTATCTATGTAAAAGATACAAGGTTGGACAGAAGAAAATAGGAATTCTCCCTTTATAATTTATTTACCCAGCACCCATCACGGTGAGTAAATGGTTAAAGATACAAGAACACCTAGCAAGTTTTCTCCAGGAACTTACTATCTAATAGAAGGAGGCAGGCTGATAATTATAGGCAATTACAACTTAATGTAAATATTAAGATGTTGGGAATAAACAGCCTTTTATAGGAACTCATAGAGGCACATCTACTAGAAGGGGCTCTAATTTTATCCCCTCTCTTTCCAAACCTTCTAAAGTTGCTTCAGGTTTGTGAGAAAAAGAAGTAGAAGCTAATTTTTTTAAAAAAGCAATATATATATTGATACCTATAGCAATATATATCTGTATATAGATATATACATATATATGATAAATTAAATAAAAGGAGGATGAAGGAGAAGGGAATCTCAGACTGTGTGTATGTAGGAGTTAGCCCCCAAAACTGAAAGGCAAACCACTAAGCCTAAGTATGAAAGCTCCTCAGAGGAAGTACTCCTCCCAGCCCCCAGCAAGCACTAGTGAACAAGTGAACAGAGCAGCTACTGAGCTGAGATTTTGCATCTCTGGTGTCAATATTTTCATTAGTTGCCAATAACAACTCAGATGGGTGTAATTTGTGCCCTGTGAAAATTTGACATCGAATTAAACATTATTGTTCACCTTCCAAATGCTTTCAGTCTATCTGGAAAAAATGCCCTTCGTCTCTTTGATACTATAATATCTTACATATGGTGTTTTGTTTAGCTGAGTTTCTGCAGCAGCCATAGCAAATTCAACCCCCTGCCCAATGCTTTGCACATAGTGTCACTTAATAAATACTATTGAAAAAATAAACAAATGAATGTGAAGATGAGACATGTCAGCCTATTAAAAAAAGTGATCAATACATTTTCCATCTCAGGACAGTTGGGTTTGTAGGATAAAGGAATTCAGTGTTCTTTTTAATTCACCTAGCAGTCATTATTATCCCAGGCAAGTGAGCATGTGGCCATTTCTCAGGATGAATCAGGCCACATTTTAATAGTTAGTTCCGGCAGTTCAAAGTGGAATGGATTTATTTCAAGAGGCTCAAGAAAACCTCATTTTGAAGGCTCTAATAAAAAGTAAGGATGATAAAGAACACTGTTTTTCATGATAAGGAAAATTCTGCCTTTCAAGAGAGACATCATAATTTCTTCTAATTATAAGAAAAATGTTGCTGCCTTGAGTGCTCTTATTCATGTGTACAGCCAAAGGGGTTTTCTGCATAAAAGAATAATTAGGTTCTATCCCTTCATACTAAAAAAAAAAATCAACCATTTTACTTTTCTTTATACCTTTCCCCTCCTCATATTCTTTGACCTCTACTCTGCTGAATCTTTTATGTCATGGAAGGAAGATTTAGAGGGGCTTTGATTTTTGCAATTCCTTTGGCGGCTGGCAGTGTTTGCTGTGCTGAATTTGGAAGTGCCTAATTTGGGAGTCCTGCTCATGTGGGGCTGTAAACTGATCAGATTTCATTTTATGTGTGAAGATCATTTTCAGTCCGTGGACTTGAACATTTTATTTGCCTGAAATACATTCTAAATAATGCACTGTGGGCTTTTTCTTAGGAAAGCTCTTAAACAACTTAGTTTTAGAGACAAAGGATATTCTGGGAAAGTTCACCTTTTAAACCATCTGAATAGTGAAGAGAGTCTGGGAATGCTGATAGGCTAAAGTTTCCTAGCAGTTTGGAGATGGTGACTTCAGATCACATGTGAAGTTACTGAATTGTCAAGGAAGGTATCAGAGGAAGGTAGAAAAGCACAATTAGAACTTGTCATTGACCTGACAATGGCCCATGACTCTCAATTGCAGAGATAACTGCTGTGAAAGGAAAAAATGTATAGCCATAATAAAATAAATCCAATAAAAAAGGCCAGCAAAGTAGAAAAGGGGCTGCCCAAATTCATATTGAATGATAATATCATTTCAACTTTCACAAGAATTAAAATTTGTTAGGCTTAATGAATAGAGTAAGATCCTTTGGGAAAGACTAATGATAAATATGGACAGGAAAAGAAGTCTTAGGGGTTGGATTTACCTAAGAAAGTTTAGTGACTTTTTGAAATCATAATGCAATAATAATAATGGCCACCATTTACTGAGTGCTGATGTTGGGACAAACCTGGTTTTAGGAATTTAAGAATTTCTTCCTTATACAGCAGCTCTTGGAAGTGAATATACAGAGGGTATATTAGTCAGGGTTCTTTCTCTACAGGAACAGAATCAATAGGAAGTCTGATTATAAAAAGGGATTTATTAGATTGGCTTACACAACCAGAAGCTAGATAACCCACAATGGTCGTCCGCAGGCTGAAGAGCTAGAGGAACAGTAGCTGTGCAGTGCAAGATGCTGAAGCTTCAGAGCAAAAGGAATCAACAATGCTATCCAAGTCCTAGACTGAAGTCTTCTGGAAACTCCCTGGAAAATCACTGGTAGAGTCTGCTTCAGAAGAGTGAAGGAATGAGGCTCTGATATCCTCAGGCAATCTCAGCAGAAATCAAGAAACCCATTTGAGAAGAATGGAGCTCACATCTGCTGCTGCTTCCTTGTTCTTCCAACTTTTTTCAGACAAACTTCCATCCTATTGGATGGTGCTTCCCAGGCTTAGGGAGAGTCTTCACTCCAGTTCACCATCCCACATTCCAATCATTCCTGGACACACCTTCATTGACACACCCAGAAGTCTCTTACTCTTTGGCATCTCTTAATCCATTCAAGTTGATGATTCAATTTAATCTTTACTGAGGGGGTGGTTAAAGTAATGAACTTGACCAAGAACATAAGGTCCAAAAGTGGTGATCAGACTTCTCATATCCAAGTGCTTGTCCATCAGTATGAGAAGAGCTTGATTTTGAAAGAAAGACACAGTTGGCTCTTTCTTGTAATTCTCTCATATAGGCTAGATAGTAACATGTAGATATTAAGTAGTAGCTCTTTGAAATAACAGCTGCTTACAGTTGGTAGTAGACTGCGTCAATACCTCCAGTTCAGTGATGAACTGTATCTTTTTAGGTGAGGGGTGACTTCCAGTCAGTTGTTGAGGAGGGGAAGATCTCCCTTTCCTTTCATAACTGGCATGTGAAGTGTTTTATTCTTCCCTATTGCTGATTTCTTTTTTCTGATTAAACGTCCTCTTAATTATCTAGTTATGTGGGCTAATCCTGTCATCCGATAAGAAGCAAATGGAATTGCTTTGCACAAAACAGGTGTCCACTTAGGCATGAAAGTCATGGTCTTCATGTACCCATATGCAGTGCCTAGAGTGGAAGTGCTGCCCATGGCCAGCAAGAGCAAGTGCTACAGAGCCGGAGCAGCCTGAGTTGCCAGTTACCACATGTGCAACTTTGGATAAATTGCTAGCCAACTTGTGCCTCAGTGTCCTCACTTGTAGGGTCATAAGCTTAATGGGAGAATTTAATGAGTTTGTATATATAAAGTGCTAAAGGTGATGATGGCATGTAGTGTGATATAAACATGGACTATTTCAAGGGAACCTCCCCATATCCCGTAAGGAATGTCTTGTAATTATTGAATAGATTGATACATGAATCACATAGAGACTAACTTGTTTATGGTCAATCAGCTCATAAGTGTTCAAAGATTAACAGGAAGGGTCCTTAGCCAAGCCAAAATACAAACATAGGCTTATGAGATGTGTGATTTTAGTCTTTATAGTCCTGGCTAAGACCTCTATAAAACATGTTGTCCTAATACAAAAGATGCCCATGATAGATTTTATTTTTTCCACCTGGAACCCAGAACTTAAAATGTATCAGTAGGAATGCTTTTGTATGTGGCTCTTCCCTACCTGTCTTTCAAACTCCATCTACCCTTTCTTCTTCCTCCCTTTCTCTCACCATTTTTCATCTGTAAACAAATACAAATCAACTGTACCAAAACGCTGGGTATTTCTCAAATATGCTAATACCTTTGCCCTGTTGTTGCTGCTCTTTCTGCCTGGAATATCCTCCAAACCTCCACTTCTACTAGTATATGCTCATAGGACAACCTCTCCTACCCATCCTGCAAAACCCAACATGCAATTATCTCTTCTAAGATTTCTCTGATCCTCTCAGCCTTGACTGGCCATCTACATGCTAAATCTACAGACCTTCTCACTCTACATAGTGATTATTTGATTATCTTCATATAAGGCTAAAGTTTTCTGAAAGTCATGTATTAGATATTTCCTCTCTATGCCCTAGGGCTAAGCAAAATACCTTTTACTGAAAAAGAGCTCAATAAATGTGTATAGACTAAGACTTGTAGCAATATAAAATCCCATCTTCTTGAGTCTTTTTGTAAATGGAACTTTTTAAGGCAATTCAAATACAAGCAATAAGAAATAAAAATTTGGGGGGTTCACAAGTTTGGAGTGTCTAATATCTCCACATTCCAATACTGAAAAGTTTGTGATTATCTCCTATGAGTAAAGCATAATGCTTGAGATAATATTTTGTATTTTCAAAGAACTTTTTAGTTTTCAAAGTGCTGTCACATACATTATCTTTGAGGTTCATGATAGCTGTGAAGTAAATAACACAAGTGTTATTATCCTCATTTTATAAATGAGAAAACCGGAGCTCAAAAAGAAATCTGGCATGTACGAAATCACTTGCACAGAAGTAAGGTAATTTTAAACCTATATTAAGGCTCTAAAAATATAAACATTTAAGAACTTACTACATGCAGTTTTTAGTTCCACTGTATTATACTGTTCTCACATTACTTATAATCAAGCTGAATAACATATAGAAAGTAAAATGTATTAATTTATAGAGAAGTGCCAGAAACTCTGTGAACATGTTCTCATTCATTTCTCAAAATAGTCCTGGCAAGTAGGAATTATTAATCTATTTTACATATATAGAATTAAGGTTCAGAAGTATAACTAACCAAAAGTTGAAATGTTATTAATAGTAGAATCAGAATTTGCACAAGGTTTGTCTAAATCCTATGTTCAAATATGTTTACTATCAAAAGGAGATGCCAACAGGACAAGGAAGCAAGACGGCCTTGAGTCTAATATGGAATGCTATTCATGAGCAGTGAGTCAGATCTGACACATGGATGGCACCAACTCTAAGAGTTTCTGAGAAGAACTTGAATAGAGCACCATCCCAGGAGAAGATGCCTGTACAGATAAAGGACTCTTGTTGCTGGCAGGTAGTAAAATCTAGTCTTCTCTAAAAGGGACTTTTATGGAAGGTCTTCTATACTTTATGGGAACCAAACCAAGTGATTTTAGGATTTAGAGTAAGGCAACTATCTTAGCTGGAAACTGGAATAGGAAAGAGGGGCTAGAACAGAAGACAAATCACACAGAAAGGTAGCAGATAAAGATAACAGCTTGTTTTCCTGAGATGGACTACTCTTCCTATGCACATCCTTTAAGATTTCTTCTATCTTTATTCTCCATGGTAAAATTACCAATCTTCATGACTTCACTCACTCTACACTGAGGACCCCAAACATTTACAGTTCAGGCCTTTCTCTTACTTTCCCAACACCTATAACTACTGCCCACTGGGCTGTTCTATGGAGATTTTCTGAAGACATCTCTACACTAAACAGCCACTAAGTTGGATTTATAATATATATTCCAAAAATTCTATGGTAAAACACATCAGCATGTACCCATTGGCCTGGCAAGAAACTTCAGTGATCTTTATTTCTATCTCTCATTAACTTTCCTTTGTCTTTTTCTAATCAAACTCCAAATCCTCCTCCTTAAAAACTTCTTAAGCTATCCTCTCCCACTTTACTGTGATATCTCAGGTTTTTGATCCCTCTAGACTAGATTATTGACTTCAATCTTATTCTTCTTTACACCATGATCTACAGTGAGTTCAACGAACTATTCATAATATATCCATTTGGTCACATCATTACTGAACTTAAAAACTTCTATTTATTCCTTGTTGTCCTAAAGACAAAATCTGAACTCTTTTATGTGAGATGCAAGTACCTTTCTGACTTGGCCTTTGGCAACCACTCTGATCTCAAGCATACTTCCCTACTTCACTGCTTATCCATATTTTCTGTGCTCCAGTGGAACATTGTAAGTCCTTGAAAGCCTTCCCTGACTCCTCCCCCAGCTGGATTTGGTAAGTATCCTTTGTATTCCTACTGTACCCTTTGTCACATCTACTTCTAACTTGGCACTTACCATACTTCATTGAAATTATACTTAATGTTTTGTGTATTCAAACTGAAAACTCATTCAGAGAAGAAAGAATGGCGTTTTTCACTGTTGTTTCCCCAGTTCCTCTCAAGGCAGTTGGCACATAAATGTGATAAACCAATATTAGTTGAATAAATGAAATGAGTTCTAGGGGGTCACAGTAGCTAGAGTATCATGGGCCAATCCAGGCTCCCTGTCTGTAGGGGTGTAATGAGTCTGATGAAAGACATGATTTTCACTGGCTCAAAGTCTTGGAGAGACAGTCTGTAATTTGCCTTATTTGTAAGAAATGATTTCATTGGATGAAATAAAGAAAGAGATGGTGCTGTCAGGCAGAATGAAGTAAGTCTACAGATTGCACATTGTTTATTTTATTAGGATACATTTCACATTTCTTTATATTGATTCCCAAATAATGAATTTGTAGGTTTCTTTAAAAACAACAAATTCATATTTCTAGTGAGCCACACATTCAAAACTCAATTTTAGTATATATAAAAGCATTACAGAGAAAATCTACCCATTGGCACTGGGTAGATTCTATGTTTCCTTTTCCCCCACATAATCCCTTGGCTGTTTCTTTGATCAGCAGTGCAAATCCTAATTAAGGTTTCATCTGATAATTTGATTTCACGATAAAGATCTATTCTTAGTTAGGAGCTTTGCCTCCTTAAATTCCTGAGGTTAATGAAAATCACTAATCCAATGGATAAACAGGCAATGGAAAAGTCAAATCATAACTTTCATGTTTTCAGAAATACTGTGATTTAAGGGTTTTTGGAGCCTCTTACAACGAAAAAGATTGAGATGCAAATTTCACTAAGAGGGAAGAGAAAACTTCCTAAGTGGGAAAGGAAATTATGAAAATGACTTTGCTGTATTAAAAGTACAGTAATTTCTAGTGCCACAAATCTCCCAGGTGTTGAGGTAGTTCCCTTCCTAAGTGACAGGAGAGGACAAGAAGGTGAAATTGAACTGTGTGAAAAGAACAGTGGGAGGGATCCTGAGAATGAAAGCCAGGCTTTCTTCACATCCCCTTGTCCTGTGGCCCCTGAGTTTCTGGAAAGACCCCTCAACTCTGAGTCTGATCAATGCCAAGTTCATCAAGAAAAGGTCACATTCTTTCTTCAAGAAACCAATGCTGAACAAACGTCGGAAGTAAATTGATGGACTTTTCTTTTCAGAATCCTATTAGTTCTGGGAAAATTCTGAAAGACTTTTACAACATTCCCCAAATGGCCAGAGCTAATAGCAGAGTTCAACATATTAACATTCAGCAGGATGAATCCATATTTATTTCATGAAATTTAATTATAAACCAGAAGAAAAAAGAACCAAGAGGGGCATAGAGGAGATAATACCAATGTACTGAGAAAATAGGAAAAGGAAAACAGTTTCACAGACAGTGACAGCAAGAAAAAGAGTAAAACAGAAGCTAAATTTAAATATACCTACAACCTGTTATCTCAAATATTACTATGGAACATTGGAAAAGCTTACTGAATTTGGGATAATCTATAATGTTCCTTTTCATTTTATTAGAACATCAAAAATCATTGAAACAATTATGCTTATACTATTTAATTTTAATAAACCATGAGAAAAAAATACACATGAAACACATTTGCACAAATGTACTCTCAAAGCCCAGATAAAAAGCAAATAAGTCTGCATTGGTGTGCTTGACCTTAGAAAGTCACTGGTTCTAATTTTTCTAATCCTATTTTATAAGACTGTATACAGATAGCTCCAACTCATTTATGGGCAAACTTTTTGAGCAGAGGGATTGGAGCACAGGATATAGAGTACAATATCTGTTTCAAACTATAGAAAGAAAGTAATGATGGCAAAGCTGCTGCCTACTACAAGCCCTGAGGGGTACTTTGTGAAAGAAGTTTGTGGTTTGGGGCTATTTTGAAATGAATGCAAATCTTGAGTTATTGAAAAATCTAATACCAATTGAGTCTCTTGTCAAAATATGCAGCTAAGATTCTTACTGCGTTCTTATTTAAAAACAGTGGCTCTTTCCTACTAAAGTTAAAAAGGAAAGAATATCAGGGACATATGATTTGAACCAGTAATGAAAAATAATTTATTCTCCATTGTTATCATTTCTCAAGTTGAAGAAATAGCTTTAACTGTGACCTGAAAATAAGGAAAATAAGGTGTGCATATATTGGGTAAGAATAGTAGTTGAATTTTATACATGTACACACACACACACCCACACACACACACATCCACACATCTTTCAAACCAAGCACTTAGGGGATAGAAAGCCATAATAATTTTCAGTCACATAACACATCTAGAAGTTTAACTTACCCTCTTTTTAAAAACTGGTTTTGTCTGTCTTTCTCTATCAGACATAGCCCAGGCTCCATCTAAAACTAAATGACTTAAATCATGTACAGTGGACTTTAAATAGAGTACATCTAAATGCAAAGTGGTTACAGGAATAGAACAATCAGGTTGTATAATAGACTTTTCAATCCAGAAGTAAGCAACTACTATGTAAATAACTTCTCTGTGAGAACCATTCCCCTGCCCCTCAATAAAACATATTAAATTTTAGATTATAAGAATATTTGCAAATTAAAGAACATTTATAAAATACAAATTACCTATAAAATTTCTGTGTTTTGGTATCAAAATGAGGTGATATAATAAAAGTTCATTGAGATTTTTCTGTGGACAAGGTGTGCTGATAGAGTGGGATAAGACGATTCAGTGTGACATAAGACATCCACCTTTTAATGATACAAATATCTGTCATAAGGTAAACATTATTCCAAGTTACTCTAATAATCATACAAATACAAGGAGAAATTGATAGCAGATAAGATAGATGAAGCACAGACACAAAAGCTACATACCTGAGAGACAGTGTGGTATAGTAGTTAAGGATACAAACTTGAACCAAACTGCTTGCATTTATATCCCAGCTCTTAAAACTGCCTGTATGTGATCCTGGGAAAGTTATTTTACTTTTGAACATCTCAGTTCCCTTATCTGTAAATCAGATATGATAATAATATTTGTGACACAAGAGTGCTGAATGAGGTAATCCATGTGAAATATTTGTCCTACTACCTGGGAAATTGTAATCATTATAAAACCCATAATAAATGCCATTCACAAACATATAGGTATAGCATGCATAGCACTGACAGTTAATATGTTGGACTGGCCCTTGCATTTATCTCTGTACCCACCTCAATCCCCTTAAGATAAATGTAAAACATTTCTAAAAAGTTATTAACCAGGAAGAACAGAGAGAAATGGGAAAAGGAGCAAGATGTCTGTGTAAGTGGAAACCAATAAAAGTAGGTCAAGTTATACTGAAGAACTCTGGTAAATTCTAAATTTGGGAAAACAAAGGACATAAGAAGAGAGAGAACTGAGCAAAAGTCCGTATGAGGGGCATTAGGAACTCCCTTTTCTCCTCTCCAACTCTTACAGATGACCAACCAACCATTCCCTCTATCTCATTCTAGAGCAGGTACACACACACACACACACACACACACACACACACGGCAAAAGCAATTTAGACTGGAATATGAATGAAAGGAGCTCTGGATTTAGCAGCACTAAACACACTAACATGTAAAATGAAAATAGGAATCAAATCAGTCTAAACACTGAATCATTAGCTTCCTATGCCCCTATACTCAATCGTACTCTCAGCACCTAGAATCCTGCTCCAGGTTTATACACATAAGAAGGAGGATGTAGGATTTCTCATGGATAAAATGAAAATTGAAGATCCTACTATTTAGGAATCCTCCAATAAAATGAGCATGTTCAGTTGGTGCAAAGCTCTAAGGGGACACACAAACTTCCCACTGGCTTTCTAGTAACTTCCTTGTAAATATTAATAGGGAACCAATCTTTAGCACTTTGTTGAAGAAATCCTCTACATTTATGCAAGAAAAGGACTCAGACAACCACAATAGAGAAACTTGGATAAAATAGAGCCAATTCAAAATATTAAGAAATGTTCAAGAAAATATGTGTTCACAAAATAAGAAAAAAAATTCACTTGCAAAATTTTAAGTCTGGAATTTGGATAGGTGGGACAAAACAATAAATAAAAGAGGAAAGAAGGCAATTACAAGGTTGGAAATTCAGGGTCTTTTATAAATATATTCAGCTGGTGCTTCTTTGAAAAATAACTGTCTTTTGCACTAGAAAATGACATCCTTCCCCTCTCCCCTTAGCCCCATATGTATAGTCAAAAAAGTGAGGATGTAGAAAAATAAATCAAGATCTCTGTCTCAGTATCTGGGAGGTCAAAAATTACTTTTATGTGTACATCCAAATAAAGGGCTTCCATCCCAAGACAAAGGTGGAAAGAAATGATGAGGACATTAGTATAAGGCCTTTTTTGCAAATGGCAGAAACCCAACTCATTAGACAGGAATGAATGATTTAGGGATGAAGTAAGGTACTAAAATGAAACACTCAATATCCGACATTTTCATCAGTTCCTAGAAAATGGCAGCCATCTTGGGTGTTTATTGCAATGACAGAACAGGGAAATACGATTTTTTGTTTAAAATAAGAGCATGACTATGTTAAAGTGAGAGCTTTCATATAATGTATGATTGATCCAAGAATCATTAAAAACACTAATAGCTAAAACTGCTATACTTGTCATTGCTTAATTACTTGGTACATGTTGGGGGAGCTTGGCTTTATTCAATTAAAATTATTTTTCATACAGGCTTGCAAAAGAAATATTGTGCCACACAAGTTGAGCAGGTGAAGACTTTATTCCTGCCTATTCCAATAGGGAAAAGAGACTAATGTGATAGGGAAGAGAGATTAAACTCAACTCTACTGAAACAAAAGGATAGTTTTTAAGTGCCTGAGGTAAAGTAGTGGGAAAGTCCTGAAGGGCATTAGGCAGAGGCTGGTCAATGGGATTAGGCTCTCTGTGTTGGCTAATTGGAGGGACACTGAAGTTAGGCTCCCACCCACCCACAGAGACTGAGAGAGGGGCTCTTTCTTTCTTGAGGATTGCATTTCAAAGGGATGGCTCTTAGCTCCTGGAGAAAGACATTTCTGGATTGTAAAACTGGCAAGAGATTGGAAGAAGATTTACATCTGAGACAATCAGAAAGAATTGATAATTATAAGCTTTAAGGAAAAGAAGGTCAGGTCCTATAGTCAGAAGAAACCAAACTGAAGTGTGTCAAGGTGAGGTGAGTGTTACTGGTCCAACTTAAATATGGAAAAATTAATCATTCCCTTTATTACAAATTAAAGGAAAAGAGCATGGTATTTGGAATGAGAAAGGACGAGGGGCTCAAACTGGCTCTTTACCACTAGTGTGAAGTCCCATAATTGTAGTGAATATAAATGTGCGAATTTAAGTTAGATAAAGTATGTAGCATGCTTGTACCAGATTGCGACAGTAAAAGTTCAGTACCATTCGACTCCGCTATTATCAGAGACTGAAAATCAAATCCAGCCAAAGTCCTAGAGTTCCTTATACTATGCCTTTGCAAGGGACAGTTTCACGTTTGTGACATTTCTGCCCCAAATGCACAACCTGAATTCATAAGTTAGTATCATAAAACCCCCAATTGAGGGACGTTTTCCAAAATAATTGACTTTAATGCTCAAAAATTATCTAGTTTCAGATTACAAGAATCTATAAGAGGAATGATAGCAAGTATAATGTATGATCTGAGGTTCTCTTTTGCTATAAAGGGCAGTACTGTGATTCCTAGCAAAATCTGAAAAAAAATAGTATATTACTGATGTTAATTTTCTGATACGGATAATTTTTGTGGTTATTAAGAGAATAAACTTTCAATTAGGAAATATTCACTTAGTATTTAGGGGTATAGAACATACTGTCAGAAGGTTCAGAAAGAAGTAATATGTGTATGTAGAGAGAAAGAAAGGAAGAATACACTGTGGAGCAAATATACAAGATTTCTTTATACTATTCATGGTAACCAAGAAGGATCATGCTCCCCAAGATGTCCATGTTCTAATCCTCAGATCTGGAAAGTATGTTAATTTGTATGGCAAAAGGGATTTTGTAGATGTGAAGTTTGACATGGGAAGATTATTCTGAATTTATTATTCTGAATGGTGGGCCCATTGTAATCAAAAACATCCTTGTAAATGAAAGGAGGAAGCAGGAAAAGTCCAAATCAGAGAGATATTTGAAGACGCTGCACTACTGGCTTTGAGATGGAGACGAGAGCCAGGAGTCAAGGAGGCAGGGACATCTAGGACCTCCTAAAAGCAAGTAAGCAAATTCTTCACTAGCACCTCCAGAAGGAAAGCAGCTGACTAACACTTTTAGTCTGGTAAGAATAAATGTGCCTTTTGTGCCGGGTGAGGGATATGGGTTTAGTTTCATTTTGCTGCATAGAGATTTCCAGTTTTCTCAGCACCATTTGTTGAAGAGGCTATCTTTTCTCCATTGTATGGTTTTTGCACTTTTGTCTAATATGAGATAACTGTATCTATGTGGGTTTGTGTGTGTGTCCTCTGTTTTGTACCATTGGTCTACATGTCTATTTTGGTGTCAATACTATGCTGTTTTTGTTACTCTAGCTCTGTAGTATAGTTTAAGGGCTGGTATTGTGATGCCTCCTGCTTCACTCTTCTTGCTAAGTATTACTTTGGCTATTCTGGGTCTCTTATTTGTCCAAATAAATTGCATGATTGCTTTCTCAATTTCCATGAGGACAGATGTTGGGATTTTAATTGGAATTGCATTGAATCTGTATAATGCTTTTGGTAGTATGGCCATTTTGGCAATATTAATTCTGCCTATTTAAGAACATGGGAGATCTTTCCATCTTCCAAGGTTTTCTTTAGTAATTCAAAAATGGATCAAGGACCTAGGAATTAGACCAGAGACCCTGAATGAAATAGAAGAGAAAGTAGGCCCAAACCTTCATCATGTTGGCTTAGGAGGGGAATGTGGGGAGAGGAGGGGGAAGATGGTGGGAAAGATGGTGGAATGAGATGGATATCATTACCCTATGTGTAAGATTGCACAAATGGTGTGGCTCTACATCATGTAGAACTGGAGGAATGAAAAGTTGTATTCCATTTGTGCATAATGAATCAAAATGCATTCTGTTGTCATGTATAAGTAAATAGAACAAATTAAAAAAAGAATAAATGTGTCTGCAACCACAAATTTGTGGTTATTGGTTACAGTAGCAATAGTAAACTAATACATTGTTCTTGTACCTTTTCTATAAGTCTGAAAGTATTTCAAATTATGTTTTCAAAAAGTTTCTGGAGTGTATTTCTTAAAATGAGAGTCATGTTTTAGCTACATTGATCTAAAAGTTCAGAGGTGGAATTTTAGTTTAAACTCTTAAAGTCACAAAAACTAAAAGGTAATTACATCAGAATTTCAGTAGCCTACTCATTGAAAATCTACATTAACTATAGTGCAGAGTATATTTAGTAACTATTTTTAACCCCTTTAGTAAATGCCAGCATGCCAATGATTGTGGACAATGAATATTAGCATTCTAATTAACATATCAGGGATATTTAAAAGTATTTTATAGACGTTTCTATTTCTTTCAAAAGAGAAAGGAAATGAAATGAAGTTCCAGTTTGTTATTACCCAATTCTTCTTCCCAGTCAGATTATACTATTATTTTTAGGACTATCATTCAAAGCCATCTTCTTGACTTCTCTCTTCAACCAAAAAAGGAAGACAAGAGAGTCAAAGATACACAGATGAATTCTGAAAAGATAAATTACTGCAAAGATAAATGATCGTGTTGATGTGCTTAAAACTGAACAATGGTTTAGAAGTTGAGGGTAAATTGTTTGGTATGAACTGGGCAGGACTTCTTGAAAGTGTTATCCTTGATTTGTGCCTTGAAATTGATGGAGTCTGGTTTAGCATTTCATACTGGAGTAAATTGGTGACATTTATATTGTTCTGGAAAAAGACTGAGAGGCAGCTGAAAGAACTGAGTGAATGAGAAGACAAGGTGAGATGATTTGGGGGTTTTATAGGCACACATCCAAAGATAAGCACACATGTGGGGTGGGATTGCTGCCAAAAGAAATTTAAAAAATTAGAAGTTAGGATTGAGTTAGAGGTCAATAGGAATTTCAATCCCAGAGATTATTTTTGTTTCTGAAATCACATAGAAGTATTGGCAACATATTTCTATTTTATTTGCAGCAAAAGTCTAAGTGGTTTCTCTTTCATTTTGCAGTTACTTCTTAGAGCCATAGCTAATTACCTATTAATTACAGGAGATTGAAATAAAAGCATTTGCTAAGTTGGGTTTGTGCTGAGTAACCTGCAGGAGAAACAGGTTACAACTTCTTCCTTGATGGACACCTCACCTCTATCATGTAAAAATCTGGGAAGACTCTCTACAATGCAGAGACCTCCAAAAATAACCTTGCCCCAAAATAAGAGCGTGAGGAGGAATTTCAGCTTTCTGTGGGGGCTGTTGGAGTCTTTGTTGGTTTAGGCTAGACCCTTGATATTATTTAACATGGTTTATTATACATAATTAGATTCTAATTTCTGGAGAGAGAGACATTTATTTTCAGCACTGAATTGGTAATTCAAGTGAGGGTAGTTTTAAATCCAGCGTGAGTGTTATTCATGCTGTATACTAACATCCTTTAGAGGTAATTGTTTCTACTGCTTTTTAGGACACAGCTTGATGAATAAAATAAATTTGGAAAAGGAGAGACACAAAATGCAGAAATATAGACCATTAAAAAGCTTATAAACCCACAACAAATACTTTAATTACATTGGATGAATGTAAATCATGAATGCCGAGCAGCTGGATGCTATGAAAATGTAAATGCAAACTAATCAGTAGAAGTAGAATAAAGCTGGAAGCAGTATACGTCAAAATCTCCATGGGGAAACAGGGCTTGCCATCAGGCATTTTTTACATAACCACATACTGGACATTCCAGCGCGTATATAAGATGATAGCAAGATTTTGGATTGGGTATCAACCTCAAAATGGCTCTGTGGATTCTTATTTCCATAATGAGCTTACTTGAAATGTGTGCCTTATTTAATTTTTATGAAGCTACTAAGCCATCCTAGCTATTTTAATGATTTGGCCAGACCTAAAATTTATTTTAGGGGTGCTGGAGATTGAACCCAGGGCCTTGTGCTTGCAAGGCACAGACCTAAAATTTAAAAATTGAGTTTTCCTGGTGGTGTTTGGAACAGTATGCGAGGTGAACAAAGGAAAGGAGTGGAAGGATTTCAGAATATTGATCTTATCAGCCACCTACAGTCAGCGTTTGTCATGAGAGTAATCTAAGTAAACACGAAGGTTACCAAGATTCTTGTTAGTCTTTCCTGTGACATTTTAACCTTTAAAACAACTTCCAGTTATTGGAGACCCCAGTGAGATCGTTACTCTGAGTCCCTCTCCTTAAAGCCTGGCCTCTCCTCAGTTTTTTAATCTAATCCTTCACCTCTCCACTGCCAGCATAAAACTCTGACCCACTACATGTTTATTTATCACAACCAAACCAGACCTCTCCTCTGAACACTCCCTTGGCCCTGGATGAAATGTATAGCAAAACTGAGTAAAAACAAAGGGAAAACCTGTTGTATATCTGCCTTAAACCATTCACCACAACAAAAATATTTTTGTATATTTTTGCTTAGTGATTCCCAAACCTGACTGTACATTAGAGTTCTTTGGGGAACTTTTAAAACTCCATTAGAGGCCTGGGTTGTAGCTCAGTGTTTAGAGTGCTTTTCTAGTTCATGTGAGGCCCTGGGTTTGATCCTTAGCACCGCATAAAGATAAATAAATAAAATAAAGGTATATATAATATATTGACTCTGAAAAAGACCTAAATACTCTCTGTTTTCTTGACTTTTTAGTCTGGTTCACTGAACTTAAGGGATTCCAGAAAACTCTCTCCTGCATCTCTAGAGACGGGAACGCAGGAGTATCTAAGGGTGTTCTGGGTCCTTAACCCTCTGTTTCAATTAGAATTTTTCAAACTTTTTAAAGATCTATCCTAAACATTGAGGTGTTTAGGATAGATCATTCACAAAAAGAATTTGAAAGAGCTTCACTGAAGAGTGACAAATGACTCCCAAGGAAATTAGAGAATGATTCCCCATGCAAGGAGCTGTGGAAAATTGTGAGAAACTGTGCAGCACCTAACACTAAAAGGGAATAATTCTGCTTCAGTAGGGAGAGAATCACATGGTAACTTTGTCAGGAGACAACAAAGAGAAGACAAAGAAGGTCCCTTGATTTGCCAGATCCCCATTATTCCTTCAATGAAGGATCGAGAGAGACTTGCACATAGATTACGTCATGAAAAGTTTTGATTTATAGCTCAGTTAATACAAAGAAACCATAGAGAACAAAGCTCTGTCCACCTAGAGATACTTTCATCATTTGGTTTACAGGAACTATATCATCTTGGCTCTTGTTCTTCCTTGCTGCAATTAGGATGAACCATGGCAGAGACTTAAGATACAAGGTTTCTAAGTGATGCTTGTGGGCCAACACTTACATCAGGGATTGGAAACATTTTCTGTCAAAGACAAAGACTAAATATTTCAACTTTGCAGACCATATGGTCTCCATAGCAACTACTCAGACCTACAGCAGTAGAGTGGAAGCTGCCTTAGACAATGTATAAGAGAATGGCATGGCAAAATTAGGTCCATGGCCTATTGTTTGGTGACCTCTGATATGCACAAGAAGGCTGTTTTTGTTCATTAAGTTTTCCTATTATATGCTCCAGTGATTATACAGCTAGCATCAATATTTGACAGAATATTTCTCTTAGATTCATAAATTTCAACTTCAACAAGTTACTGGTTGACCTCCTTGAGGGATGGTACCATATCTGGAGATCATTGTAGGACTCTGTGGTTGGCAGTTTGGATATTTGGCATCTGCAACAGCTATATCACCCTTGGTGAATGTGAGCCTGTGCTGTTTGGCTCATGACAACTTCATTCATACAGTCAATCTGTCAGCACTGAAATAACTGATGGCAAAAAATGATTGACAACAACTGATCAAGCCAGTCTTCTGTCAACTAGGCTCTTTCATGGTGGTGTTAAATCCTATTTCATGGAAGGTACTTCACTGTTGACAACCACTCCCCCCTTTCGACTTTATATTCTGCTCTTGTTGGTCTAGCAACCTAAAGATTCAATCCCATTATATGCTTTTGTAGCTCTTGTGGACAGACATTGCTTAGATCCTGCTACTTCTTCAGGAAGTAGTCTCTTTCCTACCTTAGCTGGACCAGTGCTTCTCTGGCTAGTTATTGTTGTGACTTAATCTTACTGTTGATTTTATGGCAAGAAAATGAGGTCTAGATAGATCCTGGGAATGCAGGACAAGTGTTCATGGTCTCATTAAGAAAAACATTTGGAAATAGGGGTCCAGAAATTATAAAAGATTGTAACTTGGAAATTGTAGATACCAACATACAGAACATAGTTTGTAAAGGATATGGAACACACACACACACACACACACATACACACATACACATCCCTAAGGGTGGGACTAAGGTATTTATAGTGCAGATGAAGAAAGAGCAGATACCAAAATTATTCTGAAATAAGATCATTTATACCTTCTATTCACAGATCTTTTTTATTTCTTGGCTTGACTTATCACACTTGCCACATCTGGATGAATCCTGAGTTCCCAATGAAAGAGAAGCAAGTGGTATATATTGGAATTGAGTACAGCAAATTCATACCATAGGCACATTTAACTTTACACAAATTTGCTGTTTGTATTCTTTTTTCCTTCCCTTTGCTTCATGGACCATTCATTTGTAACCATATTAGATGGGGTGGAGCATTCAGGACTCCTTACTTGGGGCAGGGAGGAGCTGTAGAGTGCTGGAGTCTTGTACTAGAGCCTGATCAAGCTAGGAGGATGTCAGCATGGGAGGGCAGCACAGTGTTGGGTGTCAAAGCCTAAGAGGGGTTACTTGGGGGAACTATATGGGCAAAGGCCAATCATGGGGAGTCAGAATCCAAGCAGAGCAAGGACAGCATTCAGGCATGGTGGTGGTAAGGCTTGGAATATTAGGGTCCAAGTAGGGGGATAAAGGTGTCCTTTTCATAGAAAATGGTTTTATTAACTATCAATGATATAGTAATATGTTTGTATATGTGCATGTGTCAATCATATTCTACTTCCATATCATATTTGACATTATTGACCACAACAGGGTCATTCTTGAGATTTTTTTTCTTTGTGTGGCTTCTAGGGAAGATTTCCATACTGATTTTCCTTCTATTTCTTTCATATTTCCTGCAGATTTCTCTTCCATCTATCCCTCCTTAAGTATTAGTTACATTCTCAACCTTGTGTTCCTTTCTACTTATTCCAAGTGAAGTATCCACTGTCACCTATACACATACAAATTAACAGTCCCTGAACTTTTAAGTAACAAAGATTTATAATTAAACAAATACAAAAGTCAGGTTGGTTAATGGATACCAAGAGTTAGGAATAACAAGTTCTGCTGTGCTGGTGCACAGTAAGGTGACTATAGGTATTGATAATGTACTCTGCATTTTAAAAAGCTAGACAAAAGGATTTTGAAAATTTTTACCTTAAACAAATGATAAGTATATATGTTTAATCTTATTTAAGTATCATGCACTTTTGTGTACATGTATTGAAGCAATACATAGTACTCTACCGATACGTACAATTTTTGTTTTTGTGTATCTTAAAATTTAATGATAATTTTTTGCCTAAAAAACAATTAAAATCAGACAGAACAGACTAGTCTCTCCTGTTTTCCAGGCAAAACTGTTACAAACATCTGCATGAAGCATCCTACTAAATAAGACTCTCCAACTCATCCTTATTCCTCATGCCCCTTATTTTTGCCTTTTTATTCTATTAGGTGACAGCAATCTGTATCCAACACCTAAATCCAAAAGCCAAGAAAATCATGATGATGCCATTTCCCTTCCTCTCACATTTAGTCACTCACCAAAGTATGATTGATTTTACTTTGTATATCTCTTGAACCTATTTTCTTTTACCCATTCCTATTTATACACTTCATTGGAGACTTTTCATTTCTTCCTGAGATTATTGCAAATGATGTCTTGGTCTCGGATCTTCTTCCAATTCATTTTCCATACTGCTTCCAGTGATCCTTTTAAGTAAAAATATTATCATTCCATTTCCCTACTTAAAATTCTCCAACAGGTTCCCATTGCCTAAACAAAACATCCAAACTTGCTGGCATTGCATGCATGGCTCTCTATCATCTCACTCCTGACTGCTGTTCCCTGACAATTTTTCACTCAGTTCCAATAACACTCTACACTTTTGGATTTAAATGTGATGATTTGAAACAAGTTTGTACTGAGGTATGTCTGAGTTCTGCCAGGAGTTTTTAAAGATAATTAATTGTCTTCATTTGTCTGCAGGAAAATTTGCCCTTGAAACAAACATGAAAAGTGCAGAGAACATTTATATGCTACAGTTGATGAGTTTCTGAAATACCCAGAATCATATTCTAGGAGCAGGAGATGAGACACAGCACAAGGACTGCAAACCTACCAATCTCTCAGAATTTAATTTGGTGAACTTGATTCTATAGACAAGCAAGCAAAAACCTTTCAAATCAGTTTTATAAAAGAAAATAGACAGTGACTTACTTTTGTAGTAAAAAATAGACCGAGGGGAGGAGTAGGGAGATAGGTTTAAAGCATCTCCCTGGTCCTCTTCAGGGCCTAGATGAATTTTGAAATCATGAATGTCTTCTTTTAAATATTATCTCCTCCTCTGGGATGTGCTTTGCCTATTAAATTCACGAAGCAGCTTAGTAAAAATAAGTGAGATGGTCACACGTCCTGTAGGCAAGACAGGCAGGCAGAATATTGCAAGTTTATAATCATTTTAAACTATTAAAAATTACACTAAAATTATTGATCATTAGGTAATGTTATTTAAGTACAAAATATTGGGAAAAGATAATTCATTTCTGAGTCTTCTGATTTATTTTCATGGATTCATACCTAGAGGCTCCTCAGCAGATTACTATCTGACCATTTCTGTTTATTCGAATATAGCAAAACCAGGGAGAAGTAGATTTTGAGTATCGAAAAATTTATTTCACATCTGTTTCTGGGTACCTTTTTAATAAACTTCGAGTCTACTTTTGTAAAATTATATTTATTTTCATAAGCAGTGGGATTTTGACATATATTGAAAATTGCTTGATGAAAGACTGTGAGATTATTTCACCACTCCTTTCACCAAACATATTACATAGTAGATGTTCAATAAATAATAAATGTGGATTCAAGTCTTATATGTCATTCTATTCCGTAGATGTTTAACATTTACAATGTTAGTTGCAAAGTTAATCCTTCTATCAGTGCATTGCTATTATTCCTATCCCTGTGAATGCACATAAAATATAACAACTATTAGGTATCTTTACAATTCCCCTTTAAACTTGAAGTGAGATTTCACTGATTGTGTTGCAAAAAAAAAGGCCTATTTCTCAAAAAAAAGTATTTCTACTGTATTGATAATTTCACAAGCTGCATGAGATAAAAAAAAAAAAAAAGAACTAGGCAATGGTATTTGAAGAAGCCCACTTAAAGAAAATTTCTATTCAAACAAGCACCCAGATTACCTAAGAATACTGAAAGAGTGCACACACTTACATAACAAGCCAAAGATGATGGTAATTGAGGACCAGTGGTTTGTGAGAATGTGTCTGACCATTCTATACCCAAAGATACATCCAAGGTGCTGATTAGGCTTCAAAAAAGACAGCCATTCTCCTTGTTATCTTTTTTTTTTAACCTTAATTATGCTCCTTCAACTCACATTTTCCCTGTATTTGACTAGACAATGACAATCTAAGCACATTTCCACAAAATGTGCAATTTCCATAGAAATTGAAAGTGCACTTGTAAATTTAAAGTTCAGCTTCTTGCTGATATTTGGTACTTTATTTCCCACATGGACTTAAAATGTCCCACTCACTGTGAAGTTGGGAATGAGTATACTGAGACCAAAATTCCTCTCTGATCATTATACGAAAGTACTCAGTTGCTTAGAAAAACATCATGAAACTTTTTACTTCTTTTTGTTCTTTTATTTAAATGACCTCTATGAAAGCGAGGTTTTTTTCTTACATTTTGTGCTCTATACTTGAAAAGACCATGTATAATTATTTAAGAGTAAATTAAAACATGACAGAATTTTTAAAAGAACATAGCTTAGTAAGGTCATGGATTAAAAATAGTATTTCAGAGAACTTTTATATTCACACTGAAATTTCTAATACAGTTGTTTAAAAGAAATTGAGGTTGAAACTGGATTTTCTCGTAAATTATTTTGCTTATCAACATAGTCATTCTTTTCCACCATGACTTGACCACCCTGTATTCCCCCACATTTCCTTACTATGACATATACAGTGTAGGTTTAGAAATATATATTAATACAAGAAATGTGCATTTATCAAGTAAATCGAAGATGGTCACTAGCTACAACATGAAATGTGACATATAATTATCCTTTACAGACAATATACTGTAGCTTCCCACAAAACACAGATTACTTCCATGAAGCATCCATAAGTCCTTTGTTCCATCTACAAGACCATTCCCTAACACAGCAGAGCAAGAGCTTTCTGTTACTCCATAGGTATTTGCTAAGCATTTATTCTATACTAGGTACCATCCATGCAAGTGGAGAAAACAAGGAGTTCATATTTAATTGAAGTTGGTGACGAGGAGAGAAGAAATAACAATCATGAGCTTTGCAGCTTGAGATATGCTATATAGAATACAATAAAATAAACAGGATGAAATGTTAGAGTTAAAAGATGTTGCAGTTTTCAATTGCTGAACCATAAAGAACCCACATTTAGTGGGCTAAAACAACCATAATCATTTATTTTGCTTACTAATTTCAGTTTAGTCAGGACTTGTCTGGGACAACACATCTTTATTCTAAATGGTATCAGTTGGGGTGATCCCTACTCTAAATAGTATCAGTTGAGGTGAGGCTGTTCCTTTCCATATGGCTCTCATCATGGCCCTGCTTTGGTTTCCCCATAGCATGGCAGCTGTATATGCCAACACATGTTCCAAGAGACACAGAAGGAGGATGATGCCAGTCTCTGTTGGCCTGAGCCTGAAATCTGACAGGTAAATCTGTCATTTGGAAAGGAGATTAGATTCACCTATTGATGGAGAAATGACAAAATAATTTAACTCAATATTTAACCTGTTTTAGAGAATAACTCAAGGAAGTAGTCAGAGAAAAACTCTGAGGAGTTGGCATTTAGGCTGAAACCTCATGGGAGAAAAGGAGCACAAGGATAGGGTTCAACTAGCATTCATTCACCATAACTACTGAATACCCCTAACTCCTAAGGTACTGTTAAAGATACCAGGTATATGAGCATTACATAAGGCATTGTATTTGTCCAGAATATCTAATATTCAGACAACAGCGTAATATATGTAAAAGAGTAATGATAAAACAACATGGTAAGGACATCAAAGCATGTGTATATGGAAGTTGCAGGATTACAGAGGAAGGAATTATTAAATCTGCTTGGAGAAATCAGATGACTTCTCAGAGCAGGAAAGGCCTCAGCTGTCTTTTTAACAGGTAAATGTGTTTATCAGGTAAGGAAAAAAGAGAGGGACATGGGGATTATAGGCAAATGATGAGTATTTGCAGAGCACAAGGAAGTGTAGGACATGATGGCAACTGCAAGTATATTGAAATGCCTAAGTGAGAGGCTGGAGTGTGAAGAGTGTCTGATGCTGAGACTAAAAACAGAGGCCCTGGCTAGATGGTGGCAGAATTTAAGGACATGGATTGCAGTGTGCACCAAGAGTTACTACTTTATCCTGCAGGTTGATGAGGAACCACAGGAGGTTCTAGTTATAAGTATGCCATTGGAGTCAGTATGGCAGGTACAACTATCTATAGGAATTTGAAATATGTCATTTTCCTTTTTTGTTATGTTGAGTGCTCAGTTAAGACTATACCCCCAAAATAGAAATAAATGAGTTATTATTCTGGATGGATAACTTTCTCGGTGTGACCTTGGGCAAGTTACTTAATGTCTCTGTTTCTTGATTTCTTCCCCTATAAGATAAGAATAATGATAGTCCCTCTTCTCATTGACTTCTGTAGGGATTTAAGGACATCATTTTATGTAATGTATGTAACTAGAACAGCACTTGGCCTGTGGTCAGCTCTTGGTGCTATCATTCCCAGTTCATGGTCCTGCTTTCCCTTTGTGGGACTCCGTGCCACATCCCATCCTTGCCTGCTCCCCTGAGTGAGGCCTAGTGTGCGAGAAGACCCACACTGCTGACACACTCGCCCCATGCTTCTGGAATTAAAATCTGCCATTGTAAAGAGTCAATTATAAATATAAATTAGAACATTTATCTATCTCTACCACATTTAACATAAACAAAGATGTTGTTTTGCCCTTTAGAAAAACTTCTAGGATGAATTATGTTTTTCCAAACACCAACTCAATTTAAATGCAGCTGGTAAAACAGACAAAGAAAAGTGGGGGAAAAGTTGTTCTTTTCCTTACCCTGCTTTCTGAATGCCTCTCCCTCAACCCATGTTTCCACCTTTCCTTTCTTCCTCTGCCTGTTTCTCCAGACTCCTTCATTCCCCATTTCTCTTTCTTATATTTAATTAAAGAAAATCTATTAATATCTTCAACATTTTTTTTAAGATTGCCCAGTGACCCTGTAGTGAATTTCTAATTGACAACCTTAGTTTAACTTGAATCTAAACTGCTCTTTCTCAGTTGCCAAGTAGCATTTTGAGAACAATTTTTTTTCTTATGAAAGAAAATTAACAACTTGAAAGGAAAAAAGAGCACATTAAAATCTATTTCAAGTCAACTATTGGAAGTGTATGTTCATCACTAGGCTGAACTTAAGGTTGGTTTGCTGGTCACCTTTAGTGATCAGAAAGGGCTATGAAAGAGGCTTGGATCTTTCTTGACTAACACTCTGTAGTGCACTGGCTGCAGGTGGTGTTCCTGGGCCATGGCATGCATCAGAGCTTCTCGGGTGAACATAGTGACTTTTGTTGTGTCTTGTGTTGGCATTTGTGTGCATACACATGCAGTTCCCCACCTCCAAGAGTCTGGTGCCTCCTTACCCTGGCAGGGTCTGATCAGGATGGGTAGCTAGGAGGGGTTGCCTGGTATAGTGCACAGTGAAGAGCAGCCAGCAGGAGAAAATGCTGAGAGGAGAGGAAGGTGTGGAAGCCAGAGCCATTAGTATGGAGATGTAAAACACCAGTTTCCACCTCACTTTTTGAAATTAGAGGCTCTATATGGTGTTCTTATTGTCATTTAACACTTATTGAATACCAGCTGTGAGACAGGCTTGGGATGTGATAGTAGGAAACTACAGTCTCTGCTCATTGTGTCAGCAACTTAAATAAGACAAAGATAAGCAAATGGGGGAGGGGCCAGCTTACACTAGGAGAGGTAGTGGAAATGGTAACTGATTTTTCTCCACAAGTCCTCAAACAGTTAAGGTGATTCTCTTTCCATCCTCCATCAGTCATGATATGTGCACACCCCCTGCCCCTAACACCCCTCTTGGCACATTAGCCACAGTAAACAGGTGCTTCAGAGGAAAGTGGAGCTATCCAGTGCTGAAGGGTCTTGAAAGTGCTGACATTGGCTTTCTGAAGACCACATTCTCCACTCACAAATGTCAGAACCTAAAGAACAAATTTAACTCCAGCAAATCCCAGGTAATGAATGGCACAGCACCCCACATCATTGAAGAGTATTCATGCGGAATCTAATTATAAGAGAGTGCATGTTTAATAATCTCTTAAAGATTCAAAGCAGCCTACTTGCTGCTCACCATTGACCATCTGAAGTTTTTGTTGCTTGTCTTTAGTTAAATGTCCCTTCATGTTTGATTTGTTAGTTTGAATTTGAGGTATATGTTCAAGCAGAAATGGCACTTTTATTTAATGCAAAGCCAACTGACTCATCATATTTATTATTTATATCAATAAAATGACACCCTATCTACTCTTTGCCAAAGGGCACAAGTACAAATTTTAAAACACTGGAGTTAGCAGAATTACAAAAATCCTGTTTCAAAAGCAATTTCTTCGAAATAGCCCTTCTCAAGGATCACCAGTTTGGGACGTTACGCCCTAGGCTTTGTGGGTCACTTGGCTGTGACTTTACCAACTAAAATTGAAAGGGAGTTTCATAAGCAAATGAAATTGTAAGATATAAAATAGGGATGGGTATTTAACTATGAATAATTAATACTTCCCAGAAGTAGAATTAGGTTATGTCTTGGCACACAGCTTTCAAAAATGTTACCTGTAGGACTAAGGGTTTTCCCAAAGCTTGTCTGTAAATTCCTGATGGTATTGGTGATGGTGGAGATGGGAACTTATGTGCTGTGCTGAATGAGTTTAATAAATATTTACTACATCAAATTAGAGGCCTCTTCTGAGGCATGAGTAACATAGAAAAATATTAAATCCGAAAAGATAAAACAATAGCCAAGATTTTGCAAAAAGGGTACAGAATAATGTAGGGACTGTACGTAGGGTTCTGATGGAAAATTGAATTATAATTATAGGTTTTCATTTGCTATACATTGGGCATGTAAGTCACACCTCAGAGCTATAATCAGGGAACTATGTAAGCAACCCACCTTCAGTTTCATGTCCCTCTTAAGTTACTTGTTTCCTTTTTCTAACTTGATGTAGAATTCCACAGAGTCATTTCTCCAACTAGAACTACTTCATCATTAAAATGGTACATTCACAGTCCTCTCCTTTAGTTCTTTCTTCCTACTGGGATTGTGCCTCAGCCTCATCAAGAACTCTTTTCCCTGAATCTGGTTTATTATTCCAAACTTCTTGTCCATTAAGCTACTCATTCTCCATGGATTTTTCTCCTACCTCCTCTAAATATGCCTAAGCTTCTCTTATCTAAAAATAGGAAGGTAGTTTCAGATTCCCTGGCGGAGAGTCTCCATTTTGACCTAGGAGCCCTCG
>JAJEJO010000415.1:281998-402338 GCA_020662805.1 Glaucomys volans
AGCCCTCGGACCTAAGCCCACCCCTTTCCCCGGGGACACAGCGCTGCTGCTTCAGCGCTGCGGCTTCAGGTGAGATTTACCTGGGAGCGGAGCGGTTTGCCAGCCCCAGCGAATTTGGGCCCGGTTGGCGCCATCCTCCAGATTCCCTGGCGGAGAGTCTCCATCTTGACCTCGGAGCCCTCGGACCTAAGCCCACCCCTTTCCCCGGGGACACAGTGCTGTGGCTTCAGGAAAGTTGCAATCCCTCTGATTTGCACTACCAGAGGGGAGGATATATGAGCAGCATGGGAAGACGCGGGAAGAAAGTGTCTCAAACAAACCTGGATGGTGCATCAGGAGATCCTAAGGACAGCACGGTAGAGGGAATGACAGAAATGGAGTTCAGAATGTTCATAATTAAAATGATCCGAGAAGAGAATGAGGTGACGAGAGAGCAGATTCAGGCTATGAATAATCAACTATTAGAGCAATTTCAGGAAGCAAAAAATCATTTTAATAAAGAGATAGAAGCTCTGAGAAAAAAGCAAACAGAAATCCTTGAAGAAAACAAGGAAATGAAGGAAACAATCAACCAAGTTAAAAACTCAATAGAAAGCATAATTAATAGAATAGATCACTTGGAAGACAGAACCTCAGACAATGAAGACAAAATATTTAATCTTGAAAACAAAGTCGAACAAACAGAGAAGATGGTTAGGAATCATGAACGAACCCTCCAAGAAATATGGGACATCATGAAAAGACCAAATTTAAGAGTTATTGGGATTGAGGAAGGCACAGAGATACAAACCAAGGGTATGAACAATCTGTTCAATGAAATAATATCAGAAAATTTCCCAAATATGATGAATGAGATGGAAAATCAATTACAAGAGGCCTACAGGACACCAAATGCACAGAATTTCAACAGATCCACACCAAGGCACATTATAATGAAAATACCTAACATACAAAACAAAGATAGAATTTTAAAGGCTGCTAGAGAAAAGCAGCAGATTACCTACAGGGGGAAACCAATACGGATATCAGCAGATTTCTCAGCCCAGACCCTAAAAGCAAGAAGGGCCTGGAACAACATATTTCAAGCTCTGAAAGAAAATGGATGCCAACCAAGAATCTTATATCCAGCAAAACTTACCTTCAGATATGATGATGAAATAAAATCCTTCCATGATAAACAAAAGCTTAAAGAATTCACAAAGAGAAAGCCTGCCCTACAGAACATTCTCAACAAAATATTCGAAGAGGAAGAAATGAAAAATAGCAACCTCGGTCACCATGGGGAGGAATTACGCTAAAGAAAGAGTCAATCAAAGGAGAAACAAAGTTAAGCTAAAAACCCTAAAAAAGCTAAAATGACAGGAAATACAAGGCATATCTCAATAATAACCCTGAATGTAAATGGCCTAAACTCATCAATCAAAAGACATAGACTGGCAGACTGGATTAAAAAGAAAGACCCAACAATATGCTGCCTTCAAGAGACTCATCTCATAGAAAAACATGCCCACAGACTAAAGGTGAAAGGTTGGGAAAAAGCATACCATGCACACGGACTGAGCAAAAAAGCTGGGGTTTCCATTCTCATTTCAGACAAAGCAGACTTCAAACCAAAGATAGTCAGAAGGGATAAAGAAGGACACTTCATATTGCTTAAAGGTAGCATAAATCAACAGGACATAACAATCATAAATATTTATGCACCAAACAATGGCGCATCCATGTATGTCAATCAGATCCTTCTCAATTTCAGGAATCAAATAGACCAAAACACAATAATACTCGGAGACTTTAACACTCCTCTCTCACCGTTGGACAGATCTTCCAAACAAAAATTGAATAAAGAAACTATAGGACTCAATGACACAATCGCTAATTTGGACTTAACGGACATATATAGAATATTCCATCCATCAAAAAGCGAATACACATTCTTCTCAGCAGCTCATGGGTCCTTCTCTAAAATAGACCATATGTTATGCCACAAAGCTACTCTTAACAAATACAAAAACATAGAGATGCTACCTTGTATACTATCAGATCACAATGGCATGAAATTAGACATCAACGAGAAAGTTAGAAACAGAAACTTCTACAAGACCTGGAGATTAAATAACATGCTACTGAATGATACATGGATAACAGAAGACATTAGGGGGGAAATTAAAAGATTCTTAGAGGTCAACGAGAATAAAGATACAACATATCGAAATCTCTGGGACACTATGAAAGCAGTGCTAAGAGGAAAGTTCATTGCAGAGAGTGCATTTAATAAAAGAATGAAAAGTCAACAAATCAATGACCTCACATTACAGCTCAAAGCCCTAGAAAAAGAGGAACAGATCATCACCAAAAGTAGTAGAAGACAGGAAATAATCAAAATCAGAGCTGAAATCAATGAAATTGAAACAAAAGAAACAATTCGAAAAATTGACGAAACAAAAAGTTGGTTCTTTGAAAAAATAAACAAAATTGACAAACCCTTAGCCACGTTAACAAAGAGAAGGAGAGAGAAACTCCAAATTACTAAAATCCGTGATGGAAATGGAAATATTACAACAGACACAACTGAAATACAAAACATAATAAGAAGCTACTTTGAAAATTTATACTCCAACAAAATAGAAAACCTGGAAGACATCAACAGGTTCCTAGAGGCATATGAGCCACCCAAACTGAATCTGGAGGACATACACAACTTAAATAGATCAATTTCAAGCAATGAAATAGAGGAAGTCATCAAAAGCCTACCAACAAAGAAAAGTCCGGGACCAGATGGATTCACAGCCGAGTTCTACAAGACCTTCAAAGAAGAGCTTATTCCAATACTCCTCAAGGTATTTCATGAAATAGAGGAGGAGGGAACCCTTCCAAACTCATTCTATGAAGCTAATATCACCCTGATACCAAAACCAGAGAAGGACACATCAAGGAAAGAAAATTTCAGACCCATATCTCTAATGAACATAGATGCAAAAATTCTTAACAAAATTTTAGCGAATCGCATACAAAAGCATATTAAAAAGATAGTGCACCATGATCAAGTGGGTTTCATCCCAGGGATGCAAGGTTGGTTCAACATCCGGAAATCAATCAATGTAATTCACCACATCAACAGACTTAAGGTCAAGAACCACATGATTATTTCAATAGACGCAGAGAAAGCATTTGATAAAATACAGCATCCCTTCATGCTCAAAACACTAGAAAAAATAGGGATAGTGGGGACATTCCTTAACCTTGTAAAGGCTATTTATGCTAAGCCTACAGCTAACATCATTCTAAATGGAGAAAAATTGAAAGCATTCCCCTTGAGAACTGGAACAAGACAGGGATGCCCTCTTTCACCACTACTATTCAACATCGTTCTTGAAACTCTAGCCAGAGCAATTAGACATCCCAAAGAAATTAGAGGAATACGAATAGGAAAAGAAGAGATCAAACTATCCCTATTTGCTGATGACATGATTCTCTATCTAGAAGATCCTAAGAATTCCACCAGAAAACTACTGGAACTCATTAATGAATTTAGCAATGTAGCAGGATATAAAATTAATGCTCATAAATCTAATGCATTTTTATTTGTAAGTGATGCATCCTCTGAGAGAGAAATTAGGAAGACTACCCCATTCACACTAACCTCAAAAAAAATAAAATACTTGGGAATCAATCTAACAAAAGATGTGAAAGACCTCTACACTGAGAACTACAGAACGCTAAAGAAAGAAGTTAAAGAACATCTGAGAAGATGGAAAGATCTCCCATGTTCTTGGATAGGCAGAATTAATATTGTCAAAATGGCCATACTTCCAAAAATGCTATACAAATTCAATGCAATTCCAATTAAAATCCCAATGATGGACCTTATAGAAATAGAGCAAGCAATCATGAAATTCATATGGAGGAATAAGAGACCCAGAATTGCTAAAGCAATCCTTAGCAAGAAGAGCGAAGCAGGGGGTTTCACAATACCAGACCTCCAACTATACTACAGAGCAATAGTGACAAAAACAGCATGGTATTGGTACCAAAATAGGCAGGTAGATCAATGGTACAGAATAGAGGACACAGAGACAAACCCAAATAAGTACAGGTATCTCATACTTGACAAAGGAGGCAAAAACATGCAATGGAGAAAAGACAGCCTCTTCAACAAATGGTGCTGGGAAAACTGGAAATCCATATGCAGCAAAATGAAACTAAACCCATATCTCTCACCCTGTACAAAACTCAACTCAAAGTGGATCAAGGACCTAGAAATCAGACCAGAGACTCTGCACCTAATAGAAGAGAAAATAGGTCCAAATCTTCATCATGTTGGCCTAGGACCAGATTTCCTTAACATGACTCCCAAAGCGCAAGAAATAAAAGCACGAATCAATGATTGGGATAGAGTGAAACTAAAAAGCTTCTTCTCAGCAAAGGAAACAATCAGCAATGTGAAGAGAGAGCCTTCAGAGTGGGAGAAAATCTTTGCCACACACACTTCGGACAGAGCACTAATCTCCAGAATCTACCAAGTACTCAAAAATCTTTACACCACGAACACCAATAACCCAATCAATAAATGGGCCAAGGAAATGAACAGACACTTTACAGAGGAAGATCTACAAGCAATCAACAGATTTATGAAAAAATGTTCAACATCACTCGTTATAAGAGAAATGCAAATCAAAACCACCTTAAGATTTCATCTTACCCCAATTAGAATGTCTTTTATCAAGAACACAGGCAACAACAGGTGTTGGCGAGGATGTGGGGAAAAGGGTACACTCATACATTGCTGGTGGGAGTGCAAGTTGGTGCAGCCACTCTGGAAAGCAGTGTGGAGATTCCTTAGAAAACTTGGAATGGATCCACCATTTGACCATGCTATCCCACTCCTTGGCTTATACCCAAAGGACTTAAAATCAGATTGCCTCAGTGATGCAGCCACATCAATGTTCATAGCGGCTCAATTCACAATAGCTAGATTATGGAATCAACCTAGATGCCCTTCAGTAGATGAATGGATAAAGAAACTGTGGTATATATACACAATGGAATATTACTCAGCCATAAAGAAGAATAAAATTATGGTATTTGTAGGTAAATGGATGATGTTGGAAACTCTTATGCTAAGTGAGATCAGCCAATCCCAAAAATCCAAAAGCCGAATGGTCTCTCTGATATATGAATGATGATGCATAATGTGGGGGGGGAAAGATGGCAAGAATGGAGGAAAGATAGCTAGCATAGAGGGAAGGGAGGGGTGGGGGTGGGTGGGGGATAAAATTAATAACAGAATGTGTGACAGATACCATTGCCCTGTGTACATGCATGAATGCACAGATGGTGTGACTCTACCTTGTGTACAAACAGTGAAACAATAGCTGTACTCCATTTGTGTTCAATGAATCAATAAGTAAATAAAAGAATAAAAAAAAAAAAAAAAAAATAGGAAGGTAAAGCCTTTGAATGTTATGTTCAGTGTTATGTGTTTTCTCATCAGGTGTTAAAGTGTTATCTGTATTTTCCAACTTTCCTAGCCTAGACTCTTGGAAGAGAGGTCAACATACATTTCTACCTTTTCACCTCTTTAGTGCACTGTTATGGCTCCACTGGAATTGTTCTGGCCAAAATCACAGACACTCTTTTAGTCACAGACTCCACTCTAAAAGGTTTCTACCTTGTTTTGATGACTCTGCTGGTCAATTTGGTGTGTTATACTTATCAGACTTCTCACCTTCCATGGAGACAGCCAGATAGTAAAAGGAGACAGAACTATACACACCAACATCTCTGGAAGTTTTCTGGGCTCTCCTCTGAACATGTGGACCTCCCTGAATAGCTCATTCTGCTCACCAGCCCACATTTCAGAGAAGTTCTGCCATATTGTTCTGCTGGGCCTGAATAGGTTATGGTCTTTATTTTGACCTCATGACATTTAATAAACCTATCTGTCTGAAAATTCTTTCCTCCCTTCACTTCCATTGTCTTCTTTAAGTTTCAGTTTTCTTCATTCTTTCTTGCTGAGTCTCATTATAGGGATAAATTCTAAAAGTAATGTTGAGAGAAAAACTTATATATAGTAGGAAATTATCCTTGATAATTACTGATATTGTCAATGAAATGCAAATGTGTCAAGATGTTCACACTAGAAGAAGAATGTAGGAATTAAAGCCTACTGAGAGAATAACATATTCATGTTTTTCTGCTCATGTTCTACCAAAGCTAGTAGAATCTCTTCATTATTTACATTTTTGTTCCTTCTCACTTTTTTTCCTTTTTTTGTCAATGTACAGTGGGATTTTTATATGGCTAGAGTATTCAAACTGATTTCAAACTTACAGAGAATTTGCAAATATAGTACAATTTTTTTCCTTAATTCATTGAGAGTAAATTGCCTATATGATACTCCATCATCCTAGTATTTTAGTGTATATTTTTTACAACCAAGGTGTTCTCCCATATAACTGCACCATGGCCATCAATATCAAGAAATTTTGGTAGCATATTTTAACTTTTGAGGGTACCACACTTTTCTTATATGGTCAATTATATATAACTTTTGGACAGAAAACCTAAATTACAACAGGATATAGAAACTTTCGGACCACTCAGAAATAAGAATCATCACAATTTATCATAGCTGGAGTCACAAATTAAGCTTAGAGAAGGAATTAAAACTGATTCCATGAGAACTAGTGAAAAGTAAATGGTCTAGATAAAAATTTGTTATCAACTTGATTCTAGGCATTAACTTCACGAGTATTGGACATCTTTAGAAATTTGGTAATATGACGTTTTACTTGAGTTTTATTTAGTATTGTCCGTTTTCTTATACTTAAACATTTTGGGGGTTCTAATTCATCATTAAACCACTTATGGCTGCTTTGCTTATTTGGCTAATGATTCTTAGTTTTAAAATTTTGTCTGTACTTTAAATGGATTGCTCTAATTTAGAGCTCAACCAAAGACAATTTTGCCCTCCAGGATTATCCAGACATTTGGTAATGTCTGAAGACGTTTTGGGTTTTAGCAACTTGAGAATAGGTGTCTACTTCCATCTAGGGAGTAGAAAACAGGAATACTATTAAACAGCCTCCAATGCACAGGATAGTCCCCACAAACAGAGAATGATCTAGCCCATAATGTCAATAGTACTGAAGTTAAGAAGTCTTGGTCTAAAGCAAATTGGTTCAAACTGAAGATGTTTTAACCTCAGTTCAATAGATTGATAACCTGAACACCTCTAGGGAACAACTTTGTACCACATTTTCAAATGAATTTTATTGCTGTCTAAATCTTTGTCATTAGAAAGTTGCAGTTCAGGTTCCACATCATTTATTCTGGTCAAACCTAAGAATTCACAGGTGGGGCCCATGTGGGAGAGCAGGAATATACATCCCATTCCACTAACACTTGATAGGATTTATACATATTTTTGGTCTACATAAAAAAATGTAGATATTTGGATTGGGCAAGGTCAATTCTCAAAAGTAAACTGTGCTTTTATTGAGGAAATTTATAAATTTGTACACACAGGAGACAAAAAAGAAGAAACAGATAGGTACTGAGACATTGACACTCACACTTGCAAAGCCTATTCATCTGTTATGCTCCTGTAAAGACAAAGACCCCAAACACCCATAATGAGTATTTCCCCATGGAATGGTTACCATTAGCAACTACATCCTGTTGCTAGGCAAGTTCAGGTCAGTGCAGGAAGTGAGTGTGCAGTCTCCAGTTACAAGAGGCATGGAAAAGAATGAGGAACAACAGCTCCTGACCTGTGTTGCATGTGGCCATGGCCATGGTATGTTATGGCACAGGTGAGAGGAGAGGGTTTGTTAAAGGTCCCACCTTATTGCAATCACCCACACCTTCAAACAGGAGCTAGCTTTAAGGATATGGAGAAGTTGATTTTATGCAGTCTTTTGTTGGATGAAACTAAATCTGAGTGCTGAATTTAAAGCAGGAGCGAGAAACAATTCTTCATTTATCAAATAGCTAAGATGTATTTTTTAAAATATGGAAAGCTTGGTAAGTCATCATGAAAAAGAGTAAGAAACTACAAAATTATAGTTCCTGAGGCAAATGTGACTTAAATAATGTGACTTATATAATCAATAATATTTACTTGGGGGGGATAATAATATTTTAATTGCAGTGGCCAAATTGAGAGTAAGGCTGTGTGTAATACTATCTATCTTCTGTGTGTCATTAATGGGAAAACCATTTCAAATGATATGATGGGTGGGGTCCGAGTATAATTTACTTCCTTTCACTGCTCCCCTCCCCCATGAAAACCTAGGTGTTTCCAAGCAGAGTATTAAAAGTCCTGGGACAACCCATATGTTTTCACACTTCTACTTTTTCTTTTTTACTTTTTATTGTAGGTTTATGATATTTTAAATTTCAGATATGTTGCACATAATATTTCTGTTTCAGATCAGGCATAATCAAACTGTTGCCCATGGGCTGATTCCCTTTTCTGTAAATAAAATATTATTGGAAAGCAACCATGTCCATTCGTTTGTATTGTGTCTGGGCTGTTTTCATACTTCACTTGCTGAGTCCAGTAGTGGATAGAGACAGTCTGGCCTGTAAAGTCCATTTACTCTTGAGTCCTTTAAGAAAAAGTTTGCCAACTGTAGTTCCTTTTCTTACTTGGCTAGCCAGTTCCATTTATTCTTTAGAACTAATTTTGGTTCATTTAAGAAGATATAATTCTAAGGAACCAAGGTAACTTTCTCCATGAAGTAGTCTATTACCTGACTATACCAGGTAATCATTCTTTCTTTTATATTCCAGAATAGTTCATTTCTAGAGCAAATACAATTACACACACGCGCATGCACACACACCATAATTTTCAGGCAAATGTTCTAATTAAAAAATTTTTATTTTCTCCCACTCTGAAGGCTCTCTCTTCACATTGCTGATGTTTCCTTTACTGAGAAAAAGCTTTTTAGTTTGACTCTATCCCAATCATTGATTCCTGCTTTTATTTCTTGCGCTTTGGGAGTCATGTTAAGGAAATCTGGTCCTAGGCCAACGTGATGAAGATTTGGACCTATTTTCTCTTCTATTAGGTGCAGGGTCTCTGAAAATCTTTGCCACACACACTTCAGATAGAGCACTAATCTCCAGAATCTACAAAGTGCTCAAAAATCTTTATACCAAGAATACTAATAACCCAATCAATAAATGGGCCAAGGAAATGAATAGACACTTTACAGAGGAAGGTCTATAAGCAATCAACAGATTTATGAAAAAATGTTCAACATCCCTTGTTATAAGAGAAATGCAAATCAAAACCACCTTAAGATTTCCTCTTACCCCAACTAGAATGTCTTTTATTAAGAATACAGGCAACAGCAGGTGTTGGCAAGGATGTGGGGAAAAGGGTACACTCATACATTGCTGGTGGGAGTGCAAGTTGGTGCAGCCACTCTGGAAAGCAGTGTGGAGGTTCCTTAGAAAACTTGGAATGGATCCACCATTTGACCCAGCTATCCCACTCCTTGGCCTATACCCAAAGGACTTAAAATCACATTACTACAGCGATGCAGCCACATCAATGTTCTTAGCTGCTCAATTCACAATAGCTAGATTGTGGAACCAACCTAGATGTCCTTCAATAGATGAATGGATAAAGAAACTGTGGTATATATACGCAATGGAATATTACTCAGCCATAAAGAAGAATAAAATTATGGCATTTGTTGGTAAATGGATGATGTTGGAGACTATTATGCTAAGTGAGATTAGCCAATCCCCAAAATCCAAAGGCCATATGGTCTCTCTGATATGTGAATGATAATGCATAATGTGGGGTGGAATGATGGGCAAGAATGGAGAAAGGATAGAGAGCATAGAGGGAAGGGAGGGGTGGGGTTGAGGTTGGGGGGTAAGAATAATAACAGTATGCGTGACAGACATCATTGCCCTGTGTACATGTAATGAATGCACAGATGGGCTGACTCTACTTTGTGTACAACCAGAAAAACAATTGCTGTACTCCATTTGTGTTCAATGAATCAAAAAATTAAATTAAAAAAATGAAAAAAAAATTTTGACCTGTGATTTATGAAAAAATGGACTGTAGACCTCCATCTTTATATCCCAATGTCTCAAATATAACCAGGAGAAAGAACTCTGTGTAGCTGTCCAAAGTTGTGTGTTTGGATGTTTGATATATTAGCAAATAGATAAGTGTATAATTATTTACAGCATCTTTCAAGTGTCTGTGATGATTATCATTCAAAAATTTTCCACATAGCATTTATTTATATACCACTTGAGATAAAAAACTATGAATAGGAGAGATTCAGCCTAAATATTTCTTATAGTTCATATTGTTAGCTAGTGGCCATTAGAATGCCTCTGTGTTCACTAACATCCTGGGTGTTTCAGGTAGCAACACTACTGTGGAAATGCTTTAAAAAGCTAGAGCTTATCTTCAATGCCCCTGCAATTCCTGGTACTGTTCTCCCTTTGTGACCTAACAATTTGCTGGCAGTCAAATAGCTTCTGCTTCTTGGATTTCAGGTATATAGAATTGGATTAATCTCAAGTATATGACATACCCTTATCACTTAGCAATATGTGACCGGCTTTCATTTATTTTGACACAATGATTATTTTAATAATGTGATAAGCATCCATGAACCCACCAATTAAACAAAGGTAGGACCTGAAAATAATTCACATGTCACCATGTAGTTCCAACTAACCCTAGTGCTGTTTTCCCTCAGTACACTACCACCAAGGAAAGTGTCATCCCGAATCTTTGTCATTTCCTTGCTTTCCCCTTTACATAGTTTTATTTCTGTGCATTACGTTTATTCTCAAGAACAGAATACTTTGCCTTGCTGGATTTAGCTTTATTTAAAAGGATCATGTTCCATCGCAGTAGTTTATTCTTTTAGCTTCTATTAATATGCAGGTGTGTTGTTTCTAGGTTCTTGCTATTTTGAAAAGCAGTGCTGTAACATTCTTATGTATATCTCCTGTGGTACATGGAAAAGTTATTATCCACTAAACCTGGAGTAGAATTGCTAGGTTCTAGGGTATATCAATGTTCAACTTTGGGATATAATATTCTGTTTTCCACGTGTTTCACCAATTTATAAGTCAATGAGCAATGTATGAGAGCTCATGTGGATCCACAGAATCTTCACTGTGGAATTATCTGTTGGTTTGCCAGGTTAGTAGCTTCAAAATGCAAGCTTATTGTGGTCTCCAGCAGAAGTGGAGATAGCGGGCAATCTTGTCTCATTACTAATTATAGATGAAATACTTCAAACATTTATTCACTTAAGATGATGTTTGAAGTGGTTTTTTAAAATGAATATTCTAACATTAAGGAATTTTCTCTCACTAGGAAGTTTTGAACTCTTTCCAAATGTGTTTAATTTTATAAAATGCTTCTCCTGTACCCATTGAGATGATCATATATTTTTCTAATATTAAATGAATATTCACATCTTAAATACACTCAATGTTCTTTAAAGGAGATCCATGAGAGATAAAGTTTGAAATAAATTAGGAAAAGGACAGGAATTAAATTTTAATGATGTACACAGAAGGTTATATTGTGACATTCTCCCTATTTTTGAGTATGTTTAGATTTTTGAAATAAAATTTGCATCTGAAATTACATTTAATACATAAGAATATCAGAATATAGTTTATTGATAATATTCTCTATGATCTCTGTAACTGCTACTCAGAATCTCAATTTGCATTATTTGTGACTACATTTCCAATGAAACATCTCTTTGTATTCCACCAGTTAACTCAGATGATATATTTAGCATTATGTTGTTTCTATGTTTTCATATGAACTTGTAACAGTTGTAAAAAACAAAATATATCCATGAGCAGAACTCTTATCTCTCCACACACACCTTTACCCCAGAACATTCTATCGGTAAATTACACCAATGTTTTAAGTGTAATGTTAAGATCGTCCATAGTTTTAGAGATATTATATCTGCTTAACCTGTTGATAACCCGGAGAAATATGTTCATATTTTGTTGAGATCACTTCAATGGTATTTATAAGCATTCTGTAAACTTTTCCATTTTTACATATATAATATGTGTGAAAATATTTATAATCCTTTTTATATCTATTTACATATACTTCATTATCTGTAAACATTTTTGAATTGCTATGTCTCTTTGGTAAATTGCAATTTTACTATGATAAGCTTCTGCAGGAATTATAACTACTTTTTTTTTCAAAACAATATTCAGTTTCACCTGATATTAATTAGGTTGTAGTAGCTTTCTTTAGATTACAATTCATTTGACAGGATATCAAATACTTTTTGAAAACTCTTTTTAGTCATTAGGCTTCAGTGTTCCTCATGTAAATAGCTATGTGGGGTGGAGTTCAGTATGTTGATATATAATTTATATAACAGTTAACCAACCTTTTGGGTTTAGATGCCACAGTTGATTTTTTTTTCCCCACCTAGTTTTTTAGCTTACAAGTCCTGAGTTCCTGCCCTGTTATGATATTACTTTTGAGGATACCTGGACTAGAGATCTGAGTCCACACAGGTGAACGGTCAAGTACTTCATTGACTTAAGGTAAGGATGGAGGAAAAGCAAGAGATAAACTCTATCAATTTTTTTTTCTTATTAACCCTCACAGCATTGTCTTGCTGTCTCTGGTCTCAAATCAAAGCTGTATGAAATCCGGGTCAAAACAGCTCCTTCACTCCACAGATTTCTTGCACATGGGTTCTGTTTTTTGTTGTATTCCTCATCCTAATTATAATGGAGGGAGGCAACCATTCTTTTGTTTTTTAAATTTATTTATTTTGATTCATTGTACACAAATGGAGTACAGCTGTTGTTTCTCTGGTTGTACACAAAGTAGAGTCACACCATCCATGCAATCATACATGTACACAGGGCAATGATGTCCCTCTCATTCTGTTATTATTCTTGCCCCCACAACCCAACCCCACCCCTCCCTTCCCTCTATGAAATCCATCCTTTCTCCATTCTTGCCTCCCTTCTACCCCGCATTATGCATCATCATCCACTTATCAGAGCGATCATTCGGCCTTTGATTTTTTGGGATTGGCTAATCTCACTTAGCATGACAGTCTCCAACATCATCCATTTACCTGCAAATGCAATAATTTTATTCTTCTTATGGCTGAGTAATATTCTATTGTGTATATATACCACAGTTTCTTTATCCATTCCTCTATTGAAGGGCATCTAGGTTGGTTCTACAATCTAGCTATTGTGAATTGAGCAGCTATGAACATTGATGTGGCTGCATCACTGTAGTAATCTGATTTGAAGTCCTTTGGGTATAGGCCAAGGAATGGGATAGCTGGGTCAAATAGTGGATCCATTCCAAGCTTTCTAAGGAATCTCCACACTGCTTTCCAGAGTGGCTGCACCAACTTACAATCCCACCAGCAATGTATGAGTGTACCCTCTTCCCTACATTCTCGCCAACACCTATTGTTGCCTGTGTTCTTGATAAAAGACATTCTAATTGGGGTGAGATGAAATCTTAAGGTGGTTTTGATTTGCATTTCTCTTATTACTAGGGATGTTGAACATTTTTTCATATATCTGTTGATTGCTTGTAGATCTTCTTCTGTAAAGTGTCTGTTCATTTCCTTGGCACATTTATTGATTGGGTTATTTGTATTCTTGGTGTAAAGATTTTTGAGTACTTAAAAGATTCTGGAGACTAGCGCTCTATCAAAAGGATGTGTGGCAAAGATTTTCTCCCATTCTGTAGGCTCTCTCTTCACATTGCTAATTGTTTCCTTTGCTGAGAAAAAGCTTTTTAGTTTGACTCTATCCCAATTATTGATTCTTGCTTTTATTTCTTCTGCTTTAGGAGTCATGTTAAGGAAATCTGGTCCTAAACCAACATGATGAAGATTTGGACCTATTTTTTCTTCTCTTAGGTGCAGGGTCTCTGGTCTAATTCCTAGGTCCTTGATCCATTTTGAGTTGAGTTTTGTAGAGGGCGAGAGATATGGGTTTAGTTTCATTTTGTTGCATATGGATTTCCAGTTTTCCCAGCACCATTTGTTGAAGAGGCTATCTTTGTATGTTTTTGGCGCCTTTGTCTAGTTTGAGATAACTGTATCTATGTGGGTTTGTCTCTGTGTCCTCTATTCTGTACCATTGATCTACCTGTGTATTTTGAGGCAACCATTCTTTATTTAAAGATCTTAGCATACTATGAAAAACATTTTCAGTTTCACTGGGGACCAAAGAAATAAAAGTCAAAAAAAAAAAAAAAAAAACCCAGCAAAGCATCATTTTCATCTATTACATTAGCAAGTTTTCTTTTAAAATGCTAATTCCCAGATTTGACAATGGTTTGACTAAATGGGCATTCTCATTCATTGATGAGGTCTAAGAAGAAGTCACCTATTTTTAATACATAGCAAAGACCCAGTGGTACAAAAATATTTTTATAAAATGACACCACATTTGCATTTAACTATAAGATAGCTGTTGCTTTATATTTCTGTGATAATTAAAAAGTGAAAATAACTTAAAATTATAATAGACAATTTCTTGCTTACTTGTGGTATATCCAGAAAGTAGAATACTTTATAGCCATTTAAAAGGATTTTCATTTTAAATATCACATATAAAATAGGGTATATTGAAATGTTAATTTTATATGGAATGATGGAATTGTGAATGATTTTCACTTCTTTTACATGATTTTCTAAATGTTCTCTGATGAATATGCATTAAGCTATTTTTAACAAATTACCTACTCTATATTACTTTTTGTTAAAGTCCTCCTACCCTCAGATAATATAATCAACTATTTGAACTAAACTTCAAGTAGATTAGCCCTCTAGTGATTTTGCATTTTAATTAATTCCTTATTGTGCTGACAGAAGGAAAAACACTGAAAATGTTAGATTTATCAGGAACTGTCAGGAAATAGAATAATCCTCACATCCCTGAATTATTCCTTATTTTATACGCCATCTACCAAGATTTATTCTGTTCTGGAGAGATCAACTCTCTCTCTTTCAAAATATGTTCACATACATATGAACACAGAATGAGACAGACAGATTCTGAGACCCTCTAGCTGTTAGCTAGGCACCCCAGGGTGCCAAAAAACAATACTGTTCAAACTTTGAAGCACATGTCCTGCGTGATTCCTATTTTGATAAGCTTTATGTTTTCCATATTTTTAATTGGTGCATTGTAATTGTATAGAATGGTGGGATTCATTGGTATATAGGAGTACATACACACAATAGAAAAATATAACTTCATTAATATCATTCCCCAATATTCCCTTTCCCTTCTTTCCTCCTTCCCCCTGGTCTTTTCCCCCTACTCTGCTGAAACCTTTTAAATTAAACATATCTAATCTAGGAATCAGGCATCCAGTGCTTACTCCTCTTTTGTCTTGGAGCACAGGTTCTTTGTTCAAAGATTTATTTTATTTTTGATTGACACATAGTTATTGTACATTTTTATGGGTACAATGGGATATTTGATGCATGTATAGATGGTGTGGTGATAAAATTTGGGTAACTAGCATACTGATCACCTTAATAATTTATCTTTCTTTGTAATAAAAATATTAGAAATCCCCCTTCTTAGCTATTTTGAGATATTTAGTATATTATTGTTATTGTATGTAGGCACCTATCTGTACCAAAGAACAGAACAACTCATTTCCCCTATTATTACCACTGTGCCTGTTGATAAGCCTCTTCCTATCCATGGATGGACACTGGGCTCATTATATTAGCTACTGTGAAGAGTGCTGCAGTAAAAATGGGAGTGCAGATATTTCTTTAATGTTCTTATTTCCTTTCCTTTAGATGTATACCTAGTAGTGGGATGGTTGGATCATATAGTATTTCTATTTTTGATTTTTAGAGGGAATTTTTTACTGTTTTCTATAATAGCTGTACTAATTTACATTACCACTAACAAAGTGGAAGGGCTCCCTTCTGTCCACATCTATGTTAACACTTGCTATCTGTTGCTATTTGAAAATAACCATTCTTACTGGGGTGCTGTGATATCTCTTTATGGTATTGATATGCATTTTTCTGATGATTAGAGTTATTTTATTTTATTTTATTTTATTTTATTTTATTTTATTTTGGTACTGGGGATTGAATCCACTGAACCACATCCCCAGCCCTTTTTCATTTTTTTATTTTGAAACAGGGTCTCACTAAGTTGCCTAGGGCCTTGCTAAGGTGCTAAGGCTGACTTTGAACTTGCCATCATCCTGCTATCCTCCTGCTTCAGCCTCCCAAGCCACTAGGGAGCATTTTGTATGTCTTCTTTTGAGAAATAGTTACTCAGATCTTTTGCCCATTTTTAAATTGGGTTATTCACTATTTTTGCTTTTCATTGTTTACATATTTTGGATATTAGCCACTTATCAGATGTGTAGTTTAAAAATGTATTCTCCAGTGTGTAGTGTCTTATCACTCTGTTGATTGTTTCCTTTGCTATAGAGAACCTTTGAGTTTGGTATAATCCCTTTGCCTATTTTTGATTTTGTTCCCTGTGCTTTTGAGGTTTTAGCCAAAGAATCATTGCCCAGAGCAGTAGCATGCAGCTTTTCTACTGTGATTTTTCTACTAGCTTCATAGTTTCAGGTTTTATATTTCAGTGTCATCCATTTTTATGTGTGTGTGTATGTGTAGGGGGGGTGTGTATGTATATTTTGAAAGGTAAAGTTCTAATTTTATTCTTCTGTATATGGATATCCAGTTTTCCCAACATTAGTTTTTGAAGAGACTGGCCTTTCCTCTTTGTGTTTTCTTGGTACCTTTATCAAAAATCCTTTGGCTATAAACCGGGTGTGTATGAATGTAATCCAGCAATTTTGGAGCCTAAAGTAGGAGGATCACAAATTTGAGACTAACATCAGCAACTTAGCAAGATCCTATCTCAAAATAAAAAGGGGCTGGGCTCAGTAGTACAGTGCACCTGGATTCAATTGCCAGCACTGAAATAAAAAAATGAGCCTGCTGAAAATGCATGGATGTATTTATTTGGGGGTAATCTATTGGTGTATATGTCTGTTTTTATGCTGGTATCATGCTGTTTTGTTTACTATCACTTTGTAGTTTTGTTAAATTACTCCTATGCATTTATAAACACAGATTCTTAAACAAGATTTTTCACACCGCCTTAATAGATCCATGGAATATGAGAGTATCCACAAACCACTAAAATTAGAGGATAATTAGTAACTTTGGGCAATAATGATACTTTTGTGTTTTCTTCACTGGAGATATTGTGTTTCTAAAAAGACACTATGGGAGAATCTGAATAGATAGAACCTAGATTGACTGATTAAATCAGCCAGTAACCATCTTTATGGTACATCCATTACAGAAACCTGCAAGACATTTTGTGTTCCCTTTTATAGACCTAGCTGAATCTTAACCCAGACAGACAAAATTATTAAATGAGAAATCTGGGGATGCAGAGAAGTGGACCTGTCTAGGGATCTCTCTAATCAGGTCAGAATCATTTCTGGACAAGAACACTACAGTGTACCCTGTGGTTAGTCTTGATACCATGCTTTATCCTTTACAAATCGGTCAGATTTATCCTTTGGAAATGCAACTCTGATCATATCACACCTGAGTTTCAAATCCTTTAATGATCACTCATTGCCTGAGGATGAATTATAAATTCCTTATAATTTGTCTTTAAAAGTTTGGCCTTCAAGATTAGACTTCTGTCTACATTTCAACTGTCAACTTACACCATTCTGCCCATATCAGACTTCCTAACTAGCTTTCAAAGTACACACTACTCATTCATATCTTCATGCTTATTTCCTGGCCTGGAGATGAGCAGTGTGATAAGAGCTATAATCAAGGTAATAGAGTACAGAGAGGAGAGATGAATAACCTCCTGGAGAAACTGAGAGATGAACTAGAAAACAGGTAATTTTGGAGGGCTCTTATTAATGATCCTATAAATATTATGCCTAAAGCAGTCCCAATGTTTTTATTTAAGTATTCACAAATATGAAATGAAATAGCCTGTATTTCAAAACATCTTTTTTTATGGAACATAAGGAATTAGTGTCAGAGCACTTGTAAATAGTTTTATCTATTCAACATTTATTTAACAAGTACTTGTCAAGTACTGCTAATATGCCAGAGTTGATTCTAGGACCTGGAGATGTAACCTTGAACAAGAAGACCCTGACTTCAGAGATCTAAAGTTCCATGGTGGAGACAAACAATAAACAGAGAGACATATAGACACACAGTGTAAGTCAAGCAATGCAATTGTTATGAAGAAAAAGTAGGGTATTAGAAGTAATAAACCAGCACATAAGAAGAGCTATTTTAGGGAGGATGTTAGGGAAGGTGCCTGTGAGCACTGGAAGACCTGAATGAAGAGAAGGGTGGGGGCATGAAGCTATCTGGGGAGAACTCTCAAGGCCAGGGAAACCGCAGTTCTTCTGAGCCTGAACATACTTGTCAAAGTGAAGAAGAGTAAGGAGAACAGAGCGAAAGAGGGAGTGATACACTGAGGTTGGAGAGGTAGCTAGAGTGGATCTTCTAGAGGTAGGTCATTCTTGGTAAGAACGTTGGCTTTTATCTAATGGTGATGCAAAATCAGCAAAGAAGTTTAAGAAGGGGTGTGTTGATATGACTACTAATCCATGAGTACTGTTAACAAATGTGTGACTGCATGCCAGGACTAGGATGAGTGTATGTCTGGGTTTCCTTGGGGCATGCTCAATTTATACATATAATCCTGGCATGATCCATAATATAACAGCACCCCCTTCCACTCTCAGTGACTCCTTGGTAAGGATCATAAGTTATATGGTCACCCTCACTAGCACCCAAGTTTCCCAGTTTCCTGACTACTGATGTTTCTATTTCATTGTGAAGTGCATCTTAATCTGTTTAGCACCAACATCTCTATATACTATGAGATTGTTTAAATGAGAGACTCCATTTCTAAGTATACAATTTAGTTTTGAAAATAAGACACACTTTACAGAGAATAGAACTTTTGGCTAATTTGGAAGGGATGAATCAATTCTGTAAAGTAAAGGCTATTTTCTATGAGTAGTAGGTTGACTCTATGTACATCTTGATCAAACACTTTCCTCGCCACCGTGTCTTCTTCAGTGGAGACTTTGGTTAGGTGTAATCAGTCTTTAAAATGACATGATTACAGTCAGAAGAAAGAGAACCACTGCATGCTTTTGATTGCAGACCCACATCTAATACACCATTTGGCTCTCAGATCTAGATATATTGCTAGATTCAAAATGGATCCTCACTCAATATTTTTAATAGATGGTTAAACTACTTGAATAATATATGACACCTGGAATTTAAAGACACTAAATAAAGTTTCAACATCAATTTCATTAGTATGACACACTATAATAACTACAGAATCAATATGTAATATAGAATATTTTACTCTGATCTATCATTTTAATGAAATATATTTCATATAGCATTGTTTTGTACCTTTTTCTTTTGAATGTGATTAATACTTCAATTAATAACAACAATGAACCACACTCTTAGATCTAAAGGAAATTGATATTCAGTTATTCAAAAATGGCAGTTAATGTGAAATTATTATGAAACTGTAATTTCTAGCCTGATTGTCACATTTGTGTTCAAATTTGATGGCTAACCATATTGTACTAGTCAGTTTTTTTGTCTCTATTACCCAAACACATGACAAGAATAACTTAGAGAAGAAAACACTTATTTCAGGTTCAGTTTCAGAATTTTCCTACATGTTTGGCCAACTCCCTTGCTCTGGGTTCAAGGTGAGGCAGAACATCATGGTCAAAGGTGTAGTGAAGGAAAACTGCTCAGCTTATGGCAGCCAGGAAGCAGAGAGAGATTGGAGTGAAGAAAAATATATAGTCCAAGTCCACAACTCCAGTGACCTACTTCCTCCAATCATACTCCAACTTCCTACAGTTACCATTCAAATTATTAGTCCATCAAATGTATTAATCCACTGATAAGATCACAGATCTAATTATTTAATTATTTTACCTCTGCAGTACCTAACACATGAACCTTTCAGGAGACACTCCTATAGCCAAATCATAACATTCATTAAATGGAATAGTAGTATACAGAGTCATCTGAATGATACTTTATGATATACATGGTCAAAGTTTTAGTCAAACATTAAACTTAATAACCAAAGGTGTGCTTTTACAGATAGTCTTTAAAGTACAATTATGATTGCTTACATTGGCCTTTTCCACTTTTCCTGAATTGCAAACTTACCTCTAAGTTTTTAAAAGGAAAAGGGGTTCTCAGTTGAGGCTTTCAACATAAAATAAAGCCAGTTTCTACTTAACACACCCCTATAGTTTTCTTTCTGCTCCACTAGTTTTTCTTAATTAATGTCATTGACAATTATTCAGGATGAAACATGTCTTTTGCAAAAACTCTTGGGATAAATAGAGGAACAAGATCAGTAATAACATCCTGGGATAATTTATCCTTCTTTGTAACATCACACACTCAGGCTAACTGTTCATAATGTTAGAGTTAGAGATTTTGCTGAAACAATTTTTTTCTTGATAAAACAAAGACGTCTTTTCCTGTGCATCTTTTAAAGTCAAGGTCTCAGGTTCAAAGCAGCCTGAGTTTATTCTGTCAGCCCTCCCATAGCATGCTCTCGCATAGGAAAGAGTTTTCCCATGCTTGGTTCTATGGCTGCCCATCTAATTGATATAGTATGACATGATTTTTGCAACTTCCAGGTGGAATAAATCTGTTTTGTAAAAATGGATGGAACTCCAGTGCCCAAAGTAGACCCGTGGTGCTACTATCAGGTGTGACAGGAAGAGCCCTGGACCTGTGGACTGAAGCCCGATCCCTGGGTTCAAACTTGAGTCCCCTAGTTGGCTGTGTGACCTGTGACCTTGAATCAATGGCTGAAATCTCAATTGTGTCAGTTTCCTCCCTTCTAAAATAAAAGGATTGCAATGAATATCTGTAAGGTCTTTCCTATCTCTAAAATTTTTCAATGCTCTATTTAGTTTAGAAATAGAGGTCTTTCTAGTGGCTTATATCGGACCTGGTGCCTTAAAACTTTTTGCCTTGCAGCTGATTCTCTATAAAGTTAAATGTTCATTCTCGCGTACGCCATGGTTTATTAGAAATGACTGCCAGGAAATGTGGAGAATCCTATATTTAACATCTCAGAATTGGATACTAGTTTGATATAAATAGCAAGTTGTTATCGGAGTAGATTACAATGGATTTACTATCAAGCAAATTAAATCACTGGGGACAGATGTGTTTTTAGAATTGTCTGAGACAATCAATCTGTGAGTAGAAAATTTTTGGTACCTGCCAACTGTCCTCTATAATTCAACTATATGTCACCCAGGGACTTTCTTTTCTGTGGCCATAAGAGTGTGTAGGTAGGAAAAGAATGATCAGAGCAGGGTAAGTGCATGAAATATAACTGGTATACTACAGGTTTCCTGAAAATTGTGAAACATTTGGAAGAATGGCAACAGTGAGTAGCAGAGAGTTATTTAGAAAGAAACATGATGGGCAACAAAAGGTGCAGAAAGGTGACAAAGGAGAATGAAATTATTTAAAATAATACTGTGTGGCCAATGACATGTCTCATTTTTTTGTGAAGAGAAAAAGGGAAGAAATGGTTGGATGGGAATAACCAGAGTCATGAGCAAGAAATATCATCCAAACCCATTCAAATGGAAGGAAAATGGTACTCTGGAGGTAACTGATGCTGAAAACAAGCTGAGATGCACACATATGAGACATTAGGAATATGTAAATTCAGCATACTATGGGGGTAATGATACTTATTTTTTTCAAAATACTTTCTGAGTAAGATTTGAATAATTATTACTACTGGCAGTATTAGGGTCTTTATATTAAAGATCAGTTAGAACTCATTTGGTCATTGTCCCAATGAAATAAGACTCTATTACTAGTGAACCAAGGCCATCTCTAGGAGAGTGTGTTTGGTAAATCAAGAGTTAGCAAACTTACTCTGTAAGGATCAACTAGTGAATATTTTAGGCTTTACAGATTGTTTTCATCTCCTATAACTGCTAGAAAAAGTTATTGTAAACTTACTAGCTTAAAGCAATACACATTTATTATTTTATAGTTTTGGAGCTCAAACAGGACATCAGTAGGGCCGCAGTCCCTCTGAAGGTTCTAGGGGAGAATTCATCTCCCTGTTTTTTCCAACTCTTAGACCACTTACCCTCCCTGGACTGTGGTCCCTTCCTTCATCTTCAAAGAGCAACACAGCATCTTCAGTTCTCTCTCTGACCCTCAGATACTCCAGGATGATTTTCTCATCTCAAAAGCCTTAACTTAACCACATCTGCAACGTTCCTTTCGACATGTAAGTTAACATATATGCATGTTCTGGGAATCAGGATATTCACGTCTTTGAAGGCCATTATTCAGCCTACCACATGGACCCTTTGGTCTCTGGTTGCAACTGCTTAATATGGGGCCTTTTGTAGATGAAAAACAGCCCACAAAAACATGCTGTCAACGGGAGTGGCTTTATCCCAGTAATTCTGAAATTTGTGAAAATAGAGTGTGAGCTGGCTTTGTCTCTTAGACTATACTTTGCTTACTCCAAGGGTTGATTTTCTTAAAAAGTTCATCAGAGGTGTTTCAAGCAGGAGCAAAATTAATGTTGAGAATTAAAGGATTACAGGAGCATTAGGAGAGCTAAAAGGAAGGAAGAGAGGAGAAGGCTTCATGGGTAGAACATCCAGAAGGCAGCAGACCCAATGAAGCAGCTGATCTTTGCTGTTTTAAACCTTGTCCTATGCAATTTTCAGGGGTAATCCAAGAAGCCCTGGAAGCTCTGCCTTTCCTTGTGCACCTGCTTGCCACTAACAGTCAGGGTCATGTCTTACCCTTCTCTTCTGCTTTCCAAATTGCATAGGAGTACTTTTTATGATGGGGTAAAACCAAAGACCTCTGGCACAGAAATCTAGGGAACTTAATTTCCTAGGCTCCTTTGTGGGAGAGCTTAGAAAGGTGTAGATGGTCTTCAGTATCAATAAATATACATGGAAAAAGTTATGTGATATTGTTAAAATTAATTTGAAATGAGCATGGAGAGATACTATGAAATGTCAGATATACCAGAGAGAGATTTGTTGAAAACATGAATGGGATTCTTTCTGCTAGAGTATATTTCCCTATTCCACAGTTTGTCTGATTATAAATTACAAACATGTACAAATATGTCTGTTTATGTTCATTTGTTTTTCTACCTTTTGTTTTTACCAACTGGACATATGCAGCCTGCTATTATGGCTTTGAGATTAGTCACAGCTGAATCCACATCCTGCCTTCACCTCTTTCCATCTATGTGACTTTGGATAAATTGCCTTAATTTTCACTGCTTAAGTTGCCTCAGGTTCCTCACCAGGAAAAAAACCAAAAAACCAAAAAAACAAAAAAACATAAAATATATAGATGGATTCAGGGTGTGGGGGAGAGGTAAATGGTGGGATTTGTATATAATAGTTTCTAACATATGATTTATGTAGGAAGATAATTAGATAATAAATGTAAAGTGCCTGGCTGGTATAAAGTTGATATTCAGTAAGTGTTATTTACCCTTCCTTATTACTTCCTGAGACTGAATCACTTGGAGAAGTTGAAATAAAGAATGGTTTATTCATTTATTATTCTTTCTGGCAAAAATTCTCAATTTGGCCATGAAGAGCTCCAACACCCCATTTATGAAGCAAATGCATCAGAACTATGACTGTGGCAGGCAATGTTGTAAGGAGCAAGCATTTCCTACCGAGTGCTGTGTCTCTGACTGTAGGTAGGGAATGAGCACTGTTTCACTGAACTTTTTCAGCACTATGACCAAAAGACCTGACAAAAACAATTTTAGAGGAGGAAGAGTTTATTAGGGACTCATGGTTTCAGAGGTCTCAGTCCACAGATGGCCAACTCCATTCTCTGGGCCAAGGAAAGGTGTGTTGGAGGAAAGAAGCTCAGGACATGACAATCAGGAAGCTCTTCTTACCAGGTCCTAAATATATACTACAAAGTCATAACTACATTGACCTATCTCCTCTACCCACACCCTACCTACCTACAGTTACCACCCCAATTTTACTCCATTCAAGTGGATTAACATGCTGATTAGGTTAAGGCTCTCAAATCCAATCATCCCACCTCTTAATTTTCTTGCATTGTCTCACACCTGAGCTTTTGAGAAACACCTCATATTGAAACCATAACAACCACTAACAGTTGCTCTCAGAAGTTTCAGGGAAGAAGCTTCTATCTTTTGTTTTCTCTTCTTATCACTGAATCTCCTTTCATGCATGTTCTTATTTACTCCACCCAGTGGAAGGAATGACCTCTCCTCCAGTATAATGGCTCACCTACCTTTTCTGATATCCACGAGTCTTGTTCAGAGCTATTTGTGTGTGTGTGTGTGTGTGCGTGTGTGTGTAAAATAAGATTTACTAAAAGGATTTGGATCATGATTCTGGAGGCTAAGTCCCATGATTTCCCATCTTCAACAAGGTCCAGGAAAGCTCTGGTGTAAACGCCAATCCAAGTCCAAAGGCTTGAGAACTGGGAGGGCAGAACATATAATTCCAACTCCCAGGGAGAAGACTAGTAGCTGAAGCAGTTAGGGAAATTCTATCTTCCTTTACCTTTTTGTTCTACTCCCGGCTTCAGTGGGTTATATTAGGCCCATTTATACTGGTGCAGGCAATCTCTTTTGCTCAATTCAAATGCTAATCTCTTCTAGAAACACCCTCCCAGAAACAGTAAGAAATAACATTTAACTGTATATCTGGGTGTCCCATAGCCAAGTTATGTTGACATATAAAATTAACCATTATACCTGTCAGGTTGGAGTTGGGTGGCTGCAGGGGGGAGGAGCAAGGACACCTAGCAACACACTGCACCAGAAGTGACCAATCAGAGGCAAATCTACTGACCCTGACGTCCACCTTGATCCACCTTTTCCTGGGCAGGACCCCCTAACCCCTTCCCCTGTATAAAAACCCCGAACAGCCAAAGTCACGTGCAATTTCTTCTGGCTCTCCTACCCTGACTTTCACCCCAGGGCGCTGGAGATATTCCCCAGGAACACAGACTCTAATAAATCTTGGTTTAACTGCTTTCGTCTGACTCTGGTGGTCCTGAACCTGCTCTGGCGGTGAGCTTACATCTTTGTCCACTCACCACCTGCGAGCTTTCAATACCAAGTGATAAATAGAACCAAAGAACCAGATCATCTCGACTAATTCTGTGGTTCTGGGTATTCTTGAAGAAGAAAACATCGAAAATTTTCCTTTCAAAACCCTGAACCATTTCTGTTTTAGTCAGATTTTTTTGTTGGTGCAACCAAAAGACCTGACAACAACAATTTTTGAGCATGAAAATTTTTTTAGTGCAGTCCATAGACTAACAGGCTCTATTGCCAGGCCCAAGGTGAGGCAGAACACCATGGTAGATGGGTATGGAAAAGGAAAACAGTTCAGAACAGGAGAGAAAGGACTCCCCTTACCACAGACAAAAGTATAAACACCAAGGCACACCCTCAGTGACCCACCTCCTCTAGCCACACCTACCTGCCTGTGGTTACCACCCAGTTAATCTCTATCTGTAGATTAACATACCAACTAGGTTAAGGCTTTTATGACCCAATCATTTCACCTTTAAATTTTCTTGCATTGTCTCACACATGAGCTTTTGGGAGATCCTTAATATTTAAACCATAACAATTCTTTAACTGAGCTTTATGATCAATTAGCTGAAGTCAGATTTAAATTGCTTCAATCCTTTTGTATAGACCCTGTGGTCACAACTCTGAATGTTGGGGAGAAACTAGTAGTAGAATTAATGCAACAAACTCTTCTCTGTACCTAGAATAAATAGTTGGAGTTATTTTTCTTTCTTTTTGTTTTTGGTTAGTAATGATTTTCATTTAAAGGTTTATTAACATAAAGCCAAAAAGTATTCTTTACTTTCTGCTTATTATTCAAAGATATAGAAAAACTTCATCTAAACTACAGTTTTTTTTATAATAAGCCATGCTATGTTAATTTCATTTCTAAGAAGGTATGCATCTTTACAGTATAAAAATTTGGTGAAAAGGTTTTAATGAAGAATTGCAGTGGCTCATGAGACAGAAGAGGTGACCTAGCATGTAAGAGTATGCCTTCTACTATTCTGTCACATTACATATTTTGTGCCCATGAAAATTTCTACTTTTTTATTATCCCTATAGGATGAGAACAAGTGAAGATCTATAACTTTCTAAGGATCATTCTACTAATTATAATAGTGATTTAAGAACTTTCTAAAGACAGAAATGTAATGAAGAAATATTTAGCTACACTATGGTTCTTGTCCTATATTCAGCTTTTTGTCATAGCTGGATTGGGCAGTGAGCTTCTAATACACACACACACACACACACACACACACACACACCCCTAACAGCCCTTGTGCACAAAGGAGTCCTGTAGTAAGTTAGAAATCAGCAGTATAGCTAAGCCAAGAAACCATCCACTGCAGATCATCCCAGAGGCAAGAGCAAGTGAAGAATATGCTGTCAGCTCCTGGCATTTCTCCCCCTAGAAGAAACTGAGTGCTGGCTAATAGAGGCCAGAGGTCTCCATGGCCTTAGGATGAATTCAGGGTTTCAATCACTGAGCAATAGAAGGGAGAGGACCTGCCCTAAGGGGTGGGTAGTAAAACCTCTCCTATGAAGCAGAAAATCAGCTAGAACAACCCACTCATAAGTAATAAACTAGCATTAATAGCTTATCCTAGCTGACTCTGAATTGTTGTGTGCATTATATTAAGCCATCAGAAGATGAGCCTTACCTATGGACATTTCTACAAGTATATATAGCCTATAAGAGGATATTTACAAGATTTACTTTTCATATTCTCACTTATTTGCCTTTAATAACTGCCTTGGTGCCAGTAAGAATCCCACAAACAAAAATTAAAATTCACATTGCTAGGCATTTATGAAATCTTTCTAACTTCCTCTCTCAAATACTGAATTGAAAGTATGGTAAAAGGAAGTCTCCTTTAAAACTTCTAGTAGGTCAACTTAAGTCAACATTTTCTAACACGTTAGAAAACCAGGTTAGGTGTCAACTAATATGAATTCCAGAACCCCAGGGTTGGAACTATCATTAACTTTTTGTAAATTAATTTGAGTCTCAAGTTCCTCGTGAGAAATATAGGACCTGCTTTGGAAAGTCACTGTTTTTTTAAATGTAGAACCTGTGAGAACATCCCCCAAATCTCTAAAAACTTGGGATGTATCATTTTAGAAGTTGCTCATACTGCTTGGACTTATCATTTAGTTGTATCCATTATGCAGGCACTAAGTCTACAAAGGAGCTGCTGTTCTGAAGGACACTCTCAGTTCAGATGGGCAAACTCAGGTATACTTCAGGAGGAACACTTCACAAGGCCTGAGAATAGCATCAAAGACTACGAACATATACAAAAGCATACTGCATTTATCTTCATTTAGAAGGGTGTGGCTATTGGATGCTGTGGATTGTGACATTAAGCTTGGTTTTATTTCACATCTTGTATTCATCATTTAGAAGAGGAAAATGGAGCCTTCATTAAATCTGGGATGGTGGTAAGCAGGGAGACATTTCAGAGTTCATTGTGGGCAAAGTCACAGCATAAAAAACAAAACAAAACTGGGTTTAAAAGGAGGCAGGGTAAAAAACACTAATGAATATTTGTTTTAGTGTATAAAGACATGAAGCATAACTATAGTGGAATATGAGCTGATGCTAAAGGCCTTGACCAGTTTGATAGAAAACACTTAGTGATAATAAGGATATATATTGAAAGATTATTGACAGTAAAAATAAAAAGTCACTTCACCGATGTGACATGCCAGACAAGATTAGGATCTGCATGCTAAGATATGTGACTAGGAATGTAATGAGCCCATACCTAGATATCCCCTTAGTACACTGTACTCTAAGGTGGATCTTAGCAAGACAGTTCCTGTTGGCTTGTGAGGTCAGGGACCTCTGGCTTCCAGGGCCTTCATTCTGAGTTTAACCCACATAGAGTTATTACCAGAGTCACCTTCCTCTAATAGGATTCAACATGCTATTTCCCTGTAGAATGAGCTAACATACAGGGGCTTAATATCTCTGAATTAAGACACCTACTTCCATTTATTTTAATTTTTCTGTCTCTTAAGATGGAAAAGAAAATCCTCATCTAGTTCTAAAAAATTGAAAAAAGATTTTTTTCTTTGCCCCTCTGAGTACTCCTTTTTTTAACCTTTGGATATGTCACCTCCCTGTTTTAATTTTCTCTCTCCATTTGTATCAGGGAAGGCTCCAACAGGAAATTGATGGTATACTCCAAACAGACCACAGTAAAGAGGGGTTATTTACGATAAGACTACTTACAGAGTTGTGGGTATAGGGTAATCATGTGTTTTGTGCTGAAAGACCGGGTTTAATGAGTTAAACCCATAAGATGTTAGAATCTCCAGGTCTGAAGAGGACTTATCAGACTTACCTGGCAGAAGTCACAAAGAGGTGGCAACCTTGAGAGGAACAGTGACATTGGACCTGGCAAGCTGGAGACAATCTTAGATTAGGTGAACTGATACCTTAATTTCACTGCCTTCCCTCTGTCCAGGGGCCTTTGTGGGCTTTCCAGTGGTGGAATCAATCAGAAGTCAAAGAGGATGGATGCTTATACTTGTAGTTCATATAAGTCACTTTTCCTGGCCGAGAGGAGAAGCATGGAAAGATGTGTGGGGAGGTGCTGATGCAAAATGCCCACCATGACATTATCTCCCAGCTCTTAGAGAAAAGGAAGAGTTTGTGATATGGATCGAGGTAGGTGAGTTATCCTAACTGTATCAGCCTTCTCTTGCCCGAGAATATAATCAATAGGACACATGAAGAGTAATCAAATGGCCAGAGTTCACCTTGTTTATTATAGCAAACTTAATGCCAAAATATCTGTCATCATAATTTATAAAAGATTATGAAGTATATGTAATGCTTAGGTTGATTATAAAGAATGACCATAAATATATACCCAAGCATCCATAACTCACCCTAAGTAGACAGTGAGTCCCTTGTGTACCATTCCTGACTATAGCCTCCAGTCTTCCCAGAAATAAACATTGTTCCAAGCTTCATGTTTATCATCCTCTTCCTTTTCTCCATAGATTATTTTTACCCCTAAATAACATTTTAATACTGCCAGTTTCTGAACTTTATATGAATGTATCAAATATATGAGCAAATGTGACTTGCTCTTCATCACTCAACATTGTGTTTATAAAATTCATCCATATTGTTGCATGGAACTACTCATTTATTTTCAGTTATAGAATGCTTTTTCATATGAATATTTGACAATTACTTATTCATTCTCCTGTGATGGACATATGTGTTGTTTATAGTTTGTTGCTGCTGAAAATAAGAGCAATGAATGTTCTTGTGCTTCATCATATGCAGGTGCAGAAAGCACACTACCTTGGACCTGGGTGAGAAAGCATGTCTATTTTCAGCTTTACAAAATAATTCCAAGATTTTGTGTCAGTTTGCCTTCCTGAGAGCTGTGTTTAAGAGTTTCTATTGATTCTCATCTTTACCAACTCTTAACTATATCATTAGTTAAATATTTTTTAACTCAGGACCTATGAGAGGGTATCCCATTTATATCTTTAGCCTTCATGATTGCTAATGAGTTTGAGCAACTTTTCCTATGTTTATTGGTTGTGTGACATTTTAAATTGTTTTGTCCATTTTGGTATTGTTTTTCTCTTCATTTTCTTATTAATTTGTAGGGGTTCTTTATATGTTCTGGATATGAACCTTCTGATGGTTGTATTGCTATTTTTTCTTCTTCTGAGATTGTAGTTAAAAAAAACCAAAACAAAACAAAGCAATTTCTTTGGTGTCTCTTTTAAGAACCAGAAGATCTTAATCTTACTACCACTAACTTTACAATTATTATTTTTAACTGTGTGTTTTAACTTTTGTAAAAAATTGTTCTCCTCTTGAAGATATGAAGAAAATATACTTTAATAAAAACTTTATAAAATTTTCCATTTTCCAGCTAATTCTTTAATCTACCATTTATATCATCTTTTGGAAAATTTTAATCATTACTGGTCCTTCCTCTTTTATGGAAAACCCAGTACTGCAAAAAACAAAACAAAACAAAACAAAACAAACAAACAAACAAAAGTCTTAAAATGATTTGCTAGTTTTATTTTTAAGAATATTTTTCATGAACATTTTAGCTGTTGTAAATTCAACCATTAAAATTTGTATTTTTAGTCCTTTATCCTGATGGATATAAATATAATTGACATAACCTGTATTGGTCTTTCATTTAGGAGAATTGCCAGCCTCTCTTATTAATTCAGATATTTTGACTATTAACTATTTGAAGTTTTGAATGTGGAAAAAGCATTCGTGAATGATAATGGTCTTTTTTCCATTCTGACCATTATATTGTCTTTGCTTTTTCTTACCCTACAATGCTATCTAGGAGCTCCAGTTCCTTGAACAGAGGAGCAGTCCCAGACATCCTCATTTTGCTCCTGAAGTTGAAGGGAGTGCTTCTTACATTCCGTCGCTGGGTAGAATATAATATGTGCATGCGTGCTATAAATAAATACACCTTGAAACTGGAATTTCATAACTCAGGTCATTTTTATGTCAATTCAGAAATCACTTTTGCTGAAAGATACTGACAGTTAATGTTTCCAAAGTTGATGCAAGATTATGTTGATCCTAAAATTCAGAAATTGATCCTAAATTAAGGTTATGAGTATCTAATAGACATACAGATTTTGAAGTAAATTGGGAGAAAAGAATATTTAATCTGGGTTCTTCTCTTTTGAACTCCTTTCTTGCTCCTCCAGTACACTGACACCCCTATGCCCACTATTATTTCTCAATTCAAAGAATAGAGTGCCCACTGTTTGATATGGTGGATATTATGAGAACAATAGCACTGAGGCTAAAATATCAAGGATTTCATTTTGATGTGCTTAGTCAGAGCTTCTTAATAAATATCCAACTGGTGATGACATTTAGGCAGTTCCTATGGAGTCTGGAGCTCAGGGTTAGGTGTCCAGGCTACTGACAGAAGTCTGGGACTTCTAAGTATACATTGTTGATATCTAAAACATAAATCTGTGGAATCATCTAGGGGTGAATGAAGACAGAGAAAGAGAATTAAGAACTGAGGACTGGGAACTTTTAGGATTTAGGATACAAAGAGATATAAACAAAAGAAGACTAAGGAAGAGCAGTGAAGAAAAATAAGAGTGTGTGGTTAATCTGAAGTCAAGTGCTGAAATTGTTTCAAGGAGAAGCAATCACCTGTGTCAATGAGGCTGATAGATCAAGAAATAAAAGGACTGAGAACTGAGCCCTGGATTTTATAACACAGTGGTAATCCTCATGTGATTTGGTGAAAGAATTGATGACAGGTTCATTGGAAGACAGGTAGGACATTTTCACTTAGCAGTATGATGCAAGCAATTTCCTTGTGCTGAATTATTCTTTCTTGTTGCCAATTTAAATGCCCAAATATGACTCTGATGTGTAGATGAGCCATAGTGCATTTAATTAATTTCATATATTTACAAGTATTTCTAAAAAAAGGTCAGAATAATTTTTTAAAATTCTTTTTTAAATTTATCTAATTCTATTTTTCCTTATGTGAAATGACAAAGGCAGATTTGCAGGCCAAATGATATATGCAGATTATGTCTTATCAAAGCATTTTGGTATTGTATATCAAGGCATGCCATGCCATGGCATTTCCACAAAAGAATACTATAAATGGCAAATAATGAAATTTAAAACTGTGTTTGTCTACTTGCAATTCAATAAATGCAAACTAAACCTGTTGAGAGTCAGTTTAATCAAAATCTTAAGAGCTATTTTAAGGTTCCCTGCTTAAGAGAATTTGTTGAGAGTCAAATCTTTTTTTTTTCCCATTTTATTTGACTTTTTTTGAGTGATTACAATATGCTTGACCCTTTGGAGACAATGATTGTTAAACAAATATAATCCTATTGAACTTCAGTCTTTTGTCATCCTGCATTTCCTTATCTAGTAAATCGTGTGTAAAACCATTTACCCTTTATCTCCTCTTTTGCAGTTGGTAAATAGGACTTAGGAGATTTGTGTGTGTGTGTGTAGGCTTAACTTATTCTTTGATATTATATAAGGACCATTTTTACCAATGATTCAAATAAAGCCTTGATTGAGCTAGAAGTCTTTGAGGTTAAGTGGTCTTGCTCCTTCTATTGCTCCTCATAATTACCCTGCCACTTATCATGGAGTATAGATTTTTACATTTTAAGGGCAGGGCATGGGAGATGAATGTCAGTGAATCCTAAAATGCTCCAGTGCAGTGGCTTAATCTTTCTTTTTTAAAATTTGTTGGTGGTGATGGAATTGGTGGGTTAGTGGGAGTTGATATATTTATTAATTTATGGCATGGCTAAAAATACGATAATTTTTTGTACACAATGCTTGAAATATACTGATAATGTTTTCATGATCCCAAAGATAAGAGAGGAGTTGGCAAAACCTTCCAAGATTCTTCAAGGCAGATGGGCTTTTGTCCTCTGTCTGTTACTAAGAACGTCTAATGAACCAAAGATTGGGGAATATTTTGTTGCAACAAACACAATTAAGGTACTATAATTCTGGTAAAGAAATTAAGGAAAAAAGGAATATACTGTACAAGGTTAGTATGGTAGACAGATTAGAAACTTACATGCACTGCCTATGGGACATCAGTTGCTATTTCTCTGGAGAGTAATTGTAGAGTCTGAAAATTTTCCACTTCTTGTAATTTATCCTGAGAAAATATTTGGAGGTGTTCCCAAAGACTTATGTATTATGATATTTATTACAGTGTTATTTTTAAAAGTACATAGTTAAAGACAATATACATAAATGTCCACCAATGAGCACTTGGTAAAATAAATTAAGGCATATCTTTGTGATTTATTACTATGCGGCAGTTTATAATCATATTTAAAAGACTAGTTGATGGCATGGGGAAATATTCACAATATAATGCTAAATTAAAACTGTCAGATACAAACAAATAGCATTAAATAGCTACTACTTATTGAACATTAATTTTGTACTAGAATCTGTGATTCAGAGCTTTATACACACCTCATTTAATAATCCTCCAACAAATCTGCAGGATAGCTATTGCTGTTTTCAATTTATGTATTATGAATCTGAAGTCAGAGAGTTAAACTGCATCTCAAATCCAAGTTGTACAAATAGAGCAGCCTCAAATACACAGGGTCACTAGGGTGAAATGTATGTTGCTTTTTAAAAACAGAAATTGTATCTGCTTCAAGTGCAAAACATAGAGAAAGTAGTTAGATTTTGAAGAATGTTGCATCCTTCAAGGGAGGAATGGTGGAGGTGCAGAGAAAGGGTCAGATTAGACACACATTGTGGATAAAGAAGACAGGGAAGATGTAGGTTCTAAGATACAGCAGAGGAAGAAGACAAGAATGCCTTTAAGTTTCTAATGTCAGTGACTATATGTACAACAATAATAATATAGGAAACCCTAGGGAAAGTTCATGTGTAGATCATATGATCCTGAGTTTGGTTTTGAAGATATTTTCTGTGAGGAACCACTTTAAGGAAACAACCCAGAAGCAAGGATTTTTGGAGTTCAGGAACTAAAACTGTTGGAAGTGTGGATTTGAGGATTATTTGCATACAACAATTATTTAAAGTCATGGGAATAAATGAGATCTCCAGCAGAAATAATATATAAGAGGATTCTTAAATGGGAATGAATGGGTGTCCCAGCATTGCCTGCAGAGAAATTCCAAATTATTCATTCAGTCATGGCCCATTCCAGAAATTCCATGTTTTCACTCTTTTTATTGGGGATGGGAAGGTAATGGTTTGAAAAAGTACACAGATCTGAGATCATGTTGTTTTTAAACTGCAAGCCAAACGGATGAGTTATTAATAGTCATTTATTAAATAAATGAAGAATTTATGGGTTGAATTAGAATTTGTGAAGCAGTACCTCCTGGATGCAGTGTTGAGGTTAACCTAACTCTGTTCATGTCCTTAATTAGTAATGGGACTTAACAGGAGGTATATTTCCTTTGTAGGAGCAATAGGGCCTGAAAGAAATCACTTAGCATGCCTGAACTTACATGTGGTTTGCATTTCAAAATTATATTTATAATTAGGTACTGAGTATTCGAATTCCTTTTCCCTCAGGAATAGTTTCCAGGCAAGTTCATAAAAACTGATTTTATTCTCAACAACGCTGCATTTGTTTTTTAGCAAATTGGCACCAAATCATACTTGTTTTTTCATATTGGTATAGTAATTGAACAGAACAGAGGAGTCATAAAAGCAAATTGTACAGATTTAGTATACATGATGATACTTGAACTAAGAAGATGGAGGCTAGAGAAAAGTGGAAGTCATGCAGGTGGGTGATTAACTAAAAGAAAAGAGTGAGATTGGAGATCCCACTATGTGGTCTGTTAGGTGATAACATCAGTCCAGAACATCTTAGTTTCTCTCCAGAGAGCTGTCAGTTGAGTTTGAAGGAAGGATATATCGACACCTTATCACACCAGCCATTTCCCCACTTGGAGCATTTACAGATATACCCCTAATTCACTATGGCTTTTACTCAAACTAAATCAAACCTTTTTTGTATAGATACAGAGGGACCAGTAGAAAAGCATCAGAAAATAACAAAAAGTACACAGAAATTCATTATCTTCTACATCTTGCCTGTTCAAACAATTATTGATTTTAATGTGATATGATATTAATAATCATGCATTTTCTAGGTTTTATGTCCATTAGAGACTTAGAGTGGATTATTATAATTTTCCTTGCTTTATAGCTTCTAAATATTCCTCCCAGGAAAGAAAAAATTTGTATGGTAATTCAGTAGATTTTTTTAAGTCAGATTGACTATATTAGAAAAAATAAAATAATAGAACTTTGCTGTTAAAAATTTTAATCCAGTTTTGATTGAAAATAAATAAAAGCACACTTATATGCACTTCACACCTGAGTTAGGTGGGTAGGGTACTATGTTGATCCCAGGTCGGACATAATTGGCTCAGATAATTAGACTTACAGTGGAAAATGAGATGCTAAGGGCACTGTTGCAGCATTCAAACACTGGTTAATGGATGAGGTTCTGGACTTCAACTGTGTAATGGAGATGAAGAAGAGAAGACAATTTAGGGGTAGGATGAACTAGACTCAGAAACACTCTTTCCACATACAAGTTTAGAAGCAACCACACGCAACACTACTATTTTGCCCTTGTTCTATTGCTTGTGAATCAGAACAAGCATATCCTTCATTTGTTGCACAGAAGTTTCCACTGGGCTTAAGTACATTCCAAAGGCAGATGGCAGCTTCTCACAATTGCTCTTTCAATTTGATCTCTCTGGGAGAACTACATACTGAGATCTATGAGTCTTGCACAATTTCTCTGGTTCCCCATTTTGGGTTTCCAGTGAGGGTTCTTAGAAATGATAGAAGGTGAGTCTTCTTTGGGTTAGGTGGATCAAGGAGATGTACAAGCAAGGGTTCACCTGAAGTGAGAAAAATAGTGTTGGAAAATCTTTGGAATAAATATTTTCATCATTTTCTGAAGGCTCCAGATAGCATTTATTATTATATTTCCATTTATGGAAATATAGGTAATCTTTATAAGATTGAAGTTAATCCTGTATGTTTTTTCTTTTTTCATGGTCTCTTCCTCAGTTTCACTGCTAGTTAACGTATTTTGACCAGGCCTTTGGCCGTCTTGCAATGGTCCTGGAGGCTAATCTTTAATAGAACATCTTAGTTTTCTTCCAGAGAGCTGAATAGACAAATGTATGCTATCCCATAGTCTGCCCTAAAGTTACCCCAAATTTACCCAAATTTGGGTAGACTATGGGGTAGCAGATATTTGCATATTCAACTTGTTAAACCAAAGACTGGCATAAATGCAGAGGGCATTTTGTCTATCTGTTTCTGTAACCTTAAAGTATGTATTCCCCTTGATCTAGCAAGACTTCTCTAGACTTCATGTGATAGGTAAGCTACTTATCTGACAAGAAGGCTATGGTCCGAATGACCAATGTGCTTGAAGGTCCCTAAGGAAATCCGTTGAAAGAGCTTGATGTTCTTTGTCACTGTTGGTCTAGCTATCTCCTAATCCTTAACTTCTGCTGAGGAGATCCATAACCAAGCCACCTCCTGGAAGACTGAGGTCCTCTATATCACTTTGAATTTCTAATACAAGTATTGGTTAGGACCCATAATTCAGAGGACAATCGTACATGCCAACTTTGTGGAAATTTCAATGCTTTCATTGTGGGAAGGTGTTTATTATTCATGGAAGCAAAGAATTCCCACCATCTTCCTGTTCTTATATATCTCACTGTGGAATGTAAGCCCAAATAAGTGTATGTATATACTATTTTATATATATATATTTATTTACTATTCAAAATCAAGAGTCTTTAAAAACACAACACCAAACTCCGAAGGGCCTTATCAGGTCCTTTAAGTCTCCCCTGAAAAGTTCAGTGACAAGAACAAAACAAAACCAGGAAATTTTATTTATCAGAAGGACCATTGTAATTTTATTGTGAACACTTGCTCTTTCCTACTGACTTTTGAGATAAGAAATCAAATAACTGGTAAATTCACAACCTACTTTAACCCTCGGAAGATAATGAGAAAAGAAAGCCTAGTGTTCAGGCAAGCCTTGGCCAGAGTGAGTGTGTGTTTTGCTGTACCTTACAAAGCCTTGGTTATAATCCAGCATTTCATGAACAGAATCTTTATGATCTGAATTAATGGATAATGTAGCCTGGAGAACACTAAAGGAAGGACACTTGAATTTTTTCCATAACCCAAACCTTTCCCCTCCACCATCCCCAAATCTGGAGCTTAGTGTGACCTGCAACGACCATAGTAGAAAGAGGAAGGCAAGGTCTTTGACATTCAGATGGATTTTCAGGAGAAGTGAAAAGTTACTACAATGCTGCATGTATCAGAATTTACTAAGGACAGCTCTAGCAACTCATTTGGATTGCTGTTTACCATAGGGAGAGTGACTTAGGGGCAAATGAGGGGCTTTGCAAGTCATGGAGGCTCTAAACCCTAGCGTATGTTAGGACAGACCTTCTTGGCATTGCCACAGAAAGTGCAAAAAGGGAGAACTCCCCAGATCAGGTATCCGAACTGTGCTACTAAGCCAACCAGGAAAATGAGCTTGGAGTCAATAAAGGAAGCTGGTTTCAGAACTGGGGCCAGGCTGGTTTGCAGGTGCCAGATATGAAAATAAAGAAACTGTGAAAGGAAGTTAGTATTTGAAAATAAAGGATACCTTAGAACCAAGATTATCTGAACTAAACATCTGATTTTGTGTTGGGGAGAGGAGAGCAGGAGGACAAAGAAGAGGAGAAGGAGCAGAAAAGAAAATAATCTAAGGGGAAAGGACCGGCAGGTGTTCTGGAAGCAGCAGAGCTGACATAGAACTGGTAGAGTCTGGAGTCTGGAAAAAATCTTCAGATGCTGCTACAAGAAGCTGAAGCCCCTTTATAGGCACATGTGAACTTGCCCTCGAATTGGGAGGTGTTGCTACAGGACAGAGACAAGGCCGGTGATTTAAAGGGGAAAGCATTATGGGGAACTTGACTCTAGGTTACAGTTAGTACTGCAGGTGAAAAATGACTAAAAGTGATACCAAATTTTCTTGTTCTTAAATCTCTCAAACTAGAACTAGAAAGAAAAAGTAAATCCCTATTTGTGCACATACTCAAAAGAGAAATATTTTATCTAAAAAGCATATGTAATTTAATTTTTAAAAATGACTGAAAAGTAAAAATAAAATATATATATATATGTATATATATATATATATATATATTTACATACACACACACACACACACACACACACACATATTTTTCCCCAGGCTTGGTAAAACAGAAAGCATCTTTGACGATTATGAGGACAGAACTAAAATTGAAAGACTTTTGGGATTTTAATTTGGAATTATTGGAATGCTGTGGTTGTCAGTGTTACCTCTATCAAAACTTACGATCATTTTGAATATCATTTCAGTCTTTTGTGGGGTAGACTTTTCTCTAGTCCTGTAAACAAGCCTCCTGTCCAGATTTTCTAAACCCTGTTAGCCAGGTCATCTATCAATGCTTTCAACAGCAACAGGGCAAACACATCCTTGGGAAACTATTGACATGTAGGTCAATGGTTCAGTACCTCTGAGGTGGGATCCAGGTAATGCTGCTGACATTGATCTGAAGACCAAATTTGAAATAGCAAGGAGTTAGGCTACTTTGCTTCATACATTACGCTCCAATAAAAGATATACTCTACCACATAAAATAACCACAAAATAAACATTCACTCCCATGCCCAATCACTAATCTGACTTCCACCTTATTTCTGTTGGGTTTCAAAGGAAATCTGTCCTCATTTAGAGAAATGTAACTATGTGGGAAACCAAAAAATAGATGTAGATGGGTTTGAAAGGAATAGGGCAGGATGCTTAGTTTTTCCCAATGGGAAAATGTCAGGGAAAATAGAATTTTCTGTGAATGTGATGATTTTAGAAATTCATACGCAAATGTTAAAGTTTTGAAGAAAGTGTACTATTTGTCCCATCTGGAAGGGAAAAAACACTTTCCTTGCTTCCAAAGCATAACATCACTGCAGTTCTGAAGTATCCATGAGTATCTTTGCATAGGGAAGTATTTGAGCTTTCTAAGAGGCCTGTGCAAAGCACTTCAGTATCCTTTTTCCAAGAATGTCAATAATGTTTGCAAATATTAGCTGAATCATCATCATTGCAGTCAATAAAATAGGCATCTGAACATTTCAGAGCATCTTTTCAAGGCATAAAAGGGATTTTGAATTGGGGTATTACGTGTCATGGCTGGGGGAATCAAGGCTTTTTCAAGGGAACACTACTGAGCTCAATATTTAACACAGGAGTTAGAAAAGTAGTTTCCTGTTCAACTTGACTAAATGTACTTATACCGGTTGATAGAGGAAGTAAACTTTCCTACACAGTACTTGCAAGCATGATTCATAGCCTCAAGCCATAGGCATTTCCAAAGGCATGGGTGGGAGACTATGGCTATTGTATGAACCTGCAAGTTCCCTCAGCAGTTCTTCTTTTTTTTTTGCATTTTGTGTATTCTGAGAACCTAGTCTTAACTCCTTAGGTAACCCTTCAGGCCACTTAAGAGTCTGTCTCACTTGAAGAATAGATCTCCGATTTCAAATAAGTATTATTTGCCTAACTGTGTTATACACTTGAATTCAGCCAATATTTCCCACAGGAAACAAAGAAAGGTTTTTTGTTTCTCTTTCAAATGCCACAGGGCACCATGTTGAACTATACAGAGGACAAGCTGTATATCTGTTATCTCAATGTGTTTTGTCATCTCTGCTAACTTGTGTATGTTTTCTGTCAATAGAATGTACATTTCAAGAGGTGACAAAGTAGTGTTTAGAACTGCACTTTGATTCCAGAATAAATTCAGATATATTAATAAATGACACTGACAATCATCAACATTAAGGGCAGTGGAATAGTTGAATTCTGTTCATGAATAATGTGTTATCTTGGTTTTCATCATTTACTTTTTAAGTTCTTTTTCCTCTATTTTTTATCCGTGAAGTTGCAAGATCTTTCTACCTCACCTCTGATGATTACAAGTTAGACTCCTAGAGGGCAGATATAAGTTAATGAGCTCCAAGGGAGGGGACAAGGGAGCAAGAACAAAAACAGCATATTGCCTTCAAGACTATTAATGTCCTTTTGTGGAGGATGGCAACAGCTAATGTCTGGCAAGAGCAGTGGAGGAAGAAATTGCTGCAGGTTCAGGTGGGAGAGTGAGTCACCTTGAGGCAGGCACTGCTGATGAGGTTTGGAGAATAATCTTTCCATTAGGAGTAAGATCCTCCTTTGAGGATAGGGATAATATTAATGTCCAGTACTTGAAATGTTTGATTTACTTCCTGTGTACTGCAAGAGAACAAAGCATTAAAGCCCCACATATCACAGACCCACAGAGGGTTTCTGAAAATGCATCTATTCTTAACTATATTAGGAACTTTCAGAATTGGGGTATTTGTTTTTGCATGTGGGAGCATATATTGCAGTACCAAGATATGTTAGCTGAATGAACAGATGAACAGGTAGAGCAGTTAGGTAGGTAGACAGATGTCACCACTTATTTTTTGTAAAAGATATCAGATATTCACTTGTCCAGTATAGAACCATTTTGAAAAATTTCTGTTGACAGGGGAATTTTTTTTAATATTAGATATTATAATAATCATTTCTAAAGTACTAATATGTAACCATAAAAAGCATCTGTAGTGATTTTTGTAGTGTTAGATTTGGAATTGTGTGCTGGCCTTAAAGCCAAAGTCATTGCAATGAGGTATTAGCTTGCTCTAGCTTAAATTTGTATATTTTATTCTTACTCACTTTTAAATACCCTTTCTTAATCCCTTATTTTTGGTTCATTTGATATGATTATCATTCCAATTTCTTGCCTCCTGAATAATAGATTCTAAATCATTCTCATTTGGTCTTTGATTCCTTATTAAAAATCCTGCAGCCTAACAGCTAATGATGCTATTGATGCATGGCAATGTTGCATTTAATCAAGGATTTTTTATTACTGCACAATATCCCTCTTATCCCATATATGATAATTTTTTGCGTTTTTCCATTGCATTTCCTTTTGTTATTTAATTTAAGAAGTTAAATAGACATTTAATAGACAGACATTTATATAAGACTCCTAAAATGACCTTATATCTACTAGGTATTTGCATTTCTAATCAATCTAATTTCATGGATGGCACTTCTTTCTTTGAGGAGACTTTGAATACTTACGTATATTGTAATGCTACTTTCTTCTACTTCAGTCTGTAGATTTAAATTTTCAAAAATGATGAATTTCATGTACAGGCGCAAATCATTTCAGAAATGGGCTATCCAGTGTTTTTTGAAGCTATAACATTTCTGTGAATTTACTAAGCATATTTACTTTCCCAAATAGCTAATCTCTTAAAATATACCAGTCCAGTGTGAGATAGCTACCATTGGGTTTCATATTATTATAATAGGTTTTGAATAGGTAAGTTTAAAGAAAGCCTGAGGTCATTTGGCTAACTTAATTATACAAGTGAAATTTGCAACTGGTTAGGAATTTTTGATATCATAAGGTTATTTATTTTAAAATAAATACTTTCTAATGGAATGGAGCATAAAGGATGTTTGTTATATAGTAGTATGTGTGAAATTCACAGTATATATTTAGCTAAATGAAAAATACCCTGGTCAGCTATGAGGAAGTACTGAGTTCTTAATGCTACTGAGACGAAATTTGTTGACTCACCTGAATTTCCTTCCTTTGTTTTCAGATTTGTTTTGACCTCCTCTCCAGCCTCCTCTCACCATCCTCTTTGTTTTCTCTCCTTCCCCTTCTGTGACTCCCCTAGCTTTCCACAGAGTCCATCCACCAAGCCTCAGGGTCATGCAGTGGTCATTCTCCATGACAGTGAAGCCAGACTTAACAGGCAGTTAGTGTAGAAATCAGGGAATCTGGTCAAATTGAGGAATGAAGTCCAGGAAGTTGGAGATGTCCCTGGGAGACTGGAATGTCAGTGTCTCCAGAGCCCTTTGATCACCAAGGTTACCTGCTTAACTGCCCCTCCCCAAAAGCTGCAGGCAAGGAGTTGCTAATTAATGCCTCCAGGTCCCCCACCTGGATCTCTATGTGGCCCTTCCCCCTGCCATTCGCAACTCACCTTTTTGCTGTGTCACCAGCGCCATATGGGCAGGAAGGAGAGATAAGGGTCAAAGGAAGGGGCAGAACAAAAGACCCTAACCCTATAAAAGATGGAGGGTGCGCTCACTTCTTGGGGATTCCAGAACATCAGCCAGCCATGGCCCCCCTTCTCCCACTCCGGAGAAGTTTGTATTACTACTTTTAAATAAAACCTGCTTAAAATGCTTGCCTTGGTGTGTTTCTCTGGCATTATACTTCAACACCAGAGGAAGCAGAACTCGTCACCGGTATGCGACGGTATCAGAACAGGAATGACTTTCACCCAGGAATATGCTGCTTTTGCTTTTGTTCTACCTTCTCAATGAGACTTTTCCTGATCACACTAATTTAAAATTATAATCTACTTGCATTTTTACTCTGCTCTATATTTTTCTTTATTTTAAAAAGTCACTTTCTAACATATAATTTTCTTGTGTATTACTTGTATTTTCTTTTTCCCCTATCAGTTCCCTCCTTTAAAGGCTGTTCTCTGATACAGCCTATGGAATGGTTGGCACATATTAGGTGTTCAATAAATGTTTTGATTGTTGAATAAATAACCCAAGTAGTACAAATGCATGCTTAAAAATCGTCATAATAGTTAACATATTTATTATATCGCTATTTGTTAACATTGCTTATGTGATTTACGTGTTTATATAAAATTATCCTTAAAACAATCCTATGGAATAGATTGCATTATTATCTCTATTTTTAGGAAGCAATTAAGACTCAGAAGTCAAGTCATGCTAATAAGTGGTAGAGCTGAGGCCCAAGCGGCAGCCAGGCTCCCAAAGAGGCCATCTTCTGAACCGTAAATCTACCACCTTCCATTGCCATGATGCTAGCAGTGTGACAAAAAGAAATAGCAAGCAAACTTGATCAGATTGGTAGTTCAGCAGAGGTTTCCCAGTGAAATGTCTTCATATCGTGGTCAGAAAGATGAGTATCATTTGGTTGTTGGGAAAAAGAACCCATCTTTCTATGCCAGCTTGGCTTTGGAAAACTGAGCTAATGGGAACTTTCTAAACTGAGAATTAGTCTGTGGTCAGCCATTTCAGCGAATGCCACCAGGCCAGTGAGCTTCTTAAGGGCTACCCCTCCTCTTTTGTACATTATGAGACCTAGAAAAGACAAAATCATCTTGCAATATGGTGGGTCACCGATCAGCTTGTGTGGAGAGTTCTTCACATTGACTGTATAAACATCACTCAGCTTTTCAAATTATAGAACAAAACTTAATTTGAAAGAAAGAAATTGAGGGAAATTTTGTGCATTCTGTTAAGTGGAGTGGGGAGGGTGCTCTTAATGGACTTACTGATGTCCCTTGTGACTGAGTGGGCTTCCCCAGCAGGACTAAGGCAGTAGGAAGAGACTAACTGGTTCCTGGAGGTAGCTTTGACTGCCTTGGAGAAAAAACCATAACTCTTCTGAGAATTAACAGCATGAGGTGGTGGGTAGACCACTCATTGGTATTTCTGTACTAAGCCATACATGGAGAAAGTAACTGGACCATCAATATCCGGTGAGTGTGGCATCTGATATCTTCTTCCCAGTTCCTTCCTCTGTTTTTCCATCCTCATGGAGTTCTCAAGAGCATTCATGTGTGGTTTTAAAACCTCCCTCTTCAGGCATGCTCAGAGAGCCACAGAGAGTTTCTAAGGACTATGTTATAACCAGCTCTGCTAAATATTCCATCTCAATGCTACATCAGATATCAGGTAAGTAACTTAATACATAGGTTAAGAACTATTGGCATACAGGTGTAGTCTTCATTATTTCTCACACAAAACCATTTTGGGGCTTCCTCCTGAACAAAATCAAACTACAATTATTAAGACTGAAATTCATGGGTATAAGTTTTCTTCAGTCCATATCTTTTTATGAAGTTATTTGTGATAACTTTAACACTTATCTTCCTTTTATATGAATTATGACTTTAGAATAACTATTGAACATACTAGTGGTAATATTATTAAAGGATTCATGTTTTACCAACTGGTGCTTAAGGATAATGGTAGTAGAATCAACAAGCTAAACTCAGCTTGCCATATAATTCTTAATTCTGTTTGTCAATCTTAATGAATTCTTTTCTTTTACATATTGGAACTAGTTGCTATCTCCTGAAATATGTTCTGTATTTTCTAAATGCATATAAATTTCCTGCCTAGAAAGCCTCTTCTTTCCATCTCTGCCACTTAAAATGCATCTCCTAAGACCTTTTCTGATCAACCCAATAGGAAGTGAATATCTAATGTATTTTTCATACAGATTGGAACACTGATCAAATCTTTATTCACTTTTTTTTCTTTTGTACCAGGGATTGAACCCAGGGACACTTAACCATTAAGCCACATCCCCAGCCCTTTTTATTTTTTATTTTGAGATAGGATCTTACTAAGTTGCTTAGGGTCTTGCTAATTGCAAAGACTGGCCTTGAATTTGCCATCCCCTTTATTCACTTTTTATTTAAGAAATTTATTTTTTTTATACTGCCTTTTCAATACTCTGATAGGTCTAGAGACATAGACATGAAGAAAATAGGTTAGACTTGCATTCTGAAATGTATAAACAATCATAAAATTATATAAAGAGAAATTCTGATGAGTTACATTGGAAACCTATAATGTGCTATGGGTAAAGAATATTAAAGAAAGCAATTTAGATAGGAGAAAAGTTTTCTGATGAAGTGACATTTTAGCTGAGATTTGATAAATGAATAAGAGTCATTCAGGCCAGCAATAGAGAAAAGAATTTTCAAGGCAAAGAGAGTTGCATTTGCAAAGTCTGAAACAGGGAGTAAGGTTCAGAGTATTCCAGGAACTGAAAATCAATATGATTTGGGGTTTAGATAGACAGACGGACACACACACACACACACACACACACACACACACACTCTGCTTCTTATCTCTTTCAGATGGAAGAAAACTTGCTTTTTCATTGTAGTCCTTAATGGGTAATGTAATGTTTATACATAGTAGATGTTCAAAATTATGTGCTAGAGGATGTCTGCTTCTAGGAACTGGAAGTAACTGATGTTGAACATACCCACCTATGTAAGTAATGATAAAACTATACTAACAATATAAAACAATTTCTTGCAAGTGTTTGAAACAGAGACAACAGCCATGTCATCCTTGAGATAAGGAAAAACTCATGAAGTGGGGCTTCATGTTAGCAGATTCCCTCCTGGACACTTGCTAGAACTTTGCAGTAGGGTCAAGATCCTCAGTAGAGAGTAGTCTGACCCTAAGCCAAGAAGGCAGAGATCGGAGTTTGAAACTGTAACTTCAATAGTAAGTGAGTAGTATGTAGAAAATGAAGTTTCTTACCAGGGAAGCTTCCCCAGGAGTTTGCATGGAGGTTCACTTTCAGTCCATGGCTGAAAGCTAGGGTGCTCAGGCACAGGGCATTGAGTTTGCAAGGCCTAGAAGAGAGTGGCCTATAGGGGCTGAGAAGAGGACACAGATGCTAGAAGTTGAATAGGCTAAAAGGTATCAGCAGTTTGATCCAGTTGGAGTGGAGAGAACTCACTGAGGAACTCAGGCATTCGATTAAGATCCTAAAAACACCATGTCTCAGGGGAATGAAAATACCCTAGTTTTTTTAATTAAAAAACTGAACCCGCTTTTCAAATCATGCAACCAAATCCAACAGAATCAAGAGAAACTACCATCCTTTACCTGTCTGCAAAAACAAAATTTAACAGGATTAAAATAAAGACAACAGAAATCAGATTCCCTGCAAAGTAACATAGACTATATAAAATCACTAGACAAAAGAATAAGCAGGAAAATGTTATCCATAATCAAGGAAAAAAATCCAATAGAAACAGATGCCCCATATCATGGATATTAGATTTAGCAGATATGAATTTTAAAACAGCTATTATTTAAAAGATGACTGCAAATCTTATTGGAGTGAAGATAAAATTTCAGTGTAGGTTTGATGTGCATTTCCCTAATTGCTAATGATCAAGAATACAAACAATAAATGCTGGAGAGGATGTAAGGGAAAAGGAGCACCTTTTCACTCTTGGTAGGATTGTAAATTATTACAATCTCTATGGGAATCAGTATTAACGTTCTTCAAAAACTAGGAATGGAACCACCATATGACCCAGTTATATCACTTCTTAGTATTTATTCTAAAGAATCAAAGTCATAATACTACAGTGATACATGCATACCCATGTTTATAGCAACACAATTCACCATAGCATAACTATGGAACAGCCTAGGGGTCCATCAGTGGATGACTGGATAAAGACAATATGGTATATGTATATGGAGTTTTAATCAGCCACAAAGAAAAATGAAATTATGTCATTTTCAGGAAAATAGATGGAACCTGAGAACATTATGACAAGCAAAATAAGCAAAACTCAGAAGGTCAAGGGTAATATGTTTTTTCTCATATGTGGAAACTAGAGAGGAAAAAGGAAAATGAAGGTTGCAGGGGTGTCTTGTGAAAATTGAAGGGAGATAAGTAGAGGAAAGGGACCAGGGGGAAGAAAGAGGGAAGGGAAAAGGGAAATATAAGGGAATTATACTGGCCAAATTATATTATTATATTATGTGCACATATGATTATATAGCAATAAATTCTACCATTGTAAAATAATGCATCAATAAAAGAATGGAAAAATAAGGAAAGGAAAATTATGGACAAAACTTAGTAAAGAGATACTATAAAATAGAGAAATGGAAATTCTAGAATTAAAAAATAAAAATATTTGAAGTAAAATAAAACTACTGGATGGGTTAAAAACAGGCACTGCAGAAGAAGGGTCAATAATGTTATCCAAATTAAACAAGGAAGAGATAAATACTTAAAATATTATCAGGGGCTGGGGTTGTGACTCAGTGGTAGAGTGCTCTGGGTTCTATCCTAAATACCACATAAAAATTAATAAATAAAATAAAGATATTGTGTCCAACTACAACTAAAAAAATAAAAAATAAAATATTATCAGTACCTCAATGACCTATGCACAATATTGAGTTATTAGAGTTTCAGCATGAAAGGTGATCAAGAGACATCAGAAGAAATAACTGAGTAAACAGTAACTGAAACTTCACGAGTTTGTGAAAAACAGTCCTCACAGACCCAACAAGTTAATAAACTCTCAAGTAGCACAAGTTAAAGACATAGCATGTAAGTACACCACAGTTGGTTTAAAAATATTCTGAATAACTCTGTGATAATAAATTTGAGAAGTCAGATGAAATGAACAAAAATCCTAAAACAGAGAACCCCCATAAATGACCTAAGAATAAATAGAAAATGTGAATAGTCTCCTGCTTATTAAAGAGATCTAATTCATAATTAAATACTTTCCTGCAAAGAAAACTCAAGGTCCAGATAGCTGGTGAATTCTGTCAGATATTTAGTAATGATTTATACTGATTTTACATGAACTATTTCAGAAAAAAGAAGAGGTGGTAACATTTTCTATTTCTTTTCATAAGATCAGCATAACCATAAAACTCGCAAAAACAAGGATATAAAAAAAAATTATAGCAATGTATTTTATAATATACTTGAAAACTTTTCAAATATTAGCAAATATTAGCAAATATTTCAAATATTAGCAGCATTACATAAAATCCAGCATTATTACATAGTATATAATAATCAAATGGAATTCATTTCAGGATTGTAAGGTTCTGACAAGATCTTTATTAAATCAATCATGTTAACAGAACAAAGAATCTAAAAATCGCATAATTATCTTAATTGAAGCAAAACAAAGTATTTCATGACATATAATACTCATTCATGACAAATTGTCACCAAAATGGGCATAGAAGAGCACATCATTAATTTCTAAATGAATCCAAGAAATCTCTAGCTAAAATTACAATTGATGTATATTACTATTTTTTCCTTAAGAGCAAGGCAAGGGCTCTCTCCAATATTGTACTGAAACTACTGCAACAAGCAATAAGGAAAATAAAAGAAGTAAAATGTGTAAATATTATAATAGAGGAATACATTTGTCTTTATTCATAGTCAACATGATTGCATGGTTGTATATGTAGAAAATCCTGGAAAGTCTCAAAACGATACTATGATTACTGAATGAATTTAGAAAGATCCTATTACAAAATACCATTATATAGAAATCAATAGATTTTAAAATATTAGCAACAAATAATTGGAAAATAACAAAAAGCAAGAAATACCTTAAATACTTAGTGATTTATTTGCAGAATTTATCAAGTAAATAATACAAAGAAAATGCACAATTAAGATGGACAAAGGTCTTGAACAGACCCAAAAAGTAAATACACAAATGGAAATATGGGTGTGATAATATGCCCAATATATTTAGTCACCAGACAAAACCACAATGTGATACTATTTCACTCTGAAAAAATGACTTAAAATAAAAACATAGACAATATTATTTGTTGACAAGATTGACAAGAGTACCTGGTTTTTACATATTGCTAATGGGACTAGTGATGAATTGGTATGCTTCAAACATGTTGGTAGCTTCTCATAAAGTTAATGATTTGCCTGCCATGACTTAGCATTTCCACTCATTGTATTGGATTACTTGCCTACTCCTGCTGTAACAAACGCTAACAAACTTAGTTGATTAATGTTATTTTCTTGTAGTTCTGGAATCCAGAAGTCCAAAATGGGTCTACTTTATCTAACATGAGGGTAAAGGGCTGCATGCCTCTAGAGAGGCTCTAGGAGAAAATCCATTTTTACACCTTTTTCAGCTTCTAGAGGCTGCCCATATTTATTGGTTTGTGTCCCCTTTCCATATTCAAAGCCAATAGTGACCTGTCAAATGTTCCTCATATCATCTCACAGCACATCACCCTGACACTGACTCTTCTGCCTCCTTATTTCATACTTAAAAGATGCTTGTGATTACTTCAGGCAAACCTGGATTATCAGAATTAGCACCAATCTTAAGATCAGGTAATTAGTAACATTAATTCCACGTGCTACCTGGATTCCTCTTTGTGAATTAACTAATGTATGCACAGGTTCTGAGGATTAGATATGAACATCTTTCATGGGCCATTATTCTTCCTACCATAGGTATTTATGGAGAAGAAATAAAAGTGTATGTTCATGATATACTGCACAAGTTTTATTAAACATCTTTATTCATAATAGCCTAAAACTAGAAATAACTTTAATGTTCATTATTAGGAGAATGGATAGCAAATTATAGTAAATTATTAAAATGGAAAACTTCTTAAAAACAGAGAGACAGGTAGTGGTTTAATAGATAAATTCAAAAATCCCCGAAATATATTGAGGAACAAAACCAACACAAAATGGGTAAATAGTACATAATTTAATTTGTATGGCAGTTCAGAACAGCAAACTTAATTTATGGTTACAGAAAAATGCAGTTATTTCAGGAGGAAGATTGGAAGTAGATAATGGAAATATGTTTTAATTGAGGCTTTAGTTGCACAAGTATGTGTTGTGTGGATGTAATGTATAGATATATCAATACTCCTAAGAATGGAACATTTTACTATGTGTAAATTTTACTTGATAAAACAAATTAAAAAGGAGAAATAAGTGAACAATCCATCTACAGTTATATAATTAAACAGGAAAAGAAAGAAAGAAATGATAATGGCCAAAATATTACTATTGCTTGTTGCTATAAATGTTCAAGTTTAATTTTTTAAAGTGCAGGTCTCAGGTTCAAATTTGAAGTCTCTGTAACATTTTCAACAAATTTCAACATGAAAACTCTGCCTTTTATCTTGCTAGAGATTCTTTGCAGTTTTTAAAAATGTAAATCAGATATAATTTTTGAAAATTCAAGGGCAAATAAAAATGCTTATGAAATGCTCCCTGATGACATAATGGGGTTACACTTATATTTAGCAAATGAGATCAGAGACCTTATTGGCATCACCTAAATGAACTATGAAGATTTCCCAAAACTCTTGTGCTGCCAAATTCTCTGATCCCATGTTGCATTAGAGTTCATTGATTTTCTTATTGCAGATCTCTCCCTCCAGGATTTAGGCTTGAGTTTCTAGGGCTATGATAGAAGATAATGTGAATGACAGATGAAACGTTTTGGTCAGACTCACCTCTTTTGGTCTCTAGAGCTTTGATCCTGGCAAAAACAAGTGTGACTGAGTATTTTCTGTTCTTGACTTTTTGCCCTGAGAAGTCTCCTCAGTAGTTGTGCAAATAGACTCTTAGGTGACCCAGCCCTTAATTCCCAAACACACCACTTGTCACATATTTCAATCCAAGTAAATGCAATCTAACTTGCCCAATTAGAATCACTGCTACAAACAAAAGAAAAAGAAAAGGTTGCTTGAACATTAAGAAAGCCAAGTGTAAGAAGATGAATCCACTGGTAAAGTATCTTAAATAAAATAGGTGATTTGTATATATGTATATGTATATCTATATATATGTATATCTATCTATCTCTATCTATCTATCTATCTATCTATCTATCATCTATCTATCTCAGAATACCTTACAAGAACAACTCAGAGGACAAAAAACTTTTTTTAGATTATCATTTCAGAGGATTTAGTCCATGGTTGACCAGCTCAATTGCTTCTGATCTGAGATGAGGCAAATCATCATGATGGAAGGGCATGGTGGAGGAAATCGTTCTCCTCATGGCAGCGGGAAAACAGGGAGAAGCCAGGAATAAGATATACTTCATAAAGGCATGTTCCCAGGGACCTACTTCTTCCAGCAACACTCTACCTGCCAAAAAATTACCACCCAGTAGTCCATTCAAATTATCCATCAAATGGATTGATCTACTGATAAGGCCACAAATCACATAATTATTTCCTAAAAGCCCCACCTCTGAACTTTGTTTTACTAGGGACTGTGTTTTCAACCTGAACTTTTTTGAGGACTTTTCAAATCTAAACAATAACATGTGTCAAAGGGAATTTATTACTGATTTTCTCTACAACTTAAGTTCCTTGGCTAGATGATGGATGTAGAGAAGATAGTAAAAGTGTTCCAGAAGTGGGGTATCCCTCAGATAACCTGACTTAGTTCACAGAGGATTCCATGAAGTCAAGGTGCTGGCTAGTCACTGAGACACCCCAAGATAGAACATGGAAGCAATTGGTGAAGCAATTGGTGAAGTGAGAAGTTCTGGGAAAAATTAAACTGAAATTCAAGAGCATGTAGCATGAATGCAAGAGAATGAATCATCCCAGGTAAAAATAAATTGAAAGTTCTAAGGCACACACCAATACAATGCAGTAGAGTGCTGGTGCAGGACAGAAACTGAGATGTTTGCTTTCACAGAGTAGAAACGCAGAAGAATTTGCAGTATTGAAGGATCTATATAAGGTGTGTTAAAATCTTTGAGAATGAGAGCCGAAATTAGATAAGATAAATGATAATTACACTGACCACTTGCAATGTACTGACATGGGTATGGATAATAACTGCCATTTGCTGCATATTAAAAAGACTAGCAAAAGTGGAGTATTGGTATAGAGGGATAATGATTGCATTTTACAGGAAATTTACTTCACTTCTTCACTAATCTCAGTGCAATCATTCCTCAAAACTTTGTTCAAGTTGTCTGTGAGAAATCTTTTACTCTACCATTGAATAAATGAAAGCCTTGATTTGTAGCACCAAAAGTCAGGATAGGGGACAAATGAAATGGTCTTGTCCCTGAGGCCCAGGACAGGTACATGTTTAAGAACAAGGACGCTTTCTTCTCCTAACACCTCTTGCCATGAGATCCTCTGCACTGATAAACTAGTAAATTTCCAGTAACAGGTAATAGTCAAATACCATTGAGCGACTTGCATGAGACTCTGGTGACTGACTCAATTAGGAGATCTAAAGCTGAGGGTATAGTAGATTTATTCTGTCAAACAGAATAAGATCTCTACAACCCCTAAACACAATCACTACAGGAATCTGACTCTGATGCTCTGAAGGTAAGCACAGCAATAACAAACTTTAAACATAGCCTAAATCTAGACACTAAAGACTTACCAAAAAGATTTGTTTCTTTCCAGGAATAAAAACGGTTTCCTCATTATTCAGTGCCTACATAGAGTAGAGAACAAAAGAAGTTCCACTTCCAACAAAATATGATCAATACACAAAATCAGGAAAGACATTGAAGCTCTTAAGATTATTTTTGGACAATTAGACAATTTTGTGAACTCCACTCAACAACATCAGAATGCAATTTCTTTACAAGTACACATGGAACAATCTCCAAGATAGACCATCCTGTAGGAGAAATTAAAACCAATGCATAAAAACAAACAAAACAAAAACTTCAAGCTAAACACAGTGGTGCATGCCAGTAATCCCCATGACTTGGGAGGTTGAGGCAGGAAAATCAGAAGTTTTAGGCCAGCCTCAGTTTCAATAAATAAAAAATAAAAAAGTTCTGGGGATATAGATCAGTGGTAGAGCATCACTGGGTTCTATCCCTAGTACTGCAAAAACAGACAAAAACAAACCAAAAAACTACAAGTTTAAAATAGTAGCAATTATGCAAAATATATATTTAGACTATAACAGAATTAAACTAGAAATATGAATAATAGAACAAAGTCTGTAAAACCACTAAATATTTGGAAGATAAACAACATACTTTAAATTCTTCATGGGTTAATGAGTAAGTTTAAATGGAAATTTTCAAATATTTGAAATGAGTGAAAATAAAAATCCAACTTGTCAAAATTGGAAGGATGTGCTTCCTTCCAAAATTGGAAACAGTGCTTAAAGGCAGATTTACAATGTTCAACTCAAAAGAAGAAAGAGATAAAATTAATAATTCTTATAAACTTCTTAAAAATTATTTCTTAAAAACTAAAAATGAAGGAACAAAATAAAAAGCTAGTAGAAGAATTTCAGTATGAGAGCAAAAGTTAATTACTAAAGAAAGAAGTCATTATCATCTCAATAGAGCATTTGATAAAATTCAACATCAATGTGTGATAAAAAAAAACAATTAGCAATAGAAGGATATTTTCTCAACATTATAAGAGAAAATCACCAAAAATTCTGCAGGTAAACCTCATACTGAATGATAAAAGACTGGATGCTTTACACCTAAGGTTAAAAAAAAGGAAGGTTATATTCAGTCAACACTCCCATTTAACATTGCAGTGGAAGTTCTAACCAATGCAATAATACAAGAAAAAGGGGGAAAATTAAAAGGAAGGAAGAGGAGAGAGAAGTAAATAAACTGTCTCCATAGACAATAGGATTGACTTTATAGAAATTCCAAAGGAATTTACAAATCTCCTCAAACTAGTAAATAAGTTAACAAACTAGTAAATAGGTTAAGCTTGCAGGATACAAGCTCAATATACAATAATCAGTTTTATTTATTTCTATATGATAACAATGAACAACAATTTAAAAATAATTTAAAGGATACTTTCCAAAATGAAGTACTTAACTATAAATCTAGTAACATATGTGTACACTTTGCATATTGAAAACTAAAATACACCAATGAAAGGATTATTTTTAAAGAGCCAAAAAATGAGGAGATAACAATGTTAAGTTTATGGATTATAAGACTCATCATTGTACATATTTTTTTTTGAATTTGATCTATGGAAGCAATGTTATCTTGTTCAAAATCAAAGTCAGATTTTTTAAAAAAATAGATATTGATAAGTTGATTATAGACTTTACATGGAAAGGTAAGGGAACTCAAAAAGCAAATAGTAATTTACTTTAAAACAATAGCAATTTGGAGGACTCACATGTCAGGTTTCATGACCTAGTATTGCTGAGAGGATAGGCCCATGAATGAATGAAACAACAGAATTTACAAACAGATGCATACAAATACAGCCAACTGACTTTTGATAAGAGTACAAATTCAGGTAAATGTAGAAATTCTAGAATCCTCAAAGTATCATGATCAAAAAATCAGACAGCCATAGGCAAAAATCTGAACACCACTCTATACAAAATTTAAAATGCATTATTAACCCAAATTTAGTGCATAAAATAATCAGAAACTTAAGAAAAAACTTGGAAGAAAATCTTGGGTTAGAGAAAGTTTTTAGACATAACACTACAGAAATAATTCCCAAAAGAAAATGATGACAAATTCTACCACAACAAAATGAAAATATATTGGTCTATGAAAGACATGAAAAACAGAAAACATAAAGCACAACTGTGCACACAAACTGTGTGCAAATTATGTATCTTACAAGGTCCTTTCTTCTAGAACATATAAAAATTCTCAAAACTTAAGAATAACAAGATAAAACCCATATAAAATGCCCAAATAACTGAGAAAATGCATCTCCAAAGACACACAGATGGAAAATAAGAACATGAAAAGATGTGTCTTTAAGGGAATGCAGATTGTAATGCAATGGGATACATCTACATTTCTGTTAGAATGACTGACATAATAAGATTTTATACAATAAGTACAGATGAGGATGTAGAACAACTGGTTCTCCTATATATTGAAGATGGGAATGCAAAATATGTCCACTTTAGAAAAGTTCAGCTATTTCTTATAAACTTAAAAACAGAATTGTCATAATGACATAGCAACCACATTCTTTAAATATTTATCCCGAACCATTGTAAACTTATTTTCACACAATTCTGTGGATATCTAATATTAGCTTTATTCAATATCACAAAGAAATGGAAACAAGTTGGGTTTCTTTTATTCAATTGGGGGATGTATAAACAAACTGATACATTGGTACAATGGTATGCTACTCAGGGATAGGAAAACAATTGAGAATTCTTTATGCAAAAATGTGGATTGATCTTAAATGCATATCTAGTAAGTGAAAGAAGCCAGACCTCAAAGGGAATATATTGCATGAATCCATTTACATGGTACTTTGGAAAGGCAGACCTATAGGGACCACAGATATCAACAGGCCAGTGGTTGGAAGGTAGTAAAGAAATTAACAAAAGAAGGGTAATTAATACATGGGAATTTTTAAGGTGATGGAAGGCATTCTGTTTGAAATTATGGTAGAGCACAGGTGACTGCATGCATTTGTCAAATCCCTAGAAGTATATTTCATAAGAGTAAATTTTACCATACATTAATTTAAAAATCAACAGGATGAGAAGGGAAAGATGAAGTGTTGACTGTGGCAAATGAAACTAACTCCATCGTGAATAAATGGGGATGGGAATGAATTAACACAGGTGGGTAATTTTGTGAAGAAAGGGTTAGATACTACAAGGTTATACAGACAAAATCAGTTTTGCACTGCCATTGTTACTCTAGTGAGTAAATTCATATCTGCGAGGAGTATGGTTTGTGAATTCTGAAACCACATGTATACTAGAATTGAGCAAAAAAGCAAATATGCAATGGTAAGGAGAGTTAAGGTTAATTGGAAAAAGAAACTGCAGTTAAGGAAGGAGGGAATTCCAGAATAAACCCTGTGGTTCTGTACTGAAGACAGAGGTGTCAGTATGAAGTCTTGATGACCTCGGTGGGTACAATTTGAGTAAAATAATGAATAGCAACAGTATTGGATTATAAGCCAAAGAGAAGCACATGTGCCCATGAGATCACATGCTGATATAAAGAGAGAACTGAGTAAATAAATGGGGTGAAGGAATACCACGAGAATAATTGCTGCAAACACGATCTGTCAGCTACTGCTAAAATTAGTCAGTGAAAATTTATACAGAAATGGGATAAGCACATCTTCCCCCAAGTATTTGTTACCTACAAAGAATCCCCACATTTATTAATTGAAATTTGAAATTAGTAGCTTTATAGTTAATAAATCTGGGAGATACCACTTTGTGTGATCAAAGTTCATATTACCAGCAATGTATATTGACATTTTCACCCTTAGAGAAAGGCACATCACCTCACTGTCATCCTTCCCAATACTTCCTAACCTCAGTCTAACCATGAGGAAACATCAAGCAAACCCAAATTGAAGGTCAGTCTATAAAAGTGTCAAGGTCATAAATAGAAAAGGAATAACTGAGAAACTGCCAGAGATTAGAGATCAAGGAGACATTTTCAAATTCAATGTGGGATAATGGAACATAAAGAGGACACTAATGGGGATAATGGATAAAATCCAAATAAAGTCTCCACTGTCATTTAAATCAATAATATTATGATACTGCTAATTTCTTAGCTTTGATTTTTCTTTTCTTTATCTTTTGTTAAGTGAGGATAACAAAGACAGGTGAGGGGCACATGAATTATTTTTTGTGTACTTTTATCAGATTTTCTGTTATCTAAAATAATATCATAATAAATTAAAAAAAACCCTGTACTTCAGTTCTAGAGATACCTTTAAAAATATACAATAAAAAAATATACAACATGTTTCAGGATCTTGTTTAGTATTCTAAATTTTGCACTTAAACCAATGAGTTCATTTCTATAATTTCCACTTTTGTCTAAATGATGAGTTAAGAGGGAAGGTTTCAAACTGAGAATTTCTAAGTTTTTCTCTTTAAGTAACAGATTGTGGGTGTGGAGAGTTTTTATTCCACATTAATGAAAAGCCAAATTAGATATAATCATCACCAGATTTTTATCACTTTAACTTTAATTTTCAAAGTACTGGAGGCATCTTTCTCCAGTGAGTAAAAATTTGAGCAGTTAAATGTATCTTGTGGAACCAGATCTTGTGGAGATCACAGTGAAACAAACTTCCATTTACTGTTTTTATATTTTTCATCATTGTAGACTTCAGCATTGGCATTTGCTAATTCTCTTTTATCTATCCTATTGTTCACCTGGGTATAATTAAATAATATATAATCAAGAATAAAAACAACACATAACTAAAAATGTGATGGCATCAATATCAAGCTGAATGAACCAAAAGCTTGACTAACAAAGTCATCAGTAATCTAATTTTATTTGAGCTTTACAAACTGCTATAAATTCATACCTCAGAAGTTCTTCATTTATTCAATTTTAGAAACTATGTTTTTTGCCAGGTTCAGTGGTGCACATGTGTAATCCCAGAGGCTCAGGAGGCTGAGTCAGGAGAATATTGAGTTCAAAGCCAGCCTCAGCAAAAGGGAGGCACTAAGCAACTCAGTGAGACCCTGTCTCTAAATAAAATACAAAATAGGGCTGGGAATGTGGCTCAGTGGTTGAGTGCCCCTGAGTTCAATCCCTGGTACCCTCCCCCCGACAAAAATGTATGTGTGTGTGTGTGTTTGTGTGTATATATATGTTTTTCCATTATTTTTAAAAAACACAATTAAAACAGATTATATTGCTGACTTTAACTTCTTCCTAAATATTGCTAAATCTCTGGATACTCACAAACCAATGTTTAAAAAACACTGGCCTGGTAACAGGTAGACAACCAGCTGTGGAATTCCCAACTTGTTTATATAGGAGAGAATACAAAACAAAAGAAAGCAATTTTGTATCATATTGGATAGTTTTACCAGCAGATAAGACACAAAGTTCCAAATAAGGTGTCTTTAGAATTTGTCATTCTACTCCTTGATGAAAACCTAAAACCCCTGGTTTAAAAATATTTCTTCTGACACATTTTCCTGCTTCATTTCTACATTTGATGTCCCAGGATAAAAGTCTATGCCTTTGTGTCCCCCTTTAAAGGTAAAGACATTTTCTAGGTAGCTTTTTCCTATAGAGTTGACGTCCTCTCATGTCTCCTAGGTCAGGATTGCACCACTTTTTTATCTCTAAACCAATTCCTGGTGGAAAACAAATATGCCAATCTAGAATTGACTACTAATTTGAGAATAGAATCACTTTCTCTGAAAGCTGAATACTTAGATAAAGCTGGTTAGTGTTGACAGGAAGCCTGGATTAATGGGTATCAAGTAGGCAGTCCGCTGCGTCTACTAAAAGGATTTTATCTACTAGATGGAACAATGTGAATTTAGAGTTGCCCAGGAAAGGGGACTGCATAAGTAATAAGAAAAACAAAATTCGGTGTGATAAGCATTAAGAGATACTTTCTGTGCACACCCAACCTAGAAAGATCAACCTAGGAAGACCAGAGATATCTTCTTGGAAAATGGAACACATGGAGTAGACGGGAGTTAAGGGGAAGGGGAGTGGATTGATGAGTCCATGAAGGGTCTCTCTTGTTCTACACCAAGGAGTTTGCACACCACACTAGAATAGATTGTAAACAGCTAAAGGGTTTTAAATACCTACAGGACATTACCAGGTTTGCTTTAAAAAAAAACTGCATTGTGCAGCAAGGACAGACTGCTCCCCACTCTGACATTTTAAGCTCTTTATTATCTGATTTCATTTAGCACTTAGCATTCACATTCTGATAAGAGCTCATTTTCATGTGTGAGAGAATCAGAATCTTATCTGCTAAACTACATTTCATATTCTAAGAAGACAGAAATGAATGGCTATTTACTCAGTCTTAGGCCTCTCAACACCAGTACATAGCAAAGCAACCAGCAGGTAGGAAATGCTCATTTTGTTGTCCTCAGTTAACTATTTCTTTCTTCCATCTACAAAGCTGTCATGACTATAAATCCATATGACAATGAAATATGCTGGGCAAGTGCGGAAGCCCACTTGGTAAGGTCTGTGTCTCAGTTTCCTCCCTAGTAAAGCAGATGATCATTTGTAATATCCGAAGGCGGAGGATTGCATCTGTCACATAACACCATGCAACAAAATATTTGAATTAATAAATGAAGAAAGCGCTGCATAAATGACTCTCTGTACAATATTTAAAGATAATGGCACACTGAAATGGGTCTTAAACAAATAGAAAATGGTCTTAGGACTTTAATTAGTAATCCTAGATAAAATGAAAAAGGGAATTTTATTTTCATTTGTGTAAGCTGGGCAAGGCATTACTATCACTGAATATTACTCAGCTGCTCTCCCTTCTTTTATGTTCGTGATTTCTATATACCTTTCTCCTTTACTGTGTTTCTGCAGTGATACTTAGGACCAGAGCTTGGGCTGCTCCACTGTTCCTTGTCTTCTGGTCTACCCACCTGGTAGGAAGTTTGAAGAGCGTCTCAGAGTAGATTCTGGCTTTCAGTCTTGAGGATCACCAGGTGGGCTTTAAAAATAAAGTTCCTAGATCCCATTTTATACTGGAATCACTGGGGAAGAACTCTCAAAATATTTTAGTGTGATTTTCATGAGAATCCAACATTGAGGACCACAAGAATAGTATTTCCCAAAGAATTTGGCCCATGTGTGATTTTAAATGTACCCTAATAACATCTCTCAATACTTTAATAATAGAGTTGCACAAATCTTATTTTTCTGTTTATCTAAGTATAATAAACAGAAAGATAATATATAGCTCATTAATTTTTTAAACTAAACACACCCACATAGCAGCAGCTGGATCATAAATACAACATTATGGGCTTACAAGCCCCACTCATGCCCCTGTAATTAAAATTCCCCTTCTAGGCACTGCTGCTCTTCAACAGTAACCACCACCATGATGGTAATCAGCACAGATTTATTTTCCTTGTTCTTTAACTTTCTTTTTTATTATTTTAATTGTACAAATTTATGGTGTATAGTTACATAATTCAACACATGTATATGGTTGTAATGACCAAATCAGGGTAGTTAATGTTCCCATTTTCTTATCATTAATTTGTGTTTGGAGCCTTGAGTTCTACTTTTCTAGTTATTCAAAAGATATATACTAGGTTTCTGTGAGCTATAGGCATTCCATTGTGCTGTAAAACATAAGTATTGTTATTTCTATCTAACTGTGTTCAGGAGTCATTATTCAACCTCCCTCTATCTTTTCTTTCTACATATTGCCCAACCTCTATTAATCACTTGTATATTAAATCAACTTCAGTTACCATATTTGTTATTGCATTATTCACAGCAGCTAATATATGGAATCAACCTAGATGCCTATCAGAGAATGAATGGATAAAGAAAATTTGGTAATTATACACAATGGAAAGTTACTCAGTCATTAAAAGTATGAAATTGAGCTCCAAGATGGCAGACTAGAGGGAGGCTGCATTCCTTGTCACTCCGTGACTCAGGATTCAAGCGGAGGAAATTTTGTTTGTCTGCAAGGCAGCCATAGCTGCCCCCAACTCCCCTGCTGTCTGCACCCCTTTTTCCCATTGCAATAACTTGGGGTTTACCCACTGCTCACCCACAGATTGTCTGCTGCCTGCTGCTGCTCAGAAGTCCATTGTCAGGGTAACTGCAGGTTTGGTTACACACAACCACTGCCATCTTGGAAACTGGCAAGGACCCGGGAGTCCAGAGCCAAGGAACCTGCAGGTTTGTTGCTCCCACTGCCACCATCTCGGGATGTGGTTTCCTCAGTTTGGGGACACCAAACCAGGGCCTGGAGATCTATTGTCAGGGGACCTGTAGGTGTGACTGCACCTGAGGTCTTCCTGCTGGATATGCTAGTGGCTGCAATCTGGCTGCCTCTTTGCAGGATCACTCCATTGTGTGAATGCATCCCTGGCAATCTCTCTGCGAGTTGAAATGGAATTGAAATCTTGGGACTTTAGCAAGGCAGAACCTGGGGAAACTGAAGCCCAGATCCATCAGATTGTAGTGTGGGCCAGTCTGGGTCTGGAAAGCCTCTGGGAAGCTGGAGACTGGGGGCAGTTCCCTGGGAGGAGCACAGGTTGGAGAAACTAGAAAGAACCAGGCTCTCTCAGCTCAGTGAGTCCTGAAGTGCACAGGAATGAATGGGGCCAGCTACAACAGGTGAGAAGACTGGAGATGGGTGCATCTTGCCATTAGCTCTCCCAGCCAGTTTGTCTGGAACCCACTGGACTGGAGCTACCATCAAACTTCAGACAATCCCCTACCAGCAGAGAAGGGAAGCTGAGAAAATTTTTGAAAGTCATCTGAAACAATTATACAATGTTCCATTGAGGCTTTTGTTTTCTTTTTTTCCCCTCACGCCTCTACCATCTTTGAATCCAAATATTTTTCATGCATCAATTTTTTTGAGAAATGGGATATCTCAATATTATGTTACAGTTTTGTTATGTATTCTTGAAATTTTACTTAAAAAATCTGTATATGTTTTTCTTTCACTTATCTGTCTCCCTGGATTCTCTTTCTCACTTCTCTCATGCTAATAGCCAACCTCTATTAATTCCTTCTTTGTGCTTACTATTAATTTTTACCTTTATTTTCTCTCCTTCTCCCTTGTAAACATCACATCCTACAGTATTTCTATACTCTCTTTGACCATCATTTGAAATGGTTTTAGCAAACTTACTGTCTCTATCATAGACAATACTCAAACACATTTCTTTTTATTGTGACAAAACTGTAAATGCCTTAATAGGAGCCATTTGGTTTAAGGTGGTATATTGTTTGCATTGGGCGCTGTTAATATTAGTCTCCCCCCTTAAAGGTGAGGTACTGGAAGCCTTCAGGGATGCTACAAGACTACAGGGTACAAACTGTACTGCCTCAGATCCATACCACTAGATGGAAAGACAAACAACATGAAGAAAAAAAAAAAAGGTAACAAAGCACCTCAGACAAACCAAGATGTTCCAACAATAGAATACATAGATGACACAGTAGAAGAAATGTCAGAGAAGGAGTTTAGAAAATGCATACTTAGACTGATTTTTAAAATAAAGGATGGTATCAGAGAGAAAATAAAGGAAGTGAAAGATCACTTCCATAAAGAGGTAGAGATGATAAAAAGGAATCAAGAAGATATCCTCAAAATGAAAGAAACAATAAACCAAATTAAACATTTGATGGAAAGTATTACCAACAGAGTAGACCACTTGGAAGACAGAACCTTTGAAGACAAAATATCTACTCTTGAAAATAAAGGCAACTATACAGAGAAGATAGTAAGAAATCATGAACAGAACTTCCAAGAATTATGGAATAACTTGAAAAGACCAGATTTAAGATTTATCAGGATAGATGAAGGCATGGAGATATAAACCAAAGTAATGCACAATCTTTTCAATGACATAATATCAGAAAATTTCCCAAGTCTAAAGAATATAATGGAAAATCAACTAGAAGAGATTTAAAGGACCCCAAATGTACAAAATTACAGCAGACCCACATCAATGCACATCTCAATGGGAATGACTAATGTACAGAATAAGGATAGAATTTTAAGGGCTGTGAGAGAAAAAAATCAACTTAAATATAGAAGGAAAACAATTTGGATCTAAGCTGATCTCTCAGCTGAGACCCTCAATGCCAAGAGGTCCTTGAATAATATATATCAAGCTCTGAAAGAAAATGGGCACCAACCAAGAATTTTATATCCATCAAATCTAAACTTGAAATAAAAACTTTCCATGATAAACAAAAGTTAAAAGAATTCACAATTGAAAGCCAGAATTACAGAACATTCTCAGCAAAATATTCCATGGGGAGGAAACAAAAAAACAAAAACAAAAATAAAACCAAAAACAAACAAACAAACAAAAAAACAATGAAAACCAGCAAAGGGAGGAACTACATTAAAGGAAAAGTCAGTCAAAGGAGAAACTAAGTCAAATTAAAACCATAAACCAAAATGACGGGGACTACAAATCATATCTCAATAATAACCCTGAATGTTACTGGTCTAAACTCATCAATCAAAAGATAGGCTGGCAGATTGGATTGAAAAGAAAAAGACCCAACAATATGCTTCTTCAAGAGACTCTCTTTCTAGGAAAAGACATCCACAGACCGAAGGTGAATGTTTGGAAAAAAAATATCACTCACATGTACTGTGTAAACAAGGAGGGGTTTCCATACTAATATTAGACAAAGTGGACTTCAAGCAAAAGTTAGCCATAGGGACAAAGAAGGACATTTCATTCTACTTAAGGGAATCATACATCAACAAGACATAACAATCTGACTCAATATATATGCCCCAAACAATGGAGCATCTACATACATCAAACAAACCCTTCTCAATTTCAAGAATCCAATAGACCACAACACAGTAATACTGGGTGACTTTAACACACCTCTCTCACTACTGGATAGATCTTCCAAATAAAAACTAAACAAAAAACTATAAAATTAAATAATACAATCAGTGATTTAGACTTAACACATATATAGAGTATTTTATCCATCAATGAGCAAATACACTTTTTCTCAGTAGTTCATGGATCCTTCTCTAAACTAGATCATATGTTATGTCACAAAGCAACTCTTAAGCAAATACAAAAAGTAGAACTACTACTATGCATTCTATCAGATCATAATGGAATGAAACTAGAAATCAATGATAAAATAAAAAATAGAAGCTACTCTAACACTTGGAGACTAAATAACATGCTATTGAATGACAAATGGATATCAAAAGAAATCAGGGAGGGAATAAAAAATACTTAGAGATAAATGAGAACACTGATACAACGTATCAAAATCTCTGGGACAATATGAAGGCAGTGTTAAGAGGAAAGTTCATTGAATTGAGCTCATTCAATAAAAGAATAAAAAGTCAGCAAATAAATGACCTAACATTACATCTCAAAGTGCTAGAAAATGAAAAACAAATCAACACCAAAAGCAGTAGAAGACAGGAAATAATTAATATCAGAGTTCAAATCAATGAAATTGAAACAAAAGAAATGATTCAAAAAATTGACAACATGAAAAATTTGTTCTTTGAAAAAATAAATAAAATTGATAAATCCTTAACTACACTAAAGAAGAGAAAGAGAAAATTCAGATTACTGAAATTCATGATGAAAAAGGAAATATCATGACAGACGCTCCTGAAACACAGAAGATAATCAAAAACAATTTTGAGAATTTAAACAGATCAATTTCAAGCAATGAAATAGAAGACATCATCAAAAGCCTACCAACCAAATAAAAGCCCAGGACCAGGCAGATTCTCAACCGAGTTCTACAAGACCTTCAAAAAAGAATTAATACCAACACCCCTCAAATTATTCCATGAAATAGAAAAGGAGGGAACCTTTCCAAACTCCTTCTATGAGGCTAGTATCACCCTGATACCAAAACCAGACAAAGACACATCAAGGAAAGTAAACTTCAGACCAATATCCCTGTTGAACATAAACACAAAAATTCTCAATAGAATTCTGGCAAATCACATACAAAAATATGTTAAAAAGATAGTGCACCATGATCTAGTGGAGTTCATCCCAGGGATGCAAGGTTGGTTCATGTTTCAGTCAGTTTTTTTGCTGCTGTGACTAAATGATCTGACCAGCACAATTATACAGGAGCAAAAGGTTATTTTAGGGTTCATCATTTTAGAAGTCTTAGTCCATAGAAGGCCAGCTTCATTCCATGGGGTTCAAGGTGAAGCTGAACATCATCGTGGATGAATGTGACAAAGGGAAGCAGCTGGCATCATCAGGAAGCAGAGAGAGACTCCAGTCTCCAGATGTAAATTATATACCCCATAGCCACACCCCAATTCTCACCTCCTCCAGCCACCCCCTACCACTTTAATTAATACCATCAGGGATTAATTCACTGATTAGTTTAAGACTCTTACAACCCAAACGTTTTTCTTCTGAACTCGTCCAGCATCTTGGTCACATGATATCCTGATGTTCTCTCCAAAGGGCTAATGTGACTCTGTCTCTGTGGCCTTGTTGGTTACAGCCCCAGAGGCCTTCTTTTGGTTTGTCTCTGCTCAATTCCTGCAGTTTTCCTAGAATGATGGCCCATGTTACTGGCAGTTCTTAATCTCAGGTGTCTCCACTGGAACTTTGGCTTCCTCCTCACATCTCTACACTTGGACTTCTCATGGGGTGCCCACAGGTATTCTGACCCTGCTGTATTTTGCCTAGTTTCCAAGGCCTTCCTTTGAAATCTTGGAGGAAGTTTCCATGACCCCCTAACTCCAGCCTCCTGCTTGCCTCCAGAACCAGCATCATGTGGTTGACACCAAGATTTGCTGCCATCTTGAGCAATAGCCAAGCCTCCAGAGACCCTTGCTACAGTAGCCTCTGAGTGTCTTGGTGGCTGAGCACATTGAAAAATCTTCCTAGGCCCTGTGGTACAACAAGGGTACCCCACTGGTCTCTTCTCAAGAGAATTTTCACCTTTATTCCCTTTAACTTAAGATGGTATGGTCTTGCCAGCTTCTGGGATGCCTTCAAGTCATCTTTCTTGTTGTCTGTAGGCAAAGTCTTTAGCATTTTTGTAGTAGTGATAATGTCTTTAAAAACTGCAACTTCCTTATCCATAGCTTTACTCCAGCCTTTCAAGTTCACTTTTTCCAAATCTTTATGCTCTGATTTCTGCCCCTGATTATCACAATAAACTTGACTAAAAGCCACCAGCAATATTCATGCCACTGCCTGAATGCTATGCTGCCTAGACATTTCTTCTGCCAGATTAAGAAGCATTTCACTTCTAAAATCAGCCTCACAGAAAGTCTCAGGACATGGGCAAAATTTAGACAACTTCTCAGCCAGAACATAAATGAATGACCTCTACTCCAAATTCCAAAAGAGTGCTCCTTTTCTAAACCCTCTTGAGTCTGGTTTTCACTGATCATGGTGCTATCACCATTCTGGTCTTCTGAACTCCCACCAGAATTGACCATTAATCTCTGCTTACAACAATCTAAAGCATTTCCAGATTGCACTGCTATACATCTCAAAATTCCTTCCACCAATTTTAAAAAGCTCCAAAATCTTCTGAAACACATGGTCAGGTTAGTCACAGCAAGGACCCCATGTCTCTGTACCAATCTCTGTTTTAGTCAGCTTTTTCACTTCTGTGACTGAATGATCTGACTAGCACAATTGTAGAGGAGGAAAGGTTTATTTTAGGGCTTATGGTTTCAGAGGTCTTAGTCCGTAGAAGGCTGCCTCCATTCCTTGGGGTTTGACGTGAGGCTGAACATCACGATGGAAGAGCATGGCAGAGGGAAGTAGCTGGAATCATCAGGAAGCAGAGAGAGAGTCCAGTCTCCAGATATAAAATATATACCCCATAGCCACATCCCAATTCCCACCTTCTCCAATCACACTCTACCACTTCAATCACTGATTGGTTTAAGACTCTTAAAACCCAATCATTTCTCCTCTGAACCACCCTGCATTGTCTCACATGTGAGCTTTTGGGGGACACCTCACATCCAAACCATAACAGTTCAGCATAGGGAAATCAATGAATGTAAATTCAGCACACAGATAGACTTAAAGACAAGAATCTCATGATCATCAAAAAGATGCATAAAAAGCATTTGACAAAATGCAGTACCCCTTTATGTTCAGAACACTAGAAAAACTAGGGATAGTAGGAATATACCTCAACATTGTAAAAGCTAAGCCCAAGGCCAACATCATTCTAAATGGAGAAAAATTGAAAGCATTTCCTCTAAAAACTGGAACAAGGCAGGGATGCCCTCTTTCACCACTTCCATTCAACATAGTCCTTGAAACTCTAACCAGAGCAATCAGACAGACAAAAGAAATTAAAGGAATACTAGTAGGAAAAGAATAACTCAAACTATCACTATTTATGACATGATTCTAAATTTAGAAGGCCAAAAAATTCCACCATAAAACTTCTAGAACTCATAAATGAATTCATCAAAGTAGTAGGATATAAAATCAGTACCAACAAATCAAATGCATTTCTATATGTTAGTGATGAATCCACTTCAAGAGAAATCACAAAAACTGCCCTATTCACAATACATTCACAAAATAAAAATATTTGAGAATCAATCTAACCAAAGAAGTAAATAGACCTCTACAATGAAAACTACAGAACACTAAAGAAAGAAATTGAAGAACACCTTTGATGATGGAAAGATCTTCCATGATCTTGGATAGGCAAAATTAATATTGTCAAAATGGTCATTCTACCAAAGTGTTAGAAAGATTCAATGCAATTTCTACTAAAATCCCAATGATATTCTTTATAGAACTAGAAAAAGTAATCATGAAATTCATTTGGAAAAATAAGAGACCCAGAATAGCCAAAGCCATCCTTAGCAAGAAGAGTAAAACAGGAGGTATCACAATACCAGACCTTAAACTATACTACAGAGCTATAGTAATAAAAACAGCATGGTATTGGCACCAAAATAGACAGGTAGACCAATGGTACAGAAAGAAGATACAGAAACAAACTCACATAATTATGGTTATCTCATACTAGACAAAGGTGCCAGAAACATTCACTGGAGAACAGAAAGCCTCTTCAACAAATGACACTGGGAAAACTGGAAATCCATATGTATCAAAGTGAAACTCAACCCCTATCTTTCACCCTGAACAAAACTCAACTCAAAATGGATCAAAGACTTAGGCACTAGAACACAGACCCTGTGCCTAATAGAAAATAAACTAGGCCCAAATCTTCATCCTGTCAACTTAGGACCTGATTTCCTTAGCAAGACTCCTAAAGCATAAGAAGTAAAATCAAGAATCAGTAAATGGGATGGATTCAAACTAAAAGGCTTCTCTTCAGTAAGGGATACAATAATGTGAAGAGAGAGCCTATAGAATAGGAGAAAATCTTTACAACACACACCTCAGACAGAGCATTAATCTCCAGAATATATAAAGAACTCAAAAAACTTAACATCAAAAAAACAAAAAACCCAGTCAATAAATGGGCTAAGAAACTGAGGAGACACTTCACAGAAGAAGAAAAAAATCAATCAACAAACATGAAATCATGTTCATTATCTCTAGCAATTAGAGTAATGCCAATCAAAACTAAGATTTCATCTCATTCCAGTCAGAATGCCAATTATCAAGAATATAAGTGATAATAAGTGTTGGCAAGGATATGGAGGAAAAGGTACACTCATATTGTTGGTGGTGGGACTGCAAATTGTTGTAACCACTCTGGAAAGTAATATGAAGATTCCTCAGAAAACTTGGAGTGGAGTTTGACCATTTGACCCAGCTTGGAGTGGAGTTTGACCATTTGACCCAGCTCAGTTTATATCCAAAGGACTTAAAATCAGCATACTACAGTGATGCAACCAGATCAATATTTACAGTAGCTCAACTCACAACAGCTAAACTATGGGACCAATCTAGATGTCCTTCAACAGATGAATGGATAAAGACCTTGTGGTGTATATACCCAATGGAATATTACTCAGCCTTAAAGCAGAATGAAGTTATGGCATTTTCAAGTAAATAGGTGGAGCTGGAGAATATCATGCTTAAGTGAAATAAGTCAAAACCCAAAAATAAAGGCTGAATGACTTCTCTGAGAAGTGCATGCTGATCCATTATTGGGGGCAGGGTAGGGAGAATGAATGAACTTTGTATTGTGCAGAGGGGAATGAGGGAAGGGGAGGGGGTATGGAGGTAGAAAGGATGGTGGAATGAGATGGACATTATCACCCTATATACATATATGATTACAATACTGGTATGACTCTGCACCATGTACAGCTAGTGGAATGAGAAGTTGTGCTCCATTTTTGTTCAATGTGTCAAAATGCACTCTAATGCTGTGTATAATTAATTAGAACAAATTTTAAAATAGCCTGCAAAAAAAAAAAAAAAAAAGGAAGAAAAAAAGAAATCAAGCTTGGTGTGATGGTACATTCCTGTAATCCCAGCTGCTCGGGAGGGTGATGTAGGAGGATTGCAAAGTTCAAGGCTAGCCTTAGCAAATTATTGAGAACCTGTCTCAAAATTTTAAAAAAACAATAAAGTGTTGGGACATGGCTCAGTGGTTGATCACCCCTGGTTCAATCTCCGGTGCCAAAAAAAAAAAAGAATGAAATCATACTATTTTTAGTAAAATACATAGAACTGAAGATCAATATGTTAAAAACACTGCATGTTGCATGTCTTATCTGTGGATGTTGTTTTTATACTCTCTATATTTGAAACGATGCAGTACACATTTTTGTTGTTGTCGTTTGTGACTTGGATGCCTGTTTAAGAAAAAGAGGTAGTCTTGATCATATCACTTAACCATATGTAAATCCACTGAAACCCAGAAAAAATGGGGAAAAGGTGATTTTGAGACATGTTAGCAAAGAAGGTCATAGAATGGGTGCTATAAAATGAAGTGATCTTGAGTTTATATTCTTGCTCTTCTACTTGTGACCCTGGACAATTACTTATCTCTTTGCACTTCAGTTTACTTACCTGTAAAATATGGCTAATAATGGTACTATCTCATAAGATTGTCATTGAATATACATAAGGCAATAGGTGTGAAATATTTAACATTGTGCTGGGATATGGCATAAGCATTAATAACTTCACATATATTATTTATGACTACTTAAGAAAGGTTACGCAAAAGCTATTAACTTCACATTAAAAAAATAATATAGGACAGGAGATTGATGTTGCTCAATGGTAGAGTGCTTGCCTAGCATGCAAGAGGATTTGGGTTTAATCCCTAGTACTACATAAACAAAGCTACCAACACACATATGTATACATGAGTGTGTGTGTGTGTGTGTGTGTGTGTATTTATATATCTTATAAATCAGAGACCAGTACATGTGCAGAGCATACCTTCAGGTCAGCCAGACATTGTTGAAGATTTACATGGCACTATTGTAGGAGAGATAGGGAAATTGGTCTTAATCATACCCTTTCTCAGAGCATACTAGCTATTAGTTCCCAAATCATGGACTATATGAGAATCACCAGAGTGTGTGTTCTATAACAAAAAAAGATGTTCTTGCTCTTCTCCCACCATGAACAAAGCAAGTTAGAATTTCCATGTATTCCACAGGAATCCACTCTTCTAACAAGTTCCTTGGACAATGCTGATTTGCTTTATAATTTTAACCTTTGAATGGTATTGCACAGTTCTAAAGGGCAAGCATTTCATCTTGGATGTTTGTAGAGCTTTAATGATTAATTTAATGCTTGTATGTAAGACTCATTCAATACATATTTAATCGTTTAACTGTGAACAGAGCTCTGGAACATGCATGTCACTATCCTGTTCAATACTTTCAACAGCAATTTGATAGATGTTGAAGGGAGGTGTAAAAAATTTACCAGGGTCATATGTAAGGGGATATTGTTAGGTTTTTTAAAAAACGTAACCACTTCTTAACCAGAATTACATATAAAATGGAACTTAGGGTATGGAACTTAGGGTTGATTACATTATCAAGAAAATGAATGTCACATTTAGATGCATTAGCGAATGTGTCATAGCTTGCTATTCATCTATTCTAGGGGTCAAAGAGCAAAAGGAATAAATCTGAACCATGATTTATTTATATGAATAAAGTTTTATGGATCACAAGACCATGTATGACAAATCCACAGCTAATATCATATGAATGGAGAAGTACTGAAAGATTTTCCACTAAGATCCAGAATAAGACAATGATATCCACTTTTACCATCTCTAGTCACAGAGTACTAAAAGTGCAAGCCAGAGAAATTAACAAGAAAAGAAATAAAAATGTCTACATTTTTACTGAAGGAAGAAAGTTAAAGGAAGAAGTTAAATTTTCCCTATTTCCAGACCTCATGGAAAATCATAAAGACTCTGTCAAAAAACTATTAATGAGAACCTCCTACATGCTAGGAAAATAACAATCCAGTAACATTACAGGATGCAAAATCAACATGTAAAAATAAATATAATTGCTATGCATTAATAAAGAACTATGTGAAAAAGAAATTAAGAAAATAAACCCATTTGCAATAGCTACAAAAAGTACATTAGAAAAACCTAACCCAGGAGATGAAAGATCTGTACACTGAACAAAATACCAATGAAAGAAATAGAAGACAAAACAATTAAATTGAAAGATATCCTGATAATGAATTGGAAGAACAAATTTTGTCAAGATGTCCATACTCAAAGTGATTTACAGATTTTCAATTACAGTCTTCAGAGAAGTAGAAAAAATATTAAAAATTTATATAGAACCAAAAAGTCCTGAATAACCAAAACAATTTTGAACAAAAAGAACAAGGTCGATGGCATAAAACTACTACAAAAAATGCTATACACTGAAAACCACCAAAATAGCATGGCACTGACATAAAAATAGATACCTAGGCCAGTGGACCAAAACAGGAGCTCAGAAACAAATCCACACATTCATAGTCAACTGATATTGTGACAGAGATGCCAAGAACACAAAATGGGGAAATGAACTTTCTCTTCAGTATATGGTGCTGGGAAAACTGTATACACACATGTAGAAGAACGAAGTTATACTCTTTTCTTTTAAAGTACATGCACAGAAAACCCAATTTGACACCTGTGGCTATGAAATTACTATAAGAAAATATAGGAACTACTCCATAACATTGGTCTGCCTAAGGATTTTTTTCCTTTGTGTAAGATCTCAAAAGCATGGGGAATAAAGACAGAAATAGTCAAATGGGATTGCACCAAATTCAAAAGCTTCTGAATAGCGAAGGAAACTGCTAACAGTGAAGAAACAATTTAGAGAATGAGAAAAAATATTTGCAAACTATATATCTGAAAAATATTTTAAAAACTAAAGCAATTTAATAATATGAAATGCAAATAGCCCACATAAAAAGTGGGAGAAGAACAGAATAGAAAATTTTCAAAAGAAGAAATGCATGACTAACTCTTACATGAAAAGATGGTGACAATCACTTATCATTAAGGAAATGCAAATAAAATACAGTAAGATATTACCTCACTACAGTGAGAACTGTTATCATGGTGCTCCATCTTCTTAACATGTTTTAGAGTGTGGCTTATGTTTTAGTCAGCTTTATTTGCTACTGTGACCAAAATATCTGACAAGAATATTTATAGGCAAGAAAAAGTTTATCTGTGGCTCATGGTTTCAGAGGTCTCAGTCCATAGATGGTCAACTCCATTGCTCTGGCCAGAGGTGAAGAACATCATGGTGGAAAGAGATGATGGAGGAAAGCAGCTCAGGACATGATACTTAGGAAGCAGAGAGAGCTCTCACCAGGGACAAAATATGTACCCTAAGTCGTGCCTCCAGTGATTCAGCTCCTCCATCTACACCCTACCTGCCTACAGTTAGCACCCAGTTAATCCCTATCAGTGCATTAACAAACTAAGTTAATCCTTTCAAAACCCAATAATTTCACTTCTAAAGTTTCTTGCATTTCACATATGAACTCTTTAGGGATACCTAATATACAAACCATAACAATTTGCCAATATTTTATTAAGAATTTTTACATCTATGTTCATCAAGGATATTGGTCTGAAGTTTTCTTTCCTTGATTGTCTTTGTTTGGTTTTTCTACTAGGGTAATACTGACTTCACAGAATGAATTTGGATGTGTTCCCTCCTTTTCTGTTCCATGGCTTAGTGTGAGGTGGATTGGAATTACTTCTTATTTAAAGGTCTATTAGAACTCAGCCAAGAATCCATCTGGTCCTGGGATTTTCTTTGTTGGAAGGCTTTTAATAGCTGCTTCAACTTCACCTTTTGATATTGATCTGTTTAAGTTTTCTATATCCTCATGGTTCAGTTTGGGTAGGTCAAATGCCTCTAGGAATTTGTCAATATCTTTGAGATTGAAGTATAAATTTTCAAATTAGTTTATAATGAGTCTTTGAATTTCAGTAGTCTCTGGTGATATCTCCTTTTTCATCTCCAATTTTGTTAATTTGGTTCTTCTCTCTCTGTTGGTTAGTTTGGCTAAGGCTTTATCAATCTTTTTTATCCTTACAGAGAATCATCTCTTTGTTTATTGAGATTTTATATCGGTTTTCATTCTCAATTGCATTAATTTTGGCTCTGATTTTAATTATTGCCTATCTCTGATTTTGGCATTTTTTGGTAAATGAATGGATTAGAAAACATTGTACTAAGTGAAATGAACCAAAGGCAGAAAGTCAAGGGTTGAATATTTACTGAGTTGCAAAAGCTAGACAAAACTAAGGGGAAAAGAGAAAAGAAAAAGTGTGTGTTTGGGGGGATTTTCATGAAAATAGAAGAGAGATCAGCTGCACAGAGGAAGAGGATTGAGGGGGAGAAAGGAAATGTAGGAAATGGGAGGAATGGAGGAATCTGAGCAAATGTCCTGTGTACATATAGGATTATGCCACAGTGACTTTCATTTCTATATCATAATGTGCTAATTTTAAAAAATGATAAATAAAGAAAGATCACTAGAGTAGAAGAAAGGTAACAAGGGAGGGAGGAGGAGAAGGAAAGGGAGAAAAAGAATGATTATGATTAAAAAGTCAAAAGGTAAGTGTTGGCAAAGACAGGGAGAAAAAGGAATCCTTACCCAGTGTTGGTAGAAACGTATGTTAGTACAGCCATTATAAAAAACATGAAGGTTGTTCAAAAAATTAAAAATAGAACTACCACAGTATTCAGCACTCTTACTGTGTATATATCAAAAGGAAAGGAAATTGTCTTGTTGAAAGTTATTTAAACCCCCATGTTCATTGCAGCACCTCTTAGTATAGCCAAGACAAGGAGTCAACCTAAGTATCCACAAGCTGATGAATAAAGAGAACATGGTGAAAATACACAGTGGAATACTATTCAGACTAAAGGAATGAAATCCTGTCATTTGTTACAACATGGATTAGCACAGGTGACATTATGTTAAGTGAAATAAACCTGACACAGAAAGACAGGTACTACCCATTTGCATTTGTATGCGGAATCTAAAAAAGAGATGACTTCACAGAAACAAAGAGTGGACTATTGTTACCAGAGGCTGAGGGTGGTTAAAGGGTGGAAGGCAGAGTGATGTTGGTATATTTAATTATGATTGGATAGGGATAATAAGTTCAAAGGATCTATGGTACAGCATGATGACCTTAGTTAATGGCAATATATTGTATTCTTGAAAAATGAAGGGAACAGATGTTAAGTGTTATTACCATGAAAATTATTACTATGGGAGGCAAAACATCTGTTAATTAGTTACATTTAACCATTCCACTATATATGTCTGTATGTACATATGTATGTATGTATACATATATATTTCACAACTTCATTTTTTGCTTGATAAATATATACAATTCTATCTGTCAGTTTAAAAAAATGTAAAATATTCTTCATCCTTAGCATCCTCTCCATCAGGTATTGCATGTGCTTATATTCCTCCCTATGAGATATATATGAAACTGTTTCAGGTGTCTGAAAACTTAAAAGATAACTCCTTTACCCTTCAAGTAGTTGGAAATTAGACCCAATGACTGGAGCTGGAACAACCATCTGGGTCATGAAGATGAAAGTAGAAGTGAGGAGTTTGAACCTGGAAGAGGACTTAAGTCCTTGATGACTTTGTGGAACCTGCATGCCAGCTCTTCCATACCTACTTCCAGACATACTTTTTTAACATAAAGAAGAGAAAATGGGGTGGTTAGGCCATCATTAATTTTTTTTTGTCACTTATGTCTGTACCTATGTTAATTAATACTGAAAAATTTGTGTCCAAATCTTAGCACACCTAGTTCAAACACATGTGATTTTTTAAATTTTTATTTATTTATTTATTTATCTATCTATTTATTTATTTATTTATTTATTTATTTATTTATTTATTTTTTCCTAATAAAATTAGAGAACTCTCCATTGCCAGAGGTTTTAAGTGGATCCTGAAAAACCACCTGTCAGACAAGTGATGCAGAGTTCCCTGAATTGGATAGAGGTTAAACTATATGACCTCTAAGATTCTAAATTGGGTGTTCCTAGACCACATTTTTCTTTATTAATGGAAAGTGTTAAATGAGTTCTTAGTTCAAGCACTTAAAATGATTAAAAGTAACCAGCCAGAAAAGCCAAGCTGCCAAAATGGAAAGTGCAGAGGGAGTAAAATATCAGCACAATTTTAACTTTCTATTTGCAGCAAAGCAATGATTTGGATGGTACATTAGGCTCTCATTGAGGAAAGAACTGACACTACATCAGATGACAAAACCTCATGTTCAGTAAGTTGGAGCTACCCATTTTCATAGATAAACTTGGACAAGGGAACAATATCTTTGCCCTCAATCACTTTCTGTATAAAATGTATCTTTTTGAATTTTATTTATAGAACTGTAGTTAAATCAAAACCAAAGTGAACCAAAAGTAATCCATGAATTACTTTACATATTTTCTATTAAGTTAACATGAAGCATTAGGAGATTCTCTAACTAGTTAAGAAAACTAGGGATTATGTGATTTTAGTGCAAACTTTTCTTCTCTTTGTTGATGCCTCTTCATGTTTATTTTTTCAGTATTTATTGTAAATATAATTTCCCACTGACTTTGCCATGACAATCAGCTTTTGCCATTATTTGCTCTCATTGTGTCTTGTGTTTATCTTTCAGAATAGTTATTGCTTAAATAATTAATAAGTTGAATGTTCAAGCTCTTACTAGTAGACTGTGAGCTCCTGAAGCCCTGTGGCTATGTTTGGTCTTAATCTCTCCCAACTGCTTTGCAATGCCTGGAAAAGGAAGGCATTCGACAGAAACTTGAGGAATGGTAATGAGGTCATTAGGAAATACAATACTATTCTTTATAATACACTAAATCCATGTTGGGGTACAGGTGCAGATTTCTTAACTTTAACCTGGAGTAGAATTAGCCTTCTTGAAAGGAAGATTACACATCTTCACTCACAGAAGAGCCAAATCAATAACAAACTAGATATCCTAGTTGTGGGAATTGTCATTTCTTTTTAGCCAGTAAACATTTGAGAATCCTTTCCTTTGGGGAATTCCCTAACCAATGAGTTTACTTGCCATTATCAAAAGTCAACATGAGAGAGATTTTCTCAGTACTTGTTATGGCCTGAGAGTGGATAATTGACATAGACATTAGTGATTTGATTAAGAGACTTCTGACTTTGACTCAGAAACTGAAGGCAACTTTCATGGCTTATGTTAAGAGCATCAACTAATATATTACTTGATAGTAGAAGTGAGATATTTCAGAATGGAATAAAGAGAGATTTCTAAGTGACGATTGTTGATAGAATGAAGACTAGGCATGGTCTCAATAGCATAGATTTCCTCTCATTGAGCCTCTGCCATTGACTAGTATCCATTTGTCAATAGTACTAAATAATCAATTCTAAATCTGGGGGCATCAAGATTACACGTGACACATCTAGCTGTGAAAGAAACAATTTTTTCCACATTGTAACAGACAGCTCTTACTGTTTTGGACTATCCCTGCTCACCATGCTTCTTACAACAACCATCCATGTAATTACTGAATGCCTTTAGGATACAATGGTATCTCACATCATATTGTTCATCTCTTAGAATTATGCCCAGATCATTTCAAGGCAATGGCATGATTATCATCAGATTCTCTAGTCTTACCATGTATGGCTTCACCCAAAAATAAATGATTGCATTAAACAGTAGAAAGTCCTATGAAAGTATATTTTGTTACATCAGCTTTAGATAAATGATGAGCCTGGAATATCATCCTACAAATTGATACATATGCTGATCCAGAAAATTGTACAATCACTCCCTAATATATAATGTTACAGAAACAATTGTCTGGGTACATAGCTGATTCCTTCTTAATCTGAGTATATTTAATAGCAAAATTCATAAAAACAATCAGGTGTTAGTTTTTTATTTGGTAAGTGAACATGAGAGTGGAAAGTAACAGAATGAATGAAACAAAACCAATACAAATGTGTTTTCAAATAAGTCACCAATAAGTGACTAGCAAATAGTACTCAGACCTTCAAGACCTTCTAATATTGTGAAATGCAAAGAATTTTCCTTTGGGGGAAAACTGTGGGAACTTTTATCCATTGACTTCTACTTCCATCGAATAAAGGTGACCCTTGGGCTTTGACTCCCTCAAATTTCTGGACTTTGCAAGAATGAGTGTTGAATGGGTCTCTGTACCATCTGTGATACAGCATCACAGAAGCTCTGGAACAAGAAACAAGAGGCACAGGACACAGGCCAAGGTGATGCATTCCAGTTTGCACCTGCACAATGCTTGATGAAGTCTCTGAGGGACTTATCTCCACTGTAGTATCTTGGGTAACAGACAGGCCTGAGAGGATCTGAAGGGCACACGAGAATTGTTTGATAGAATTGCTATCAATGATTCACCTGCTGACCAATGATTCTCAAAAAACAATTGCTTCCAGGACCAAGACTTTGAATTTTAATGACTTGGAAATCAGCATGCTTCTATTAGAGTATATAATAATGTCTCTACTGAATTGTAATCCTTGTCATTGATTTTAGAAAAATGAATCTAAATTCCTGTTTTCATGCTTTTCTTGTTCCCGTCTTTACATCTCAATATTTTATATGAGGTGGGTTGATGATGGACAACATTACAACTTAACCCATACACTATTGAGGAAGGGTTTTAACAGAATTAATAGGGAAATGGTTGTCTAGAGAGCTGGCCTTGGTGCTGAATGAATCAGCTGGAGAAAATGTGGGCCATCATCCAGTTAGACAAGATGGAATGTATTTTTGGATTTCAAGGAAAAAATGTGTTACAATCGTTTTTTTTTTAAATTATGAATTAGAAAAATAATAAGTTTGGTTGTACAGATTAGCAGACTATTTGTACACATAAAGTTCTGTTTGCTGCCAAGCCTATGGATTCTCCTTCCTGCATTTGGGGCATTCTCTCACATATGAGTCTTTGGCTAGGTAAAACCTCTTCTCTGTACATTAAATTAAAATGCTGTGAACTTTATTTGCCAGCCCTCCCCCGCCCCACTGCTTTCCTCGTGGAAATAGGGTAGTTATTCAGATTCTGACAATAAGTTTCATTTGTTCTAGATATAGAAAGAGGAACCAAGGTTCTTTTGATCAACTACAATTAAGCTTCCTTATTGATGCACACACTTGTTACCATAACACTGAGGAAAAGACAAGTTCTCCTTAGACCATGAAGGGATTCCATCTTGTGAGCTTAAGTTGAGACTGTCAGATGTTTGATGCATGACTGTTACAAGCATAAAGCCTTACACTACACAAAACAGAGTGGGGCAAAAGGAAAGGAAAAAACTTTAATTGGTCTCTCACAAATATTGTGATTTTAATTTTCTTTGCAAAGATAAACACTTATTTTTTCTGTAGGAAACATAACAGCTAGGATGACCTTTTCATTTAAGTAAATGTACTACACATTTTGTTTTACAATTAAAGCTGTTTTGGGGGTGATACAGTAAATCACATTGGGGTCAAAGCAGAATTGATAATCTGTAGGCCATATGGGTTTTGGAAAGTATTATAGCTAAGGGGGAGGAAAGCACAAGGGTAGGAATGGTCTGGATCAGACAGTGGGTGAACACAATGTTAAAGGGACAAGAGCCAGATGGCAGAGCAGCCCTTCTGAGGGATTTTGTGATACTGAACCAAACTGAATTACTTTCTGAGCCCAGTTACAGAAAAAGGTTCTGGACTAGGAAAGTACATTTCCCAATTTATCAAGGACTGGCAGTGATAGAGAAGGTCTTGGGTTTTCATTCCATAATCATTTCTAATTGATTAAAATTCTAAATAGGAGATTATTGGGTTTGTCTGCTTTCTGACCTCTCTCATTGGCTTTAATAGCTCAGTGGTTAAGAGTCTGACCCTCTGGCCAGAGTGCCCATGGTGTCTTGGCTCCACTGCTTATTGTCTGTGTAACTGTGATCAAGTCATCTCCATGTCTCAGTGCCCTCCCGTGGTATATGGAAATTACAATCATACCTACCTCATGAGTCTGTTACAACAATTTCTTGATTTCCACACATAAGTCACATCTTGCCTAGCTCATTCTTAGCATTTAACAAATGTTAGCTATTTTATTGTTGCTATTGCTATTGTAATTTTAAACTATAATAAATTTTGCCTGCTTTTCAAGTCTTGTCTTTTAACGGTTTCCTTTTTATCACATTCCACATTGGCTTTGTTATAAACACTCATTCTCATTTGATAGTTGCAGTGATAAAAATAGCATTGTTTTTGATTAACCATGACAAGGATGACTCAAAGAACTGACAGATAAGAGACCAAGGAACTAGTGAAATGCCATTAGTTTGGGTGTGATGTATAGATGAACTCTAGGAGGAAGGAGATTAAGGAGAATAGTCGGAAGGGACATGACTGAGGATGACTTTAGATAGTCTCTGCAAACAATTGAGAGAGGGAAAGAGAAAAAGACTTCAGGCCTTCAAACCTGCAGCAAGAAATTCTAATTGTTGCTATGTTTAATAGTACCTAAAATTGGTTATAATTCAGTTATCTAAAAAGGGGTAAGAAAAAAGGACATTAATTAGACTTCATGGTGCTAGTTAGAAATATTTGATTTTTAAGATAAATTAAGAAATATTTTCACTTTCTCATAATTAGTTGATTTGACACTGTAGCTATATTTTAAATATGATAATTGACATTGACAGTATTCTTTTATAATTTCCAGAGTCATTCTACATAGATCATTTCACAAGAATTCCTTGTAATAGAAAATACAGAAATGCTGGGTTGTGTGTGTGTGTGTGTGTGTGTGTGTGTGTACAGCATAAACTGTTGGAACATCTGCATCTCTGGATGCACCTTGCTGTTTCATGCTTGCTTTGCTAAACCTGTTCCTCCCGAGGATTTCTAATTTGTCTTTCAAACCCTTTTTATTGCAAGCATCCACTAGATGGAAAGTTTTGTGTATGTGTGGAGAGAGATTATGTCATCAAGAGAGCAACAACTGTGCATGTCACCTTTTCTTGGCCCCAGGAGTTCAACTAGAAGATTTTGGGCTTCTATGGATCATTCCTTGCAGTAACCAAGGTCCTTTAATATGCCAAACCCACATTCTCAGGTGAAAAATTCACAACTGAAAATAAAGAGGAGCTTCCATTGTGGCACTCGGTTTAGTTGAGAAACCCAGTTTCAATGTTATGCCACAGCTATGTAGACATTTAATCAACAATGAACTGAAATTTTTGAAATTTCATAAAAATATAATACATTTAATTTAATTTAGAGTATCATTATCCATATCGATAAATCTAAAAAGGAAAAGCTGAAACTTTAACATCTCTTCAACATAATATATCTTAGATTTTACAAGTTTTATCCAAAGGTATTACTCATGAATTGAGGTTTTTTATTTTTCTTAAATAGCTAAGCTTCCAAGTACTAAAACTGAATCAGGTGTCTCATAGGAATCAGAAGAGAGTGTTTATGTCTACATAAAGATAAAATAATTTGAAACCTTTTCTTTTAATTTGTAATAATTGGCTTTGAAAACTTACATTCACCTTTATAATAATTTTCCAAAAGAAGTTAATTGAGAAATGTTGACCTTAAAACAAAATATCCCATGAGATAAGTGATATTCAGAGTAACAAATTCATGATGGATAATTGATTAGAGACTGTATCTATTATTAATTCAGAATGACTACTCATAATTCAAATATCTGTCTTTCAAAATGTCTGGAAGAGAGGAGTTTGTGTTTCAGGAGACACTGAGTTACACACTTCCATTAAATGCACAGGTCCAGGCTATGTTTTACCTTGTTTCACATTTAGACCATGACTTCCTTATACAGGGAATGTTTTTTTCTTAAAATTTTAAATTACTCATCTTTCTCCTTATAGATGGCAAAACCATATGCCTTTATTTCTATATCATCAATAATCATTATCTTGATGGTGAAATCTGGGTGATGATATTAATTGTACTTTGGGCATATTCTTCATAGAGTTCATTATCTTTTGCTTCTAATTTTTACAAACATAGTTTATAGATTTACATCTGTACTAGTTACATTTGTAAATCATGAAGCTTAGTCTAACATATATCCCTTCCCCGTGGTACGCAAAGAAGAGGGTCATTTTCTGTTTAATCATTTCCCTCACCCATGGTTGTTTCATGAATGTACATGTAAGACAATTCTTGCCAATGAGAAATCAAGCTAAATCTACAAAAGACTCCTATTTACTTTTATTTACTGAATAAAAAGTAGAGAGAAGGGATAGTTTGGGAGGGAGAGATTCTCTTTTATTCTGCTGAATTTGCTCCTATTAGAATGTGATGGCTGAACTGCATTGTCCATCTTATGATACTAGTGGGAGATTTTCAGAAAGTGGCATAAATAAATAAATAAATAAATAAGAAATTTGATCCTCAGTGACAACATTAAACCAATGAATTAATCAACTCTAGAAGCTCCCTGACTCTGGATGTTCTCATTTTTGAGATAATAAATTCTTCATTGTTGAAACCCAATGAGTTAGGCACACTGATTAATTAGTTGACAGTTCTGTTTCTTTCCATCGGAATCCTAGGTTCTCCAACTCATTGTTTCTCATGTTTTTCTTTTCCTTTCTTTTTTATTTCCTTTGCATATCATTTTCTTCAAGTAGGTGTTTTCTGTGAAAAGGTCTATGTGACCTACACCTCTTGAATCATTGTATTTGAATGTATATTTATTTTCAATACACAATGAAATAAAATACATTAACTTCCATGCTTGATTAATATTTTAGATCAACGTAGTATTTGTTTCAAAGTCATTTTCCTGCAAAACCTTGAGGATGAAACACCATTGACCTCTAATTTGCAGTGCTGCTAATAAGATACCTCCTGCAAATTTGATTTTCATTCTGGAGTAGGTAAGCTATGTTTTTTCTCCAGTTCTATGACTTTTTTTCTCTATATCCTTCTAGTTTTAAAATTTCACAAGAAACTTCATGTATTCTCTTTTATTTTGTTCCTTTTTACCCATGAATCTCTTTAAATCTAAGAACATAGGTATTCAGCTTAGTAAATTTTTCTATTCCTTTGGTTGTATTTTCAGTTCAATTTGCTATTGGAAGTATGATTAAATAGATGAAACTTTTATACTTCTTAATACTTTCTTTCTTTATCCCTTTCTATTGCTTTTATATTTTTATTTTGCTTTTATGTCCATATTTTCTTAAGCTAAGTTCCTTAACTTTATCTTTCAGTATAATAATATTTTTTATAATAATATATATAGTGCTTACCTGTGTGCTGCATCTACATATTGGCTTACAGAATACTCACAGTAACCCAAAGTGGTTGAGACTAATTTAACCCCATGTTACAGGTAAGTGAAGAAAACAAGTGACTTTCCAAAGTGACACAGTTACTGAATGACACATTCTGCATCCAATCCAGAGATTTTGACACCAGAGCCTGTTCATTTAGTCCTTGTTCTATCCTGGTTTACTCTTTGCTAGTAAAGAAGTCTTGCACGAGATGTAGAGTTTACTGTTCAAGAAATTGAGAATGCAAGTGGGTGGACACAGCTCCTGGTTGCCTTCCTCCTCCTTCAGAGAGGCTTGTGGTCACACATAGTAAGCTGGCCAACCTGGAAGGGTACGAGTTCTACCCTCTGCCTTTTATACTCTTCAGCTGAAGAAGGAAACAGGCCACCATACTCAGAACTCTCCCAGCTAACATCTCACTTTATACCACTGTTGTATCCACCCAAATTCTTTTTTCTTACTGTTCCCCAGGTTAAAAGAGACTAGGCCTTTGCTTATCACATGTTAACTTTAACTGTTTGTTTATTTTTTAAAATCCCAACTAAGACTTTTTAGGAAATAACTGGTCTCACTGTGATAACTTTTCCTACATGTGTTTTAGATTGCAGTCAATAGGAACCCAATTGCTGTCTAAAACTTCCAGAGATTCCCCAGATTGCCCTGAACATTTCTGATAGTTTTTCTTGTGGACAGATCTGTTATGGCTTTATTAATTTCTTATTTAATTTTATTGTCATTTTAGTGGTAGTGGTGAAGATTGGAGACATGAAGTGTTTGGCAACCCTTTTTTCTTGTTTTTTATTTTTTTTCCCCAATTTTTATTGTGCATTATAGTTGTATGTCTTGATGGGATTTGTTGTTACATATTTGTACATACACACAATACAATAATAAACTTTTGCCAATATCACTACCAGCATTTCCCCCTTCCATCTCTGTCCTCCACCCCTTGGTCTCTTTCCTCTAAAGATCTCCCTTTGATTTTAAGGAGATCCACCCCCAGCTTTGTTTTCCTTTTCCCTCTGGAGCTTCCACATATGACCCATAACTTTCTGAGTTTGACTTATTTTGCTTAACATGATGTTCTCTAGTTCCATCTATTTTCCTGAAAATGACATAATCTCATTTTTCTTTATGGCTGAATAAAACTCCCTTGTGTAAATATACCACATTTTCTTGAACCATTCATCTCTTGATGGACACGTAGGTTGGTTCCATAGTTTGGCTTTTGTGAATTGTGTTGCCATAGGCATGAGTATGCATGTGTGGCTGTAGTAAGATGACTTTAATTTTTCTTGGTAAGTACCAAGAAGTGGTATAGCTAGGTCATGCGATGGTTCCATTTCTCATCTTTTGAGGAATTTCCATACTGATTTCTATAGTGTTTGTACTAACTTTAATCCTACCAGTGATGTAGTCTTCCTTTCTATCTACATCCTCTCCAGCATTTATTATTATTTGCATTCTTAATGACTGCCACTCTAACTGGTGTGAGATGAAATCTCAGTGTAATTTTGATTTGCATTTCCCTAATTGCTAATGACATTGAACATTTTTTCATGTTTTTGAGAAGTGCCTGTTTAGTTCATTTCCCATTTGTTAATTGGGCTATTTGATTTTTTTGGTGTAAAAGTTTTTGAGTTCTTTATATATTTTAGATGTTAATCTTCTGTCAGAAAAGTAACTAGCAAAGATTTTCTCCCATTCTGTATGTTCTCTCTTCACATTACTAATTGTTTCCTTTGCTGTGCAGCAGCTTTTTAATTTGATACCATCCCATTTATTAACTTTTGGCATTATTTTCTGAGCTTTAGGGGTATTACTGAGAAAGTTGTTGCCTGTGCCTAAAAGCTGGAGTGTTGACCCTACATTTTCTTCTAGGAATTATGGCAACCCATTTTGAATTGATGAAAAATAGTCTGGATTTCAATAATTCTCAAAATGCTCATCCATTCTCTCCAAAAGACTTTTTGGGGCCTGGATTATAGAATGAGGAAAATGTTTCCAGGAAGCTCACTTCTGACATTGTCTGTATGAGATAAATAGGCAAACTTACAAACGCTGCACAAAACCATTGGAGATGCTACTAGAATGCATAGTCCAGGGGAGGACTTCTGCTTCCCCTGGATATACTGCCCAATTTGTACACTGCACTGTGGATAACAGAAATTTTTTCATTCTACGTTTGAGTTGGTGAAGGGACACCTAGTTCCTGCTTTAAGACACAATTGTATTTGGCAGCAGACATGTTGCTGAAAATAATTTTTAAAATTTTCCCATTTCATAAATGACATTATTGGTCTTTATTAGTTCAGACAGCAATTGCAGAGCTATGATTCATCTGATTCTTACGTTGGAAAAAAAGAGATCAAATTCAGTAAACGAAAAATCTAAACCATCAACAATAAAGGAAACAGTATGTGTCATTAAAACTGACATTAACTTTGACATATTATTACTGGAAATTTTACCACAATCTGTGGCACACTTGTAATAAATTACATTTCCCCCTAACATGTCAGATACTTCAATTTAGTATTGGCATATAATCTACTGGAAAAGTCACTTATTTCAATTCCTATGTATGCCCCTGAAGTCCTAAGACTTATCTTTTAAGTAACCTTTTTATCCAAATTGAAGATACCATTAAGCATAATTAGGTCACTTCATTTGAAATGTTCCTAGAGGTTGTGTTGAGGATCACAGTCAATCTTGATGGGGGAAGATCTTGGATGGTAGACAGGGAGGGGGGCAGGTCAAATATTTTTTTAAGCTGTCAGGAGCAGTCCTATGCACTCCTGACTGCATTTTGGCCAAAGGCTGACATCACCTGAGTGAACACCAGCTCTTCCTTAGACTGGGAGCACATTGTTGTTGTTGCTTGTGGCCAGGATGCAGATATTCTAACACTCAGAATTCTTTGTTTGCCAGATCCCAATTTGTAAGGGATCTCATTTGTTATATTATTTTATTTATTTTTTTCCTTGTGTGGACTACAGTTGATTTAACCAACTAGAAATGAAAATAAATTGTCTGCCCCATTAGTGGTCTCCAGAGCCATTGACATTTAGGTTCAGGCACAGTTGTTTCTTCTGTCCCTTGAACTTTCTATTCTTAGCACTCAAATAGTAATGCTTCAGTATGAATAAAACAGTGAGTCAAAATGTAAACCAACTGCTGCAATGATCTTTATAACAAAAAATAATAACGCTGTCACTTTACACTTCATCTGTTTGCATTGCTCTTTAAAATATGAATTTCTTATAGCTTCATTTCCACAAATGTCACTCTTTAATCTTTTTTCATTCCTTATGTTAAAATAATATAATACTCAATATGGCAATCTTCATCACAGGATTTTAAAAATTATATTTTGCTGCCTTGTCAAAGCCATTTCTTCAGTACCCTTTTTTAGATTGAGAATGAGACATTTTCTCTACAGCAAAAATTCAGGTAGCTTAAGACCCCACAGAGTTAAATTTCCTAACTATGGACCCACGTTTAGATTGGAACTTTTTTAATCCTTTGAGATGATTTTTTTTTATGTATGCGTAATTTCTTTTTCTATTATCTATTGCAACCCTCAGCTCAGAATTGCATTATATTTTACCTAAGATTATATGATATTTTGTGCAGATGTTCACACCTATTCATTATTTTCTCTATACATATTACTTATTTTTATCTATATAGGAAAAACACTTAGGGATTGGAGATAATTTTTTTTCACTAATGGATCTCCTGAACTTATTGGTATAAAATATTTGGATAACCTAACTGTTAGAATTACAATGTTGTTTGCCTTAATTTTGGTAGTATAAACAGAAACCCTTTGGAAAAAAATTGGCCTTAAAAATAAATACTGAGCAAAATGACTACAGAGAACACAAATGTAATAATGATGTTAGTAACAACAGTAAAGATATACATTATGGCTTAGGCAACATAGGTTCTGGCTCTATGGGAACATCTGAATAACCATTAATTTTTTTCATTCTCACTGGAAAGCGAAGGAATAGAAGTATGGAAGACAAATGATTTTCCTTAATTATTTAATCTAAGAAACAAAAGCCCTCACTTTTTCAGAGTGTGCAACCTGGAATGGGAGAGTATTCCATGCTGTCTTATTTTGTGTGAGCATCCTTTCCTTCTTCTCATCCAGGAACCATGCACCATTGGTGGTAATCCCTGTCTAGGACCTCTGTGCATGGCATAAGTATGCTTCTGTTTGAGTTATTTGACTAGTGCCTTGTTCAAGAAAGGAACTTTAAAAAGCATACAAGATGTGATTAAGCAACATAAATTAGGACTAGAACTAAGAAAAATAAGAAACGAAACATAACCATTAGGCACTAGGTTAAAAATTAGTGACAAAATCATCCACACAGTTAATATCAGTGGGGAATATGTGTGGGCATTACTGAGGTTTCTCTACTGGGAATTCTGGAAAAGAGGAGCTATTATTCTTTGATACTGAAGTTCTAATGTCAAGAAAGAACACTTTTTCTGTGACATGAAAATCATGGATTCAAGTTTTTGTTTAATGGCAGAAAGGAAGCAATTAGAAAAGTAAAAAAATTGTCTAAGTCTGTTTTAAACAAGCTGTTCTTTGAAAACTAGAGATGCATATTTTAATTAAAATGAATAAATATTTTAAAGCATATTGATACAAGGAATTATAAATTTATAGGGGTGGGGAAATACAAAACTAGAAATTCCCCAATGCATAGGTCAAATAAGGAAAAGTTAACAGATATATTCCAAAATGTTAACAGTTGTTGATATTCAGGTGATATGATAATAGGTGAGTATTTTACATTTTATTTTCTGTGATTACTACTATTGTCTATATCTTTACAATGAAGCTGCATTCATTTATAACAATAAATAAACAATGAATGGTTTATAAAAAGTAAAATTATCATAGATTTCACTTCAAGAAGGTACAGAATATGTACTAGACACAAATACATACACATTCCATACACAAATACAAAATAATAATAATATAAGGGAAATGCAAAATTGCACGTGCAAATACTATGAAACTTGCATACATTATCTTATATTTTATCTTCAGGTCAAGTCTGTTTGCTGGGTAGGTAAGACTTACTCTAATTTCATAGCTGAATGCATACAACTGCCTACTCAGCTTTATAACTTTGATGCCTCATAGCAATCTCAAACTCAAAGTATGTTCAAAACCGGGTCCTTGATGTTTGCCTTTCTCCCCAAATTGTTTCTCCCCAAATCTTCCCCATATCAGTTGATATAACTCCATTATATCATTTGGCCCCATATCTTAGTTATTAATGACTCCTTTCGTTTGCACAACATATTCAATTCATAAGAAAATATTAGTTCTTCCTTGAAAATACAACCAGATTTTGACCATTTCACATTACTTCCATTATTATCACTTCCTTAAAAATTTTTAATTAATTTTTTATTTGTTCTAATTTGTTGTACCTTATCATTTTAATCTGAATCATTACTGTCTCCTGCTAGAGCATACAATGTATTTCTAACAGGTCCTCTTGCTTCTAGTTTTCCTGCCCATAATGCTAAGCAGTCAGAATGGTTCTTTTAAATTGCAAATCGGATCATCTCAATCTTCTTCCCAGGATGTGTCAAAACAGACAACAACAACAACATCAAAACAACAGTTGTTCCCATTCTACTCAGAGTAATAACAGTCCTACAATGGACTACAAGGCCTTCCAGGTTCTGCCTTTTGCTCTTGTTATTATCTGACCACATTTCTTCCTCCTTTCTTTTTTGCTCATTCTATTCCAGACATACCTGACTCTTTGCTCTTCACTGAACACCAGAGGTCTCAAGTCCTTTGCATTGACTATTTCCTTTAGTAGGATTGCATTTTCCTCAGAGAGACATATGGCAAATTCTCTTATTGTCTTTCAAGGTGTTGCTCAAACATTTTTCTGTAATGAGGCCTACTCTAACAACTCATGTTAAAATTGCACCTTGCTTGACTCTTCCATCCCCTTTTCTCTCTTCAGGTTAAGAATCACACTGACCAACTTATGCTATATAATTTACTTTGTACATTTTGAAATGTCTATGTATATATTCCCTCCCTTTAGAATGCAAGGTATTTGCTTTATTCATTTATATAGTTTAGGTATAGATTCTGCTGTTAATTAATATTTATTGAATTTAGTTATGTAAACTGAGGTTTCTGAAAGATTAAATATCTAGCTCCAATTCATAAGGAAGAGAATTGAACGGACCTTTTTGTAAATCTCGGAAATTTTTAAACTGTTTCATAGGGTTATGATTAGTACCTGAACTAATCTCCAGAATCCATAAAGAACTCAAAAAACTTTACACCAAGAATACAAATAATCCCATCAATAAATGGACTAAGGAAATGGGCAGACATGTCACAGAAGAACATCTACAAGCAATGAACAGATATATGAAAAAATGTTCAACATCTCTAGAAATAAGACAAATGCAAATCAAAACTATCCTAAGATTTCATCTCACCCCAATTAGAATGGCTATTATCAAGAATACAAGCCACAATAGGTGTTGGTGAGGTTGTGGGGAAAACATTGCTGGTGGGGTTGCAAATTGGTGCAGCCACTCTGGAAAGCAGTGTAGAGATTCCTTGGAATGGAAACACCATTTGACCCAGCTACCCCACTTCTTGGCCTTACCCAAAGGACTTAAAATCAGCATGCTACTGTGATGCAGCTACAACAATGTTTATAGCAGCTCAATTCACAATAGCTAGATTGTGGAACCAACTTAGATGCCCTTCAATACATGAATGGATAAAGAAACTGTGGTATAAATACCCAATGGAATATTATTCAGCCATAGATAAGAATAAAATTATGGCATTTGCAGGTAAATGGATGGAGTTGGAGAATATCATGCCAAATGAGATAAGCCAATTCCCAAAAAACCAGAGACTGAATGATTTCTCTGATAAGTGGATGATGATGCATCATCGAGGGGGAGGCAAGAGTGTAGGAAGGATGGATTGAATAGAGGAAAATGAGGAGTGGGGAGGGGCGGGGGAAGGAAAGATAATAGAATGAGACAAATATCATTACTCTATGTATGTGTATGATTATGCAAATGGTGTGACTCTATTTCGTGTACAACCAGAGAAATGAAGGTTGTACTCCATTTGTGCAAAATGAATCAAAATAAAAAAAAGGTACAAATAACAGAGAAATTATGTTCAATAGGAGGAGTAAAATAGTTCCTTCAAGGAATGGCCTTGGAGGATGGATTAGATTCTGAGTTTAAGTAAAGGGAAAGGGCATTCCAGGAAGCAGGTAAGGAATGGGCATAAGTGCAAGTGAACTGCTTAGGAGACATGGCTGAGGATCAGTTCATGGTCCTGATTGAGCAGAGCATACAGGGCATGGAAGGCTAATGGTAAATGCAGCATAAGTGATTGGCTATGGCTTGCTCTGGGGAGATTTGGATGCTATGATGGTTGCTGAAAATCCTCTGGACTTTCAGCAAGGGATGTCATGATTAAAGATAAGCTTTAGAAAGATAAATGTTTGGTCAGGAGTAGAATGCATTAGAATGGGGAAAGGGTAAAGGAAGAAATGAGTAGAGATCCATTGTGGTTGGACATGTGAGGAGTAATGAGGGCTTTTCCAAGGACAGGGTAAGTGGGAGTAGAAGTTTAGAGGACCTTCACCTGGCCAACTATGTCAGCAATGCTAGAACAACAGCTAAGCTTGGCAATTGAGGTTTTGAAATGAGATCTTACAAATTTCCTTCAGAAAATCAGATGAAGCTTAGTTAGGAGAAGCTGAACTATTCTTTTCCTAAATGCTATACTTAAACTACCAAGAAGCTCTGGTGGGCAGAAAACCAACTTCCCTCCTCCTCATAACCTGGGGAGCAGAAATCCTCCCAGGATTTTTCTATCTCTCCAGACACATAAATAGTGTCCCATCCACAAACATACTTAGAATAGCAAAATCTTTTTTACATGATTATTTCCAAGCACTGTTATGGTTCACTGGGCATCCAAAATGCAAATTTCACTTTCTCACATATAGGCAAATATTTCTAGGGATTGTTTTTAGTTCGCATTTTTTCCCCTTAATCAACTATAGTTGAATGTCTTAGCTCCAAACACAGTACCTAACAGCATTTGTGCCTAAGGAATATTGACTCAGCTATAGTAGTAGCCCTCTTCCCTGGTGCTGCTTTTTATTACCTTGTTCTACCTCAACTAGGTCAGGACAGGGCTACAAAAATGCCTTAATTGCCACAATGATGGGAACTGAATTAATCTATAGCAGATGAACGAGGATAATGAAATCATTTTCTTTTCTCTCAATGGTCTGTGCAGCATCATCTCTTCTGATACACTTCAGTGTCTGACCTTTTAAACTGACAGGATGTTCACTGCTGAGGCTTTTTAAAGACATCTATCTCTCCACAGAAAAATGGAAGCCAGACATCCAAGACCGACTTATATTTGTCTGTGAATCAAGCTGTCATTTTTGTTCTGCCAGAGTCTGTTATCACGTCTGGACAAGTAATTATTCTCTAGGTTAGGTTCTTACAACCTTGAATTTTTAGGAAAGTCCTTGAGACTGAAAGCAGTCACTTTCTTGCTGTTACAGTTCATGCATATTAGTGAGTTATGTGGTGGCTTGGCAGCTATTACTGCTATTAAGCATTTAGGCTATTAAGCACGCAATTCCTTTAACTTCACAAGAGCTTCTAGCCTCCATCTGTTTCCTCTATTTATTAAAATCCCCATTTAGTTCTCCTACTGCATTTAGGCAACTGGCAGCATATTCCCTAAAGAGCCAATATAAGCTGGGACATTGGAGGACATAATGGGGCAAAAGCATCCACAGCCTCTTAAGTTCCCTGTGTATTCTGGCTGGAATCATGAAGTAGGAGAGAAAGAACTTACACCTGTCTCCTTTCTCTCCTGGAAACAAGGGAACACATTAGGTGCTGCTGAACAAAGTGTGTCCTTGGCACAGTGAGGTGGGGCTGAGGGTAAAGGACAGAGGGTTTTTGGTTCTTTTGCAGGTGTGGGAAGAACACTTCAGCAAGGAACACAACAGTTGATTCAAAGGAATGCAGCCTAAGTTGCTAAGCATTCCAAATCAACTCCAAATTTGATAGTTTCCAGCGAAAAACCTTAGGTCAGATTTCAGGGGAAAGAAATCTTCAGTGAGAGATTTAATAATGTATAAAGAGACCGGCACCTCCTACAGAATTCTGTTTGAAATAGAGAATTTCTAGAATAAAATTCTCATTACTTACTTCTGCTTGGAAGAGAAACCATTTGCAAAAAGTTAGACAGTGACTCAGTCAGGGGTATTTTGTAGTGAATTTAGGCTTGGTAGCTTGATGACACTATTTCACCTACACGTTGAAAAGGCCTTCCTCTTTGTCATGCTCATTTATGATTTGGAAGTCCCACTCTTGGGCAGAAACTCACTCTGCCACTTCCTCTCCCTCCCTCCAATCATCCTGCCTCTGAAGCTGTCATTATCAGTAGATCTTACACATTATCCAGACCTTTCATCTTTAAAATATCATTAATAATATAAGGTCATAGCTCAGCACCAGAAATGAACATCAGAGGATGGATGAAGAGTGTGGTTGGAGTTCAGCCCGCATTTGCAGATTGAGAGGAGTGAAGAGGCAGGCACGTTTCTACTGGTGACCAAGGTCAGTCCAGGCAAAGTGGCCACACAGACCCCAGTGCACACCTTCATCTCCAAATGATGCACCACCCCAGCCTCCCCTTTCTCTTCTGATCAGGATGAATGATAGCCATTTACTCCCCTGTTTATGCATGTGTGGTCCAAAGGGCCTTTGTATTCCAAGGTAAAACACTATTAAAACAAAGAGGCTTATAACATTGTCAGTAGGTTTTCCTACACAGATGTCAGAAAAGCACTACATTTGAAAATCAGACTGCTTCTATAATTGTACTTTCTTATCTAAAATCTAATCCCCTCTTATATTTAAAATAGAAGATAGACTCCTCTGACTATTTTATAATAAGGAACAAATACAGAGCTTTTATTTGTTCAAAAAATTAATATAAAGCACAAGAACTGTTAGAGGTATTGTTATAAATGTACACACTTGATGGTGGCTATTGATGATATGAATGTGTGACACAGGTACACACTTCCCAACAGTTCTGATCCCCAAGGCTGCCATCACTTGTACAGCCTTTGTAGTATGGCAGCCCCTCATCTCTCAGCACTACACTTCCTCCTACATCTTTCACTGAGGACCACAGCAAGGACAACTGCCCAATATATTGATTTTATACTTACTCCTTGGATGTATAGCTCAGTGAATATTTAAACTTTGGTATTTGTTGGCATATCAATCATTGAGTTTGCAATCTTGAAAAACCCTCATTATTTCTCATGAGCAATTATTGTCTACCGAAATGTCCAACCAAAATAAACAGGAAACTATGAGAGAAACTGTTTCTGTACTATGTGATGGGACAATTTGGTGGAAGCACCAATACAAGAAAGAATAAAATTTTTCATCTGTTATTTAAGCTTAAATATCTAACATCAAAAACAAAAACCTTTCGATCCTGTGAAGTCTGGTTCAAGTTTTTCTAAACATTGGATTTTCAAGGTCTTAATTATTCCTAATTTCTTTAGGAAATTATCTTCTTTCTTTTAGGAATATGAGTTTTTTGCCAAACAAAAACAATAAATAGGAAATAGGACATCCTTTTAAGTGATTGGGAAAGCCAGAATGCCATCTTTCAACTCAGTGGGCATTACCAAATGTGGATTGTTTTCTACAAAACATTTAAGGTTCTTTTCCATGTGTGAGTTGGCTTAATGCTTGAAAAAAGTCCTTGTTTTGAGGGGAAAAAAAAGGCATTAATTGAACTCCACAGCATGTCTCTCCAATCCTCAGGAAGATGCTCTATCTTTGCAATAGGGGTGTGGAGTGCAATGTTATGTGTGAGGTGGGTGTAGACAGACATGCACTTCAAGATAACCATAGACTTTTTGGCACTGAAGTATCTGCTATGAAAAAGTGAAATAAGCTTCAGGACAGATTTTTCTAAAAGGCAGCTTCAAACAATATTTCTGCAGTTGAAAGCTGTTTTCAGAAAACTGGAGGCATAGAGTAAATGTTATTCCAAGGTCGTTATGCTAGAGTTCTGTTCTCACTTTGGGTGCTGTTTTCCCTCTTTTAAAACTCGTTCTTGAAGTATGGAAATGCCTAGGATGTTGTTGTTTTAGGACACAGACAATCACAATACATGCGGTCTGTCCCATGCATTGGGCTTCAGCGAGGTTTGATCCCAGTATCCTCAAAAGGTATTTCTCTTGAGCTGTCTGGATTCAAAAAAAGTTCTTTTAGTATACATCACTGAGTTTTACTTAAAGCTATCTCTTCTAGGGGCTATTACCTAAGCCTATTGTGTAACCATTGCCCTTGGTTTGTGGAAGGGCATGTCTGTCTTCGCTCTTGATCATGCCATCTGCCCACAGAAGGAAAATTTCCAGGCCAGTAATTCTATTTTGCAACATCCACATTTCTACCATCCCCACTATGTAGCAGGCAGAGAGCTATTATTACATCAGAGAGATTACTGTCTACAAATCTGTCCTGTCCATTGGGCATTGATCCCTCTGCAGGTGGTGCCTATGTAGAGAGCTGACAATGGGGATTTCCACACTCGCTGAGGCAGAGCAAGGTTCAGTTGGACTAGGGAAGTTCCTGGCTGAAATATTGTGACTGACCCTACCCATGTGGATATCGCAATAGTGCCACTCGGGCAACAAGTATAGAAATGCCCTTCTCATCTTTCACAACACTACCCACTTTGCTGAAGGGATGACTCCTGATGGGAGCTAAAGGCATTTTCCAGATAGTGCTGCCCTGAATGCAGAAATCCTGCAGAATACCACCCCTGTGATATAAAATCTAGCTCCAACTAAATAGCTCCACTCCAATCAAGTCAGAGGAAGTTAGTCAACATCTCTCTCTCCTTGACACTGGGGATTTTCTAGTAAGTCATAATTCAATCCTTCATTAGAGGGAAGAAAAAATGTAAATTAAAAGTATCTCAGCCAAGCCATTCCCAGCAGCAATAACTGAAATCTCTACTGGCTGAACAAGAGGCCGCCAGACTGCTATCAGAACCTCTCTGTTTGCTATCAGTTTAGACCACAATTAATTTAAAATTTCTACTTCCAAAGTAAAGTGAGGGAATACAATAATCCCAATTTACTTTTTTAATAAAAAGCTTAAGTAGAAAGAGTCCACTGGGAACACTCAGCCAGGGCCAAGGTAATTCAAAGCATGAGGAGAGACTCCCACTTAAAATGCATAGTCACAGGGCAGCTGCACCTCTTCCCAGATGCTTCCTCTGGCTTAAGTTCATCCTTTTACCATTTTTTTCCTTTTCTGTATTTTTTTTTATGTTTGTTTGTTTTTAAAAAGGTAAGCTTGGTCTTGCAAACATTAGCAGTATTGCATTAAACAAGCAATACCAAGGAATCAGAATGCCCTTTTTAAGAATGCTATCCAAAAGCTATAAGGAGTAGATAATAAAAGAAAATGCACCAAAAATATAAAGCATCCAAACAGGAGCTGCGTTTCCCTCTATGAGCAGTGAGGTAGAGCATACATAGAAGAGGCAGTGCTGGGGACTGGATATGCACAGAGAAATGAGGGCCAGCATATGATCCCTGAGGCCTTGTTCAAGAAGGTGGTCAGGTCAGAGAAAAAGGTACAGTTCTCCCCTGGGACTCTACTGTCTGGGATAACTAATGAGAGAAAAACAGAGCTCTTCTCTGCCACACCAGTACTAGTGCCACAGGCAAATCATTCAGGGTCATTCTCAGGCATGGATGAACAAGGGATTGGCAGAGATAATGAAACCTGGAACAAGATGGAGGCATTGTCACAGAAACAAGTTGCCCAATGATATCCTAAAGCTTAAATTTAATAGATAGAATTCTCACTTGTTCTTTCCATGGTTTTGGCAATTGCATCCTTTGTTTCTATGACAACACAGATTTATGTTTGTTTTACATTCATCTGACTAGTCTGGGTCTGCTGCAGAGTTCCCTATATATGACCATGTCTCAATGACCCCAAGGGATCCACCCCTGGTGCCTTTCCACCACACATGCTCTACTCCTCTATAGCTTTATCAGAAATAAATAAATGACTTCGAAATAATTTTTGTCTCTCCCCTCTTTTGAAAACTTTATACTTACATATCCAAGGATCTGTCAGACATCTTCCCCTGTTTCCTAAAGGAACCGGAAATTAAACATCACCATATTTAAAATGAAACACATACCCTTCAGACTTTTTCCCATTCCTCCTGGGAAAACTTGCCTTTCTTCTTTATTTCTCTTCCTATTTTACACATGAACATTTTCTATGAATTGAATTATGTTATCCAAGAATTTTCATGTTGAAGCATAACCTGCAACATGATGGTACTTGGAGATGGAGTCTTTGGGATAGATGAGGTTAGTGAAGTCATGAGGGTCATCCTCTTGTGCTAGGATTAGAGAACATAAAAGATAGCCTGAGTTCTCTTCCTTCTTTTATTGGCCATAAAAAATGTCACTTGAGCACATAGTAAGAGAGTGACTATCTACAAGCAAAGAGAATTGGCTTTAACACGAAACCTGTGTTGCTGCTACCTTACTGCTACCTTAATCTTGGACTTCCTAGACTTCAGAATTGGAAGAAATAAAATTTATGCTCTTTAAGTCACCCAGTATAATATTTTGTTATGGCAGCCCCAGCAAGTAAATAAAGTGTTCATCCAATTACTAGGGCTAGAACTCAAACATAAATTTTAATTTTATCTTCTCACTTACTTTCCATATTTAATCAACTTCCAAATTCTCATTGTCAGTTCCCTCTGATTTCCAAATATGTCCTGTTTTTGCTAACACCCTGCCTTTCCTCTAATTCAGGCCATATCATATCTTATCTGAACTATTTAAAGAGCCTTCCAAATGATCTCTGTGCCTTCAGACCTTCCTCATTCACAGCCCCCCACCCCACACACAAATGGTTCTCCATCCTCAGCAGTGGTAACACACCAATCCATCTAAAATGCAAGTTGGGATAGGTTATATACTTGTTCAGAATTCTTCTCTGTCTTCTCTGTCTGTTTGGGGGTAAAATAGGAATAATTCAGTATTTAAAAGAAAGACTGTTTTCCAACTGTTTCAGGCTCCTTTGCCACTTTGACCCTTGCCGATCATCTTGTAATACCAGATTACAAGATGTACTTTCCGGAACACATTACAGAATTTCATATTTTGCAGACTACCTATGTTGCTCCCTCCACTCAAAAGCCTTTCTCCCACAAGTGACCCTGCCAAATTTTTATTTATCCTCAAAATGCAGTTCAGATGTCTTCTCTGTAAAGCATTTTCTAACCCCTTCTTTCTCTTGTATTTCTTTACCTTTTAAAATTCTCTTTTATTTTAAAAAGTATTTCATTCCAATTTTTGTAATATTATTTTGAATATATTTTAATAATAAATGCCTCATACAAGTTTTTATTTGCAATTCTTTTATTTTTGTTGTTTAAAACAATTTGTTGTGATTTCCTTAGAACACATTGCTTTTTAGAAGAGTGCTTTTAATTTTTAAATATAAAAATGTTCTTTCTTTTAGTTGCTAATTCCTAATTTAATATTACAATTGATATGTTCTGTATATTATCACTTCCTTGAAACATTCTCTGATAGCTTGTTGTAGCTTAATACTTGGTCAAATTTTAAATATTTTATATGCAGTTCAAAGCACTGCAGTTCTGTCAGCCAGTGGGGTCTAAACACACCTCTTAGTTTAAACTCATTGATGTTTTTCTTTAATGTAGTTGATCTGTGATTCTCTGATAGAAATGCATTAAAATCTTCTAATTTTCACAAAATTGACTTTGTGTATTTTGAGGTTCTGTTATTAGGTACAAAGGAGTTCATGATATTGATATCCTGGCATAAACTAGGAAATGTTTCTTTTATTAGATAGTGTCCAATTTTTCTATTGATATCTTTTTAGTTTGACAAATTTCATAGTGCCATTTTACTCAACTTATCCTAATCTTATATAGACATATGTGTGCATAATTAATCTATTTATTTTTTGACTTGGTTTGTTTTCAAATTTGTGTGTGTGTGTGTGTGTGTGTGTTTGCTCTTATACAAGCACTATTTTAAGGGTATAATTAATTCCTAATTTTTAAGCTTTGTGTGTATTGTGAAAAATTATTTGAAGAAGATACCTGATAATGTTTTATACCTTTGTAGATGAATTTTACCATCTACATTTTCTTACACTGTGACTTACTCTGATATATTCAATAGTGTTAGGATCCAGTTAGTACCAGCACACAAGCACTGGTTGCACATCTCTCTTCCCAAGTCCACATTTAGTGGCATCACATTCGGTGCTTGAAATAGGCTGTGGTATGATTATTAAATCAGAAATCAGCAATTCTACAAATCTGAGTTTATTTCAGAGAGACAGCTGAACATTCTCTAGTGAACCACTGCATGTGCTTCTCCTGTCAGTCATTATATTTTATGTGTTTTATATTCTGTTCTTTCTTTCTCCTTTTTATTTATTTATTTATTTATTTATTTATTTATTTATTGCTTCTCATTCCTGTAGTTTTCAATATTTATTTTGAAGGCATATTATTTTCTCTCTGGATTAAATGTCCAGTTTTTGGAAGATTCATTTTTAATGGTTGTGTTTCGTCACTATGTGTAACTATGTGTATGTTGTTGTTGTTTTGATATTTGACTTCAGAGTGGCTGCCTAGCCTTTTTTGTATACTTCCACAGAATTTAAAAGTCTTGATTTGCCTCCAACCTGACCTGACACTTTCAAAGTTCAGACCCAGGTCTTAAAAAGAATGTTTCAAAGCTTTTTACCTACAACAATATTTATGTTATTATAGGTAAGATTACTTGCTTTTTATTCCATTTGAGGAAAGAAACGTTTTACATTATTATTTTTACTGACTAGAAAACTTGTACATGTTTATTGCTAAAATATAGAAACTTAATAAGAAGAAATAAAAACCTAAATCCTGCCTTCTAGATAAAGTCACTTACTATATTTTTATAAATTAGGGACCCTAACCTACCATTCATATAATTTTGAATTATATTTTTTCAGATTTTTATTTACCTCTTAGAAATTATTTCTTCAAGGGGAATAACTGTTTCAAAGACATAAACTTTTTAAGAATCATTTTTTCACAATGTCAAAGTTCCCCAGAGTCTATTTTATACTATAAGTTTATTCCAAAGTTAGTATATATTATAATTCACCTCCAATACTGTTGAATTCAATATTTTTCATCCTGTCCTATTTTTTTTATTTCTGTGGCTTTGAAGAGGCAAAGAAAAGACAGCTTCTCACACAACATATTAAAATACTGAAATGGTTAGAGAGATAATCTTTTGGTCTTAGAGAAATTAATTTCTCCAAATATTACTTTGTGTACTCTCCCCTAGAAATGTAAAGAAGGAGCCAGGCATGGTGACACATACCTGTAATCCCAGCAGTTCAGGAGTCTGAGGCAGGAGGATCACAAATTCAAAGCTAACCTCAGAAACTTAGCAAGGTCCTACCCAACTCAGTGAGAGTCTGTCTCTAAATAAAATATTTTTTAAAAGGCTAGGGATGTGGCTCCGCGGTTAAGCACCCTCAGGTTCAAATTCCTAGTACCAAAAAAAAAGGAAAGAAAGAAAAGAAATTAAAGGAAGGACATCAGATCAGATAACATTAGATGGGAAGTGAATTCATATCATTTCCTAAGAACTAGAAACATTTGATAATACAACTTGTTAATGCCATTTTTTAAAAAGGGACTAAGATGTGGGGGGGAAAGATGGCAAGAATGGAGGAAAGATAGCTAGCATAGAGGGAAGGGAGGGATGGGGGCGGGTGGGGGGTAAAATTAATAACAGAATGTGTGACAGATACCATTGCCCTGTGTACATGCATGAATGCACAGATGGTGTGACTCTACTTTGTGTACAACCAGTGAAACAATAGCTGTACTCCATTTGTGTTCAATGAATCAATAAGTAAATAAAAGAATAAATAAAAAAAAAAAGGGACTAAGACCAAATAGTCTACTTTTAATAAAAACTAAGACTTTTATGTTTATAGATAAACATAAAATAGAATATTTTATGTTTGTGTATGTTTGCATGTATAGTGATATATATATCACTACACCATGTCAAATACCATAGTGGATATTTTTGTCTCCTCAGAGTAATGGGAAGAGTTGATGACATAAACACCTGAATTATCTGAATCTGATAACAGGTTTCACAGCAGAGGAGACATTTTTCCTTTTTAAGTAATCTTCTTTTCCAGAACCAAGGTGAACTGTTAGGTGAAACATCAATGTCTACTTGGAAACCACTTGGGGACATCACAGTGCTGTAGTTTGAGGTGGTGGCTCAAGCCAGGGAAGAGGGAGGAGTACCTCTCTGAGTCTTGGGGTTGGGTAGCTCCAGACTCTGTTGGAGATACTGGAGTACTGCGCAGTTCAAAGCACTGCAGTTCTGTCAGACAGTGGGGTCTAAACAACTGCGCAAGTTGGAGAGAAATTCTTCTTACCTGGAGGTCAACCAGCAGAAAGGAAAGTCAAATAACAACACAGTAAGTGACAACATGGAGACATCTGTAAATTATTTATTCTCTGGTAGTTTTTTTTTTTTTTTTCCCCATGTTTTTGATCCTACCAGAAAAACAAATAAACAAACAAACAAACAAAAAAACAACTCCTACAAGTTATAGCCTGCTCAAGGTGGTTTTTAGGGAACTAAAGGAAAGGCCTAACCTCAGTTTAGCACAAAGCAGGACAGAAGAAAGAAGCAGCCTGTAGATTATACATTCAAGGTAGCCAAGGTTCAGGCCCCGGAGCAGGCCTGGGCTCCAGTGTGATAGATATGGGTTTATAAACGTGCCCAGGAGAGTTCTAGACAAAATGAGAAAAGATGTCATAGTAAAAGAAAGTGTTCCTGAGGTCAAATGGAGTGGAGAGTCACAGTGTAATTGGAGAGAAATGTGACCCAATACCTGCTGAAAGCTTAGATCACTTGTCTATCCTCTTCTTTCCAAAGTACTACAGTGAATTTAAGTGTAAATTAGTAATCTTACTTCCTTTTATTATTTTCTAAGCCATTTTAAGATGATCCATGAGTAGTTACCAGATTAACCACTTTAATTAACCAAATACAATGACACAACTGCTTTAGCTCAAATGTATCTCATAAAACAAACGTTTCCTCAGTCGTTTTAGAATGATGTAACAACAAATCTACCTTAGCTCCCTACTCTCCAAATTAAAAGATATGTTACTCCATGCTTCCTTAACCTTATTAAGGAACCCTTTATTTCTTTCCCTAGTCATTCTGAATTATTTGAAAGTTCTCATCAAAGTGAAAATTAAACTTGCCCACCACATTCTGAGAAGTGTCTAACAGCAAATATAATGGAATGACTGCTTTCTCAATCTACATGAGATTAGCTAATAAGAATAATAATGGTAGAAATTTACATTTTTCACAAATTTGGATTGTTCATAAAAGAGAAATAGCACAGACTTCATCAGTCATTTCCATTTAGTTTATCCTAAAGATAAATAAGAGTAAGCATAAAAATGCCTTCTTTATCATGAAGAATGCAGTTAAGATATTAATGCACACATACATTAAAAATAAATATAAAAATATTTAAATATATTTAATGTCTGTAGACAATGCATTCATAGGGAGCATAGGGTCAGTCCACTTCCTTTGGTAAGCAAAAATTGAGGACATTACTTTTTCTTCTTATGCCACAAAATTCCTCCTTGCCACAACGAATTGAAACAAACAGCAGAAAGATACTTAGATTGTTTTTTTTTTTTCCCTCTCAGTCATTTGTTTGATTGCAAAAATGAGAAGGAGGTTGGGATGTTGAAGTATATCCTCAATGAAGAACTCTGTTATGGCATGAAGGAGTACCTTCATTATGAAAAGAGTTGTTAAAAGAGGACATAATTACTCAATGTAAGTTTTCACTTCTCCATAAAGGTTTTTATATAAAAAGATATTTATTAGCTTTGCAAGGACCTCTCTCTCATCTTATTTTTCTAAGAACATGTGATTTCCAAAGGCAATTTATTGGTGTTTCCAACTTCCAACTTAAATAGGTTTAAAGATTTAGGGTAAAATATGCTCTCTCACTTTAAAGTTAATAAAGGTTAGAAAATAATACCCATCCTTTTATAAAGGTCTACTTCCTATATGCTAGTTTAGTTCAAATATTAGAATTTTAAATAGCACTTATGACAAGATTATCATCTTTAGCAAAGCAGAAAAATGAACTCAGGTTTAAGGATTCAAATTTTTTATGGATTGTCAGAATTTCAGCAAGAGCTAGATTCTTATATAAAGTAGTATGGGAAAAACACAGCCACATCGCCCTTAATTCCTCACCTTTGAAAGAGTCAGGACAGGACGTGGCCAATTCAAAACAACTCACTACATATCTGCACTGCTTCTCCTCTTGTGCTGTATGTCAAGGTTTTGCGACCCTGGAATAACAGCAGAGGTAAAAATGGAGGATGGGAACAGGGTGAATTGAGCTGATTGTTTTCCACAAGAGTAAATGTTGTGATAAACACTCAGACCAAAGCACCATCTTCTGTCCATTGTAGGTGTCCTTTATGGATACTCTACAAACCCGTGACATTTCTAAGCAGATGCATGGAGTAGGTAGAAACCTCCACAACACAGCCCCCTTCCCAGGTCTGAAAGGCAAATATGTCTGCATATCCCATTTTCAGATTTCATTGGCAATATCTCCTTTTCAATTTTTTCTTTTAAGATACAGCAAAAAAAAAAAATAATAGTAAACAAACTCCTCCACTCAAGGAGGTCAAACAGTCATTACATAGGTAATATAAACACCATTTTCTCTACCAATTTCAAGTTGATATTAAATGAAACCAGTCAGAAAGAGATGAACACCAATATAACCCTCAAGTTGATGGGCCTTTAATTAAGAGGACGAGTTCGAACTGTAATAATGTTCAGATACTTGTTTGCAGCAAGACTTTATTCTCATGAAACCCTTACTATGAATCTAAGATGCATTTCTCAGTCTCTATATTTCCTTAAACTCTTTTCATGTTCAGATTCACACTTGGAGAGCAGGATTCCGGTGCTATAGCTCAGATTCCCCAGGGAGATGAGATGGTTCTTGTGATTAATGCTTTGTTTGGGTGTATATCACTTACCCAAACACGAAGTCTTGTTGCTGAAGCGAAATGTCTTTGATGCAAGCTGCTTGCTGTCATGTTCACACCTTCCCAGGAGACTCTAAAGTGGGTTTGCTGTTGATGGTTGCCTTGCTCACCAAAGACCTGTTCATCAATATCAGAATCAATCTTTGTGTTCATTTTTGTTGGGCCATTGGTTGATAAGACATTTGGTGGTGACAGGAATTAGAATGAATCTGTTTACTGCCACCCAAAACCAAAAGGTTCTGGTGTGTGTGTGTGTGTGTGTGTGTCTGTGTGTGTGTGTGTTTAAGTGGAAGTTTTAAAGATAAAGATCTCAGGAAACAACATGAACTCTTAAAATCTAAGTGGGAAGTTATTACTAAAGGAGCTAAAGATCAATTGAAAAGATACAGAAAAAAACAACAACCAGCTTTTAGAGAAGATAAACTATTCACAGAGAATCTCTGATATTTGATAGAAATGCTCCATAATCAGCAAAAATACTAAAAACACACTAATTCATGTAGTCCTGCTTGAATGGGACAGAATGTATAAAGGTTCACAAATTCCTATTTATTTCAGAAAATATTTTAAATGTTTTAGGTTTTGTGTGTGTGTGTGTGTGTGTGTGTGTAAGTGTGGCACTGGGGATTTAATTGGGGTCTCTACCACTTCGTTACATTCCCAGTCCCCTCACTTTTTTTGAGACAGAATTTTGCTAAGTTGCAGAAGCTGGCCCCAAGCATGTGATCCTCCCACCTTAGACTTCCAAGTAGGTGGATTGTATAGGGACATGCCACCACACCTGACTTTTTAAAACCTTCTTAAAAGAATTTCCAGGATTTGGTTCTCATTGGGATTGCTCCTTGTCTATGGGAAAAAATGTAGCTAATAATTAAAATATTAATTAGTATTTGGATTTGTTTTTAGTTTGATTCAAAAGTCTTCAAATTAATACATTTTGGAGTTCAAGTTTTTCCAAGTGACATGCTGCTTCAACATACCATTTCCAAGCTGGTGGACAGCAGACCTCAAAGGGATAGTGGGAGTGGAAGGAGTGTAGGCTTAGCATATCACTCTAACAATGAATAATTAATTCTTTTAGTTATGTTTCACTAGATCAAGCATATAAAGTCTGATCCATGGTATAGACATTAAGTATTAATTTAAGCTCAGTGTATTAATGTTGAAATTTAAAATGGGACTGCTATGTTCAAAGGCAAGTTGCCTGACTTCACATTTATTAGTATGAACACTAACAAAAACCAGAAGGTAACAAGTGTTGATTAGGATGTGAGAAAACTGGATCCCTTGAGCACTGTTGGTGGGAAAATAAAATACAATAAAATAAAATAGCTTCTGTGGAAGATAATATGGTGATTCCTCAAAAAATAAAATTCCCATATGATATAGCTATTCCACTTCTGGGTATATAGCCAAAAGAATTGGGAATAAGGGACTAGAAAAGATGTTTGTGCTCATGTCCATAGCACAATATTCAACAGTAGTCAAAAGATAGGTGCAACCTAAGTGTCTGATGCAATTCATTAACAAATGAATGGATCAAAAAGTGTAGGGTATACACACAATAGACACCACTCAACCTTAGGAAGCAAGGCAGTCTGACACGTGGCCACATGGATCAACCTTGAGGACATTATGCTAAGTAAAATAAGCCAGTGGCAAAAGGGTAAACAATGTATGGCTCATTTATATGAGGTACCTGGAAAAGTAAAACTCAGAGATAGAAAGTAGAAAGTGGTTGCTAGGGGACCTGGAAGGGGAAATGGAGTTACTTCAGCTTTTCAACATGAAGGTTCTGTGGATAGTTTGTGTTTCACTGACTCCAGCCATATGTATGTACTTACTGCTACTGAATTAACTGCTTAAAAATGATTAAGAAGGTAATTTTTATGTTTTGCATATTTTACCACAATTAAAATTGAAAAAAGTTGATATTCTGATGACATTATAGAAGAAATTAACTTCCATATTTTATTTGTATTTATCATTGTAGAATATGTTTTAGTTCCATATTTTATTTGTATTTATGACCATGTTAAAATATTTCTGAGATGATGAAAAATAATTTTCTAAGAGATCATTAAGACTTTGTGGATTAGACTCAACCACTTATTCCATTTCTTAAAAACATTCATTTTTAATAACAACCTGTGATGTTATGTACAATACAATTTAATAAAATATTAAACATAATAATCATAACTTAATTTGTCATTTATTCATTATCTGTATGTTTTATTATTGTTTTTTTCGGAACTCTGAGAGGAAGAAGTGAGAAGTGAGAAAATGTACTTAGAACAAGTTGTCTCAAAATACTATTTCCATAGATATCATACCCTTCACCAGAGTGAATTGAAGTTGTATTTCAAATGCTCTGCCCATGAGGGGCTGAAGTGCTGTTTTCTTTTTCTCTTTCTTTCTTTCTTTCTTTCTTTCTTTCTTTCTTTCTTTCTTTCTTTCTTTCTTTCTTTTTATCTATTTGATTATTTAAATAAACTTCTTGAGGTTGAGGCATAATTTGCATACCATAAAATACACCCATTGTAAATGCACAACCAAAGGTCTTTTAGTAAATGTAAACCATTGTGCAGGTATCACCACAGTCCCATTTTGGAATATTTTCATCATCCTTAATGTTATTTGGTGTCTATTTACTGTCAGTCCTCACAATCACCCCTTACCCACCACAACAACCATTGCTTTATTTTTTTTTCCCATGGTATGTCTTTTCTGGATATTTAACAGAATTATATATTATAAGGTTTCTGTTTCTTTTTTCCATTATCCTAATGTTTTGAGGTTCAACCATTTTTTAGCATATATCAGTGGTCCATTTTCTTTTATATTGCTGAATAATATTTTATCCATTTACTAGTTGCTGGACAGTAAAGTCTTTGTAATTTGGGGCTATCATGAAGTATTTAGTGATTAATAGTCACATTAAAGTTTTTAAGTTGACAATAATTTTCACTTTGAGTAGATTCTGAAAAATGGAATTGATGGGCTGTATAATAAGTTTTGAGTTTAACTTATAAAGTCACTGCTAAACTGTCTTTTAAAATGTCTTTATTGCTTTTTATTTGGCAATGTATGAGCTTCTTCACATTCTTGCCAACACTTAGTATTCCAGGCTTTTTTACTGTATTCATTCTGGTGGCATTTCTCATTGACATTTTAGTTTGCATTTCCCTAATGACTAAATTTGTGGAATAATTTCATATAAGATTATTAGACTTTATATATGTTCTTTTGGGAAATATGTTACTATGTTTTAATTGGGTTGCCATTAATGAGTTGGAAGAGTTCTCTAAATATTTATGATTAATCACTTTGTCAGATATATGATTTTCTAATATTTTCTCTTATATAATGCCATTTCATATGTAATGGTGTCAAGATAAAGTTTTCAATTTTAATGATTCTAATTTGTCATTTGTTTTATTTTATGGAGTGTGCTTTGAGAGTCTTATCTAAGCAAGGTTTACCTAACCTAAGATTACAAAATTTTTCTCTCATATTTTCTCCGGAAGTATTGCAAGAGTTGAAGATCTTGTATATTTTCAATTTTTATGTATGATGTGATGTAAGGGGATGTTATTTTTTGAATATTGTTAATTGTCCTAGCACCACTTGTAGAAAATTACCCTTTCACCATTGAATTACCTTGAACTCTCTGTCAAAAAGAAAAGAAGTGAGCTAATCTTACGTATACAGATTTAGTTCTATCCGTCTTTATGCTAGTACCTGCAGTGTTTTGATTATTGAGGCTTTAGAGTGAGTTTGGAAATTTTATGGCATAAGTTATCCTATGCTGTTCTTTCTAAAAATTGTTTCAACTATTCTTGGCCCTTTGTGTTCAATCTGTAGACAAGTTTGAGAAGAAATAACATCTTAAAAATATTAAGTATTTCAACCCATTAATATGGGATTTCACTCCATGGATCTTCCTTCGTTTGTCTTACCATTGTTTTTGGTTTTGTTTTAATTTTTTTTGATTGCTGGAAATTGCCTCAAACAGTCTAGGCAAGAGCCCTACCACTGGGTAATATCCCCAATCCTCCTATCATGTTTTGTAGTTTACAGTGTACAAGTAGTGATTTCTTTGTTAACTTTATTAAGTACATTATTCTTTCTAATGTTATAAACAAATTGTTTTGTTAGTTGGATCATCAAATTGTTCATTACTAGTATATACAATTAGAAGTGGCTTTTATATTGATCTTATATACTATATTTTTAAAATTCATTTATGAGTTCAGGCATGTTTTTGGTAACTTTTAAAGGATGTTCTACATATATGATTATGTTTTCTTTGAATACTTCTATTTTTCAAATCTGTTTGATTTAATTTTTCTTGCCTGATTGCATAGGCTAGAAACTGCAGTGAAGCAATGCAGTACTAAGGTAAGATATCCTGCCTTGTTCATAATCTTAGATGAAAAGCATTCAGTCTTTCCTAATTGTGATATTAATTATAGTTTTTCATAAATGTCCTTTACCAGATTAAAGATGTTCCCTTCTATGATTTTCAAGTTATTATAATAAAGAGTTATTGAAGTTTGTCTTTTATTAATGTGATCCATTGTATTAATTGTTTTTGACCAACCTTGCATTCCTGGGTTAAATGCTACTTCATCATTGTGTCTAATCCATTTTATGTGTTGTCAGAATTGGTTTGCTAAAAATTTTAAGGATTTGCATCTATATCCATGAAGAATATTGTCCTATACTTTTCTTGTGATGTATTTGTCTGGCAACAGTATAAGAGTGATACTAGACTCAGATGATTTGAAAATTACTTCTTCTTATTTTCTGAAAGACTTTGAGTAGGAATAATATTACTTCTTCTTTAAATATCAGAATTCATTTGTGAAACCATTTAGACCTGGAGTTTTCTTTTTCAGAAGATCATTTATTACTAATTATTAATTTGGTTTCCTTTAAAAATATCTGTTTCACAACTCTGCAGGTTTCCTATTTTTGTTTCAAATTAGTTTTGGCCATTTTTGACTTTCTAGATATTTGTCCATTTTTTCTATGCTGTCTAATTTTTCCATATAAATATGTTCATGATATTCCTGTAATTCTTGCATTTTCTTTAAGTCAATGCTGTTGTTTCCTATTTTATACCTTTGTTCATTTGTGTTATTTCTTTCCCTTGCTCTGATAAGTGTGATTCAATTTTTCAAAGAATCAGCTATAGAAGTTATTGATTTTCTTTATTTCTTCTCTGTCTTCCACTTCATATAATTTGCTATGATTTTTCTTAATCCTTCCTTATGCTTACTTTGCATTTAGTTGCTAGTCTTTTAGTTTCTTGAGGTGGTAACAAGATTGTTGATTTAAGACTTGTTTTATTTTCTAATATAGTCTTTTTAAAACTATAAATTTGCCTCTAAGCACTGCCTTAGAAGTTATATATAAATTTTATTATGTTGTATTTTAATTTCTGCATAATTCAAACATTTCCTAATTCTCCTGTGTTTTCTTCTTTGACTTATCGGTATTTATCAGTGGATTATTTAATTTCTCTATATAGTTGGATAGCTTTCTTTAAATTTCTAGCTCAATTTCTATGTGATTAGAGAAAATACACTTTGAATTATTTCAATCATTTTAAACATATTGAAGCATTTCTATAGTTAAGCTCATTTTTGGAAAAAAAGTTATAGATTTGAAAATAATATGTATTCTACTATTATTAGATGAAATGTTTTATTAATGTCAATTAGGTCAGGCTAGTGTTGTTCAAGCCTTCTATATCTTTAATGATTTTTCTATGTAGTTATTCTAGCAAACAGTGAGAATGATACTAAAATCTTCATCTGTCATCCTTTAATTATCTATTACTTTAATTCCACTAGATTTTACTTCTTATGTTTTAAGACTGTCATTTTCAAATCTTAACATGACCATTAACATTTCTCTTATGGTTACTACTTGCAAAGATTATGTATTTATCCTTTTATTTTCAACCTATTTATGCATTTGACTATAAAGTGTGTTCCTTATAGACACTACATCATTGGAACTTCCCTTTTTTCTCTAGTTTGTCAATCTGTCTCTTTCCTGAAGTTCTTATTCCATCCACATTTAATGTCATTTGAAATGACAGATTTACCTCTGACATTTTGCTACTTGTTTTGTATTAAGTTTTATGACATTTTGCTCCTTTACTCCCTTTTTTCTTTTGTGTTATATATTTTCCAATATAACATTTTAGTTCCTCTATTGAGGTTTTGAATGGTGCATTTTTAGTTATTTCTTAGAAGTGCTCCAGGGATTAGCATGTACATCTTAACTTATCAAAATGTAACTCAGGCTAAAAATTTTTAAATCTAGCTAAATGTAGTAAATTATTTCTTTTATAATTTTATTTTTCCCTCTTACTTTGTACTGGTCTATATGTATACTTTTCTCCAAGAATGTAGAATGAGGAAGGGATATATTAGTGTTTATATTTATTCACCTATTTCCCATTTCTTGCACTCTTCCTTTCTTCTTATGGACTTGTGTTACCTAATCTTTGCCTTTTATCCTTTCACCCTTTCAATGCTACTAATAATGAATTCTCTCAGCTTTTATCTATACAAAAATGTCACATTTTTTCTATTCATTTTTAGTGATAAATCTGCCTAATCTAGTATTCCTGATTCATAGTTATTTTTTTCACCACTTTAAATATGGCATTACCTCATATTTCCCATTGTTTTAAATGGGAAATAAGTAGTTGAGTTTTGTTGTTCACTATACATGATGAGTAACTTTCTCCTCTTGCTTTCAAAAGTCTATCTTGGTTTTTGACTTTCAAGAGTTCAAATATCATGTGTCTAGAAGTAGACCTTTGCATTATTACTTTGGTTTGTTGAACTACTTGTGTCTATAATTTTCATGTAATTTATAAATTTATAATTTATTTTTTAAAATTTATTTTTACCTTCTTTTTATCCTTATTATCCTATTATTTTTTACCATTTTATTTCTGTTTTGTTGTTGATATTATTCTGGTTGTTTTGTTGTTTGCAACTTCTTTTTTTCCCTGTGGTATGGGAATTGAGCCTGACACTTTGTGCTCTTTCACTGAATAAACACTTTTAGTCAAGCCAAGATAATCACACATGGGTCCAAGCACAACCTATTACCACCTGAACCTTGAAGGATACTTCAACTTCAACAATTCCCCAGCTGATAATATGACCCCTGTTGGTCACAACTACAGGGCTGGATTCCTTTTCCTGGAGAGTTACCCCCATAGTAATAGCAAAGATAAATAATATAACTGATTTGTACACTGCACTGACAAAGATTCTCATCATCCTCATCATTTGTTGCTCACACACCCTGTCAGATCACACATCTGAAAATGTGTGAAAATGATGCACGTGGATGCTATTGAGGGGGAGCTCCCATCCCAGACTCCACCTCTCCATGTGAAATGTTGAGAACTGCACTAGTTTATAAACACAGGTTAAAGCTTCAGGTCCTTCATTATAATTGAAGCAGTCAGTATCAGAATCACTTTCAAGTAGCAGAGCCAATATTAATAGTGCTCATGGAAATCCTCACTGCTCCCATTGTACAAGTATACAGAGGATGCACCCCCACATATTCTCCTGCCTACACCACTCAAGTTTGAATTACCAAAGGAACCACACTCTTGTGAGACCAACAGAAAAAGTAAGCTCCTCAGATTCTAATATGGTCTGTATTGTGTGAAAACCCACTAATTATAGCCTAATAAACCAGGGTGATATCACACTATGAAATCAAATTAGAATTATATGTAGCATTACACAACAAACCAATACCCCAAGACACATCATCTATAGCAGGCTACTTTCTATGAAGGCCCTAACATAATTGGAAGAGATGTCCATCACAACATATGCCCAAATATTAGCATAGAAACACCAGACATATGAAAAAATTGGACAGTACGATATCTCCTGAAGTTCATAATTCTTTAGTAACAGATTTTGAACTGGGCAAAGTGTTGGATAAATAATTCAAAAGAATGATTTTTTAAAAACTCAATGTATTCCAAGGGAATACAGATAAACTGTTGAATAAATTAAAGAAGATAATGCATGAGGTGAATGAGAAATATAGTAAAAAGATTTTGAGAAAGAACCAAACAGAATACTTGGAAATGAAAAGCTTAACAGCTCAGATTAAAACAAACAAACAAAAAAACCCAACTCACCTGAAAAACTTTTCCAACAGACTACATCAAGTAGCAGAAAGAATATCACAACTTGAAGGCAAGTCTGATGAAATACTGCATTGAGACAGTAACAAGGAAAAAATATGGAAGAATTGATAGAACATAAAAGATCTCTGGGACACGATTAAAGATGAAACATATGCATGATTGGAAGAGGTGAGGGATAAGAGTTATAGGCTGAAAGCATTGAAAACCTATTCAATGAAGTCATAGCAGAAAATTTCCCAAATCCTAGGAAATGGATATGGATATCCAGGTATTTAGAAACACAAACAGACATGCACAGAATACTGCCTTACCACAATATTGTAGCTAAATTGTCAAAAGTACAGAGAACAAAGAAAGAATATTAGAATCTGTGTGAGAGAAACACAAAGTCACATTTCAAAGCAAACTCTGATAAGCAGATGATGATATAGAATTTGGTTGTGGGGAGGATGAGAGAGGAATGGAGGATCATTAAATTATGTAGAGGGAAATAAGAGGGGGAGAGGGTGGGGGTATAAAAAATGTTGGAATGAGACAGACATCATTACCCTATGTACTTGTGTGATTAACAAGAATGATATGAATGTACATCATGCACAACCATAGAAATGAAAATTTGTACCCCATATGTGTACAATGAATCAAAATGAAGTCTTTAAAAATAAAAAAAATTAATAATAATAAAAAACCCTTTAGATAAACTACAGAATTCTCAGAAGAAATTCTATTCCAGGAGGGCATGGAATCATGTATTTCAATACCTGACAGATAAATACTAACCAAGCTTGCTATATTCAGTAAAGTTATCCTTCATAATCAAAGAAATAACATCCTCAAAAGATGAGCACTAACTAAGGGAATCCATGCATATTAGACCAGCATTACAGAAGATACTTATGGGAGTCTTACACTCAGAAAAGAAAGATAAAAACAAGCATGAGAGCACATGAAAGAATAAATCCACTAAAGGAGTAGACTCATAAATGAAAAAGGGAAATAATTAAACATTATCAATAAAATCATCAAACTTCCAAGATGAATAAGAGAGGAAGAAATCAACATACACTATATTAAAAACAAACAGAATAAAAACTAGAAAATTACAGGAGAAAATACATACATCTCAATAATAATTCTGAATGTTAATGGCCTTAGTTGTTCAATTAAAGACACAGATTCACTGAGTAAATTAACAATAAGGCCTAACAATATGCTGCTTAGAAACTTACCTCACCAGCAAAGACATGCATAGACTTTGAAATAAAATCAAAGACAAAGAAGTTCACTATTAATCAAGGGAACAATACATTAAGACATATCAAAATATATATGTATATATATATATATATACACACACACACAAAATGTCACAACAAATACTATTAGACATAATGGGAGAGATAGACTCCAATAAAATAATACTGAATTACTTCAATACCCCACTCTCACTAACAGATCATCTAGATGAAAAATCAGCAAATAAACAGCAAAGCTAAATTCAGTATAGATCAAATGGACTTACCAAATGTCTACAGAATATGCCATCCACCCAAGTGCAATGACGTGCTCCTGTAAATCCCAGCAACTTGGGAGGCCGAGGCAGGAGAATTGCAAGTCTGAGACTAGCCGCAGCAATTTAGAAAGGTCTGAAAGCAACTTAGTGAAAACATCTCAAAATAAAAAGGACTGGGAATGGAGTTCAGTGGTAAAGTATCCCTAGGTTAAATTCTCATCTCTTTCTCTCTCATACACACACACACACACACACACACACACACACACAAAGTGACATCCAACAGCTACAGAATAAAAATTACTTTTATCAGCAAATGGAAGTTTTCCCAAACTACACCATTTATTAGTCTACCAAGTAAGTCTTAACACAATTTTTAAAAATGAATTAATTTCTTTCATCTTAACTGATCACAATGGAATGAAACTAGAAATCAACAGCAAGAGAAATTGTGGAAATTATATAAACACATGAGGAATGAACAACATACTATTGAACAAAAGTGGGTCATTGAAGAAATTGAGGGAAAATTTTAAAAATTCATTTAATCAAATACAAATGGAAGTATAACATATCAGAACCCATGGGATACAAAGCAGTAACAAGACGGAAGTTTATAGCAATGACTGCTTACATAAATAAATATACTACATATATTATGTATATATACACATATATGTATATATATTTATTATATATTTATTATATATATCAGACAACATGCATCTAATTGTGTTAGATAAACAAGAAAGAACCAATCCCCAAATCAATAGAAACAAAGAAATAAGAAATAAGAAAGATTAGAACATAAATAAAAGAATTAGCAACAAAAGAAACAATATTGGAATCAATGGAACAAACAGCTGATTCCTTGAAAAGATAAACAGAATTGACAAACTTCAGCTAAATGACCAAAAGAAAGAGCAAACTAAATAAAACTGAAGAATTAAAAGAGGAGATGGTGCAACAAAAACTGAAATTCAAAGGATCATTAGGGAATAATTTGAAAAAATATATGCCCATAAATTGGAAAATCCAGAAAAAATGGAAGAATTTCTAGATACATATGACAAAACAATATTGAACTAAGGGCACCTAAGGAAACCAAATAAATACATAAATAGCAAATCATAAGATTGAAACAGTAGTAAAAACTCTCCTAGCCAAGGAAAGCTTAGGACCACCAGATTAATTCACTGCTATTTTTTCAGTTTCCTCAAACTATTCCACAAAATAGAAAGAGAAGGAATTCTTCTAGACTCATCCTATAAAGTAACAATTATCCTGCTACCAAAACCTCATAAGGACACACACACATAAAACTATAGATCAAAATCCCTAATGAATAGATGCAAAAATTATCAATAAAATGCTTATAAATTGAATTAAAGAGCACACTAAAAAGACTATACACCATAATCATATTGCTCTTATTTCAGGGATACAAGAATGGTTCAACATATACAAATCAACAAATATAATACTACACATAAATAAAATCACGGCTAAAATATCACATCATCATCATTTCAATAAATTCAGATATGGCCTTTAATAAAATTCAACATCTGTTCATGATAAAAGTCCATAAATAAGTATAGAATGACTATACCTCAACTTAATAAAGCCATGTATGATTAATCCATAGCAAAATCATACTGAAAGCATTTCCTCAAAGATCAGAAACAAGACAAGGATGTCCACTCTTACAACTCTTATTTAATACAGTACTAGGAATTTTAACCAAAGCAATTATGCCAGAGAAAATTTTAAAAAGACTACAAACAATAAGGTAGGAAATCAAATTATCTCTATTGACCAATATACATACTGATTCTATACATAAAAAGTTCTAAAGTTTCCATCAAGACTTTTAGAATTGATAATTAAAATCAGTAAAGTAGCAGGATACAAAATCAACATGTAAAAATTAGGAGCTTTTTTATACAACAAAAGTGAAACCACTTATAAACAAATCACGATAGTAATCCCATTCACAATAGCCACCCCACCCCTCCACACCACCCAGGAATAAACTTAACTAAGGATACAGAAGACCTAGAATGAAAATTACAAAGGACTGAAAAAAGAAATTCAAGAAAATATAGAAGCTGGAAAGAAATCCCTTGATCATGGATTGAAAGAAACAATATTGTTAAAATGGCCACACTATTCAACATGATCTACAGATGCAACGTGACCCTCATCAAATTACCAGTGAAATTCTTGATATAACTAGAAAAAGCAATCCTAAAATTCACTGGAAGAACAAAAGACCCCAAATAGCCACAGCAAACCTGAGCAAAAAAAATCAATGTTGAAGGCATCATAATGCTTGAATTAAACCATGCTACAGAGTCATGGTAACAGTCTGGTACTGACATAAAAATAGATAAACAGTGTAACAGAATAGAGGACCCCAAAATAAATTGATGTGTCTTCAGTGAATGGATTCTTGACAAAGGTGAAAAAAACATACATTGGAGAAATGGCACAGTCTTCAACCAATGGTGCTGGAAATGTACAGGAAGAAAGAAACTTGACTCCTGTCACCCTGTACAAAAATCAGGTCAAAATGGACCAGATATCTTAATATAAAACCTGATAATTTTGAATAAAATTACTAGAGAAAACATAGGAGAAATACTTCAAGATATTGGCACAGGGAATGATTTTCTACATAGGAATCTAAGAGTTCAGGAAAAGCTACCAAGAGTTGACAAAAGGGATTTGCATCAAATTAAAAATCCTTTGTACTCCAAAACAATCAACAAAATGAAGAAACAACCTATAGAGTGTGAGAAAATCTTTGCCAACTTTTTCATCTGTGATAGGTTTAAAATCCAGAGTATATAAAGATCTCAAAAACCTTAAAAACAATGACAAATAATAATCCAATAAAAAATGAGGAAATGATTCAAATAGACACTTCTCAAAACAAGAACCAATGGTTAATAAATGAATGAAAAAATATTTAACATCTTAGTCTTTAAGGAAATGCGAATCAAAACTACATTGAGAGAAATAAAAATACATTGAGATTCCATCTCACCCCATCTAGAATAACTATTACCACAAAAGCAAAAGAGGACGAATGTTGGTGAGGAGTAAATGGAACCTAATACATTGTTGGTGGGAATGTAAATTAGTACAGCCACTATGGAAAACAGTTTGGAAGTTCTTCAAAGAATTAAAAATAGAACTACAATATGCTCCATCCATACCAGGTCTGAGTATATAACAGCAGTAATGAAGTAACCACACAAAAGAGATACCTACATACCCTTGTTTATTTAAACATAATAGCCAAGATATGAAATCAGCCTACAGAGGGACTGTGAGAGACTGGGAAGGGAGCTGAGGCAAGGAAGTGGAGACGGGTGAAAGGAAAAGGGTAGAAGGGAGTGTGGACATAATCAACGCATGATATACACTTGCATGGAAATGTCACAGTGTGACCCATTGATTTGTAAAATTAATATGGGTTAATAAAAAGAGATTAGGAGGAATATTGAAAATTCAGAACCATTGTGCTTTTTCTTTTTATGGGTTTTAAATTTATATCATAAAAGCTTTCTACTATGACAGAAAAGGAACATAGCTTTCTCATGTGTCTCCATATCTTCGACCACCTTCAGGATTTTGTTAATCATATTTTAATTTTAATTTTGATAGACACTGTAATATTTCCATACTTTTTGAATGGAACAACTTAACCAAAACAAACAAACAAAAAAACACAAAAACAATAAAAGTCTGGAGTTTTCTGTAAAGATTGTTTCAGATGAGATTAAGATTTAAATCAGTGGACTTTGAATACAGATTACCCTCCATAAGGTGTGTGGGCCTCATCCAAACAGCTGAAGACCTTAAGAGAAATGACTGATCACCCTGAGAGAGAAGGAATTCTACTAGTGGATTGCCTTAATGTGAATTGGAAGTCTTCTCTGAGTCTCCCCTATGCTGGCCTACCTTATTATCAGATTTTGGATTCATCAAGTTCCCATGTCACATGAACTAAGTCCTTAAAGTAAATCTCTCTTTATTAATCTATATATCCTATTGGTTATGTTTTTGTGGTGAATCCCAACTAATACACTTTGCATACTTCACAATTTTTGTTCAAAAGTAGACTTTTCATATGTTACAGCAATTCTGGAATCTGGTTTTGTTTTAGAAACTTGACTAGAGTTAATTTGTGGCATCTGTCTCCTCCATGTGACTGCTGCTGTCTCCACACCAGTTTTTTAAGCCCCTGTTTTTCAGATTAGATTTCTATGGGTTGTCCCTGTTTTTCTCAGAGTTTGGAGGTCACCTAATGATTACTCACAGGTTCTGCTCAAACATCTGGAGCTTATGTAAACCTTCCATTGGCAGAGGTTCTGCCAATGGATGTGTGAGTCAGTTGGGGAGCACATTCAGTGTTATGAAAACACTACCGGGTGTGGGTTTTCCAAACTCCACTTCATATGAAGTCATTGCCTTGAGCGGCAAAGCTGTTGGTGTTGGTGGCCAGCCCCATCTGGTGTCATTAACTGTGACTGAGCTCAGGGTGGGGGTAGCCACAGTCAAGAGTGCTACAGAATCTGAATGTTCTAGTACAATACTCAGCAGCTTTTCATGAACAAATTCTTCTCACTTTGTCAATGGTCAATTTCCAGAGATCTGAAATAATTATGAGAATTTTGTCCAATTTATGATTGTTTTTGCTGAGAGAAGATTGGCTGATTTACCGATTCCTTTACTGTGCCATGGCTAGAAGTCTCACTCTGAAAATCTATGTCTAGGTAAAGGTTCCTTTTCTCATTCTCAGGTTCTCAGGTTTGATATTTAAGGTCTTTTATCAATTCATGGCTATGTCTGTCTCATTGCTTCTCAAATATGTTAGGCATTGAACAAACATAAACTTCATCATCCAAAACCAGTATTCTCTGATTCTTTTATTTATTTATTATTTCCTAATGCTTTTTTTCCTAATGCCTAAGCTTCTGTCTGTGCAATGACAAATTTTCTCTGCTTTGTTGTATGAGAACTGGGAGAAATGCTGGCTCCTCCTTATCTTTTATCTCCTATATCCAATCATTTTGCTATGTTACATTAGTTATTTTATCTCTAAAATCTTATCTTTTAAATTTCTGCTTCCACTAACCTAACAAAGTTCATATTACCTTATGCCTATATTATCACAATAGCCTGATAACACCCTGAGATTGGCCAGATCTTGTGATATGGGTTTATATTCAAGGATAGGCAAGAATACACAGTTCAATTTCATTTACTTGGACTTACTCTTGAAGCAGCTACAAAGCAGAGTGTATTGAAAAGAAATGAAATGCAATGTGTGGTCATGGTTCCTAGCTTTTCTGTGTATCTTATGGAGGTATGCTCAAATTGCAGTCTTGGCAGGCCACGTACTTTGGGATATCCATTAGGATGAAGAAGCCAAGAATGATGTCACTGACTTTTACATCTGAGGCACTTTAGTATCCAGAAGCAATGTATTTTATCATATAACACTGTCTTATGATATTTCTGCTACTTACTAAGCCTAATATTTAAGTACATGGCTTTCAAATTCTTGCTGTGCTTTATAGGAGGTGTCTATATTCACTGATCTCAATTCATTATCCATTTAATATTAAACTCACTCTAATCTAGATTTTGTCCCCAGTATTCTAACATGACTCCTGTTTTTTAAGACTTTTAATTAACTCCACACTGCTTAATCCTATGGCCAATTTTCTGTCCTCTTGTTTTTGTGCCACCTAGGTCTGCACAGTATGTCACTCCATCTCTCTTGATATATTGTCCATTAGCTTCCAAACTATGGGTGTTTTCTTTCTTCCATTTGTGGTTCCAAAGCACTCTTGACTCTACTCAATTTCTGCATTTGTTTTTTTGAGACTAACCTGTATGGATTACATCAACAAGTTCCTGTGCCCTCTGACTTTCAGTGACATCGTCAATGTGAAACCTTGGAAAGAGAAGAGAGGAAGGAACAGAGGAGTAAAAATGAGGTTAGGGTGTGTGTTCTCTTGGTTCCCTATCTTCAAGGTCACCTTAACTGGTTCTGTGCCTTCTGTCATGTTAGCAGATTCTAGAGAACTCTCTCCCTCAAGTTCCAATGAACACTCCCTGCTTCCTGTGTCTCCTCTGGTCAAGAGACTGTACTAGCACCATGATACTGTGTTTGGTAGCTCATCCACAGCCACATCTTTGTAAATAATTCTTGCTCTTCCTCTCCACTTCCACTGGTATCACCCTGTGCCAATCTTCATGTCTTGTGTGGATTTTTACAGGAGTTATATGAATTGTATCAGTGTTTAGCCTCCCAACTCCAACCAGAAGGCAGTCTTCACACAGCAATCAGAATGGTCCTAAATTATTATCATGCAGGGTCAGTTCCAAACCCTTAAAGGAATCCCCACATCAAGTTCAAAGTAAAGTTCTCATCATTTTCTACAGGGCCCTATTTATCTTCTGGCCTCTTTACCTTTATGATTTTTGCCCACTCTAGGCTCCTTTGGCTCATACTATTCCAAAGTTACTGTCTTTCTTGCTGCTCCTTTCATAATTGTATGCTTCTGCTGTTCAAGGGTTGTTGTACTAATAGTTCTGGAACACTCATACCCTACATACTGTGGGTCTTTGCTCATGTATCAATTTGTTAATAAGGTTCATTATTCTTTACTTTTTAGTATAAAGCCCACTCTCTTCCCATTTTCCTCAGTCCTCCTGATTCTGCTTTAATATTTTTTCAGAGCTTTGTCATCTTCTAAGCAACTGACCATGATTCTGTTTCTCCTAGTTAGGAAGTAAGTTCTAGGAAGTCAAGGATCTGGCTGAGAAAAGTGCCTGGTATTCAGTATGTACACAGTAAGTAACTGTTGGATGAATGAACTTCTCAGTCCAGCAGCAATCTCTCTTTATCAGGACCCAGAAGTTTTCCATTTAGGTCACCTTCCAAAGGAATTCCCAGTCTGAGCTTATCACCACCCAATTCATCTTTCATGTTATTACTCTTTGCTGCTCAGGAGTCTCACTATCTTTTGGTTAATACTTTTTTCTTCCATAAAAAACTCTGGCCAATTAAAACTCTCTCCCACTTCTACCAAAATGCATTCTAACAGCAGAGGAAATATAGTGTTATTTGTGATATGTACGTTTCTAAATATTTTTTATCCAATAAGCTTATAAGCTTCTTGATGGTAATCATGTCATTCCACATTTTTTAAATTCCAAATACTGTTAAATAGTGAATATCCAGAAGATACTATTATGCGATCCGCTACAATTTTGTTAAGAATTTTTGCATCTATGTTCATTAGAGATATGAGTCTGAAATTTTCTTTCCTCAATGTGTCCTTCTCTGGTTTTGGTATCAGGGTGATATTAGCTTCATAGAATGAGTTTGGAAGGGTTCCCTCCTCCTCTATTTCATGAAATACTTTGAGGAGTATTGGAATGAGCTCTTCTTTGAAGGTCTTGTAGAACTCGGCTGTGAATCCATCTGGTCCTGGACTTTTCTTGGTTGGTAGACTTTTGATGACTTCTTCTATTTCATTGCTTGAAATTGATCTATTTAAGTTGTGTATGTCCTCCAGATTCAGTTTGGGTGGCTCATATGCCTCTAGGAACCTGTTGATGTCTTCCAGGTTTTCTATTTTGTTGGAGTATAAATTTTCAAAGTAGCTTCTTATTATGTTTTGTATTTCAATTGTGTCTGTTGTAATATTTCCACTTCCATCACGAATTTTAGTAATTTGGATTTTCTCTCTCCTTCTCTTCCTTAGCGTGGCTAAGGATTTATCAATTCTGTTTATTTTTTCAAAGAACCAACTTTTTGTTTTGTCAATTTTTGAATTGTTTCTTTTGTTTCAATTTCATTGATTTCAGCTCTGATTTTGATTATTTCCTGTCTTCTGCTACTTTTGGTGATGGTCTCTTCCTCTTTTTCTAGGGCTTTGAACTGTAATGTAAGGTCATTGATTTGTTGACTTTTCATTCTTTTATTAAATGCACTCCATGCATTGAATTTTCCTCTTAGCACTGCTTTCATAGTGTCCCAGAGATTTTGATGTGTTGTATCTTTGTTCTTGTGGACCTCTAAGAATCTTTTAATTTCCCCCCTAATGTCTTATGTTATCCATGCATCATTCAATAGCATATTATTTAATCTCCAGGTCTTGGAGTAGTTTCTGTTATTAAAAAGAGAGTGCACCATGATCAAATGGGTTTCATCCCGGGGATGCAAGGTTGGTTCAACATCCAGAAATCAATAAATGTAATTCACCACATCAACAGACTTAAAGTAAAAAACCACATGATTATTTCAATAGATGCAGAGAAAGCATTTGATAAAATACAGCACCCCTTCATGCTCAAAACACTAGAAAAAATAGGTATAGTGGGGACATTCCTTAACATTGTAAAGTCTATCTATGCTAAGCCCACAGCTAACATCATTCTAAATGGAAAAAAT
>JAJEJO010000415.1:402438-429799 GCA_020662805.1 Glaucomys volans
TCATTCTAAATGGAAAAAATTGAAAGCATTCCCCCTGAGAACTGAAACAAGGCAGGGATGCCCTCTTTCACCACTTCTATTCAACATTGTTCTTGAAACTCTAGTCAGAGCAATTAGACAGACCAAAGAAATTAGAGGGATACGAATAGGAAAAGAAGAGATCAAACTATCCCTATTTGCTCATGACATGATTCTCTATTTAGAAGACCCTAAGAATTCCACCAGAAAACTTCTGGAATTCATAAATGAATTCAGTAAAGTAGCAGGATATAAAATTAATGCTCATAAATCTAATGCATTTTTATTTGTAAGTGATGCATCCTCTGAGAGAGAAATTAGGAAAACTACCCCATTCACATTAACCTCAAAAAAAATAAAATACTTGGGAATCAATCTAACAAAAGAAGTGAAATACCTCTACAATGAGAACTACAGAACACTAAAGAAAGAAGTTAAAGAGCATCTGAGAAGATAGAAAGATCTCCCATGTTCTTGGATAGGCAGAATTAATATTATCAAAATGGCCATACTTCCAAAAATGCTATACAAATTCAATGCAATTCCAATTAAAATCCCAATGATGGACCTCATAGAAATAGAGCAAGCAATCATTAAATTCATTTGGAGGAATAAGAGACCCAGAATTGCTAAAGCAATCCTTAGCAAGAAGAGCAAAGCAGGGGGTATCACAATACCAGACCTTCAACTATACTACAGAGCAATAGTAGCAAAAACAGCATGGTATTGGCACCAAAATAGACAGGTAGATCAATGGTACAGAATAGAGGACACAGAGACAAATCCACAGAAATACAGGTATCTCATACTTGACAAAGGAGCCAAAAACATGCAATGGAGAAAAGACAGCCTCTTCAACAAAGGGTGCTGGGAAAACTGGAAATCCATATGCAGCAAAATGAAACTAAACCCATATCTCTCACCCCGTACAAAACTCAATTCAAAGTGGATCAAGGACCTAGAAATTAGACCAGAGACTCTGCACCTAGTAGAAGAGAAAATAGGTCCAAATCTTCATCACGTTGGCCTAGGATCAGATTTCCTTAACATGACTCCCAAAGCGCAAGAAATAAAAGCACGAATCAATGATTGGGATAGACTCAAACTAAAAAGCTTTTTCTCAGCAAAGGAAACAATCAGCAATGTGAAGAGAGAGCCTTCAGAGTGGGAGAAAATCTTTGCCACACACACTTCAGATAGAGCACTAATCTCCAGAATCTACCAAGTACTCAAAAATCTTTACACCAAGAACACTAATAACCCAATCAACAAATGGGCCAAGGAAATGAGCAGACACTTTACAGAGGAAGATCTACAAGCAATCAACAGATTTATGAAAAAATGTTCAACATCCCTTGTTATAAGAGAAATGCAAATCAAAACCACCTTAAGATTTCATCTTACCCCAATTAGAATGTCTTTTATTAAGAATACAGGCAACAACAGGTGTTGGCCAGGATGTGGGGAAAAGGATACACTCATACATTGCTGGTGGGAGTGCAAGTTGGTGCAGCCACTCTGGAAAACAGTGTGGAGATTCCTTAGAAAACTTGGAATGGATCCACCATTTGACCCTGCTATCCCACTCCTTGGCCTATACCCAAAGGACTTAAAATCAGATTACTACAGTGATGCAGCCACATCAATGTTCATAGCTGCTCAATTCACAATAGCTAGATTGTGGAATCAACCTAGATGCCCTTCAATAGATGAATGGCTAAAGAAACTGTGGCATATATACACAATGGAATATTATTCAGCCATAAAGAAGAATAAAATTATGGCATTTGTAGGTAAATGGATGAGGTTGGAGACTGTTATGCTAAGTGAGATCAGCCAATCCCAAAAATCCAAAGGCCCAATGGTCTCTCTGATAAACAAATGATGATGCATAATGCGGGGGGGAAGGGTGGCAAGAATGGAGGAAGGATAGATAGCATAGAGGGAAGGGAGGGGTGGAGTTGGGGTGGGGGTGTAAGAATAATAATAGAATGTATGACAGATACCATTGACCTGTGTACATGTATGTTTGCATGGATGGTGTGACTCTACTTTGTGTACAACCAGTGAAACAATAGCTGTACTCCATTTGTGTTCAATGAATGAATGAATGAATGAATGAATGAATCAATCAATCAATAAAACAAAAAAAGAATAGATTGAGGGAAGACAGAACAAGAATTCACCCTCAGAACTTAATTAGTTCCCTTTGTTTCCACCTATTTAATCTCAGGGTTTGTACACCTATTGTTCCACAAGTTACTTATTGTTCATTAAAGGCAATTCAAAGAAAAAAAAAGATACTATTAAACGAAATTTAATTTGAAGCATTTTTTATCAGTGATTAATAAATCTTTGATTCATTCAGCCATTATTAAAATATTTCCTTCAGTTATAAGATCAAATTTTGCTGAATGTACATGACCTCATATTTGGTGCTGATATGATGCTCCTATGTTCATCTAAAAACCCAATTTCTCACAAACTCTGAAACATTTTTAAAAAAATTGACATCCTTGAGGTATTAACAGACTTAATACATTTTATTCAAATTTCAAAGGTTAAGGACCTCAAAAAATATGTACGTGCTATGTATCCATCACATAGTGGCAAACAGCAATACAGATGCAGAATAAAATCTAAGAATTCTTGTCTTGAATAAATTACATGCTCATTAATGTTTCCAAATTGATTCCACATGCATCTTGGGACATGGAGTCATTTGTCCAATTCATGTTTATTACCTAAAAGTGTTAATATATTAATTCCACATGGATTTGGGAGGCTGGGGATTTCTTTGTGACATCTACTTTAATTAATAACATATCTTTTTAATGATAAAGTATCAATTAGTAATATCTACCTAGTCTGATGGGCTCTCGAAAGAGGCATTCAAATATGCTAATCCAAGTTGTTCTGTACAAAGAGACTCTTCACAAGCTTTTTCTAAAATGGAAAAGAATAGAAAGGGCTGGAAGATTAGGGACAGAAGTCGAGTTGGGATATATTGACCAGCATTGTAGTGTGTTAGTCTCCTTTTCCTAATTAGATTTCTGTGCTTCTCTTTATTGATATTTTGTTCATTATTGGTCATCTAAGAGCTGGCCACTTAATTTTATTAATTCCTTTCAGTTCTCAATCTGTTTTCTTAACATTAATGTGCCTTTATCTCCTGTTTAAAAATTAACATTTTTATTAATTTGTAATATTTTAATATTCATTCCAACTGATAGTTTAGCAAAGGCATAATCTCTGTGTTGTTTTGAAAATAATATTTTGGGATAGATTATTAACAGCCAGGTGATTTTCTTCCCAATTCCTCTGAGTGACAAGTTCCTGATTTTCTCACTGCTGTGGGAAGTACCCAGAGTCACACTACTGAAGGATCCAACCTGGTCTAGCTCCATCCCCAGTTGCTCCATCTGCCTTGAGGTCCAACCCCACTATCTCTTGCTTGTTCCTCTATCTCAGGTCAGCTCTTTGTCTCTCTTCCAGACCACCTACACTTCTTCCAGACTTCAGCAAAGTTCACACAAAAGAGACACTTGACTGTGAGAATGTGTAAATGAAATCCTTTCAAAACTAAGTACAAATGCCAATGCTTTTTCTTGTTTTAGATTAATAGGTAGCAGTATAACATAGTAGTTAAAAGCACAGCAGAATGTGGTGGTACACATCTTCAATTCTAATGACTCAGGAGGCTGAGGCAGGAGGATCATAAGTTGAAGGCCCCCCTCAGCAACTTAGCCAAACGCTACTTCAAAATAATAAAAAAAAAAAAAATTTAAAAACTCAAAGCACTGGAGAAGTAGCTCAGTGGTAAAGTGCCCCTGGGTTCAATCCCTAGTACCAAAAGAAAAAAAAAAAGACTCTAAAATTTGGGATTATATTGTCAGTGCCTCTAGTATATGATTTTGACTCAATTTCTAAAAGGCTGTTTTCTTAATTATAAAATGGAGATAGTAGAATCTCTAATTCATAGGCTGGATAAAGATTAAGTGTGTTAAGGTTTAGGTTAATATATAAATAAACATTTGCTTAGTTTTAACATATGTATTTAGAATAATATTGTGGCACATAGTAAGTACAAGTTATACTATTGTTGTGTAATTATTAGCATGTTATTGTATGATTCCTATTACAATAGCTAAGTTATAGCTATATACACTTTAACTGATACTATTATGAAACTCGTTTACAGTAATGAAGAGAAAGGGATTTCATAAAAAATCATGCTAAGGTATGTTCTCTTTTTACGGAGAGATGAAAAAGGAAACAACTTATAAAAAATGCGTCCTTGATCTTTAAACCCATATGTAGGTTCTAGTAAGACAAAAAAGGTTACAATGTATAATTTTAATTAGTGTTCCTAATTTTTGAAAAGTCAGTTTTTGGGCTCTTTGCTTAAATTTGCAAAATTTGCTTTTATCTCCAAGAAAACATGATACCAATATCTCCAAACCCATAATTTTGCTATGGTCTACATTAGTAACTAAGTAAACTCCCTCACCCCCCCCAAAAAAATGGCAAGGAACATGGAGAGGGTTAATGTTATAGTATTGAAGCCTCTGGGAATTTGCACTCTTCTTCAGTTTGCCTCAGCCATCTGAGAAATCAGAGTGTCTTCCTCTCCAAACCATCACTGCTAGGTCTCTTTATTACTTAATACTATTTTGGGAGTCTTGGCTACAAAATGAAGAGTCTTTTCCTCTCAGTGAAAATGAAATAAAGAAATAAAAACACAGGTTTGTATACGCATAAATTATATATTTAAGACTAGTGTACATGGGGTGAGCTTTCAGTAGTTTCAAATTAGAGACATAACATAAATTACAATAATTTTATGAACAAAAAGTCAACTCACATTTGTTGTGTGCCAGTAAAAGGCAGGCTCTGTGCTAGTCAGTCCTTTGGTAGTTAAACAGAGATATCATTCACCTTATCATGATCTTAGGTACTGCACAAGGTACTGGGGAGACAAAAAATTAATAAGACACATCGAGGTCTTTGCAGCCAAGTGGAAGACAAAGCCATAGCTATCAAGGATCTCCAGCTTAATTATAAAAAAACAAAAACAAAAACAAACAAACCAGAAATAGCACATATATAAAGTTTGGCTGTAATATCACCACCAAAAATTTGAAGCTTATATAATGTCGCAAGCAAAGTATGGATTGAGAGACCCAGACCCCAAAGAGTATATTTTTAGCATTTTCATTTGAGTAAAGTTCAAAAAAGAGACAAAACCAATCTATGGTATTACTAATGAGAAAATAGCATGTCTTATAGGGAAGGAGCACAATGGGGGATTTGGGGATACTGGACTGGCAACATTCAGTATCTTGATATGGATGCTGGTTATATGGGTGTTATTGTTTGTATGTGAGGTATCCCCCAAAAGCTTACATGTGAGACAATGCAAAAGGATTCAGAGGGGCAATGATTAGGTTGTGAGAGCCTTGAACTAATCAGTGAATTAATCCTTAATGGGAGTAACTGAGTGGTAATTGAGGGCTGGTAAGGTATGGAACATTGGGGACATGGCTTTGGGGTATATATTTGTGTCTGGCAAATGGATTTTCTCTCTGCTTTCTGATCACCATGTGAGCTGCCTCCTTCTGCCACACACCCTGCCATGATGTTCACTCTCAACTCGAGCCACTGAGGAATGGAGCCTGCTGTCCATGGACTGAGACCTCTGAAACAGTGAGCCTATTTTATTATTTTAGGGTAGGAAAATAAACTTTTCCTACCCTAAAATTGTTTTGGTCAGGTCTTTTAGTCACAGCAACAAAAAAGCTGTGGGGTTGTTCACTTTGAAAAAGTACTCTTGTGATTTGAACACTCTGTGATATGAATGTTATACTGCAGTGAAAAAATCATCTTAAGAGTTATTAGAATTCTAAAAGTATTCACCTGATATATCTCCAATGTTATAAAGAGAGGCATGATAACATTTTTTTTTAAATTTTATCTTCCTTTAGGCCTCCTGTCTTCCCTGAGTGCTACCCTAATGACTCCATGGACTAACTCAAATGTAATAGGTACACCCTTCTATAGGTTCTGGCAAACATCTGTTAACATGCAGATTTCATGGCTTCATGGACTTTTATTTAAGATTTTGGAGGCACATAGAAAAGTGACTTACACTGTCATAATGCCTGTCTCTTCAAATGTGATAGCATGTATGTAAACATGTCCTTTATCCACACCACCATTATGGAGTTTTACTGTATTCGGCTCTATCATCTCTTCATATTTATTTTTCAAACCTTTTCTCTTTTATATTCTCTTCCCTTCTTCTGTAACAGGGCCCCCTGTGTACTACTTCCATCCTTTCCAGTTTACTTGTCTCCAGCTGTGGCTGCAGAGGGTCGTCCTGCATATGCTTGGACTCACTTCATTCTCTCAGCATCTCATCTCAATTGCACACTGATCATTGTATCAGGCTTGTCCAAGGAGGTGGCATGGTATGTCAGGGGAACGTTGCATATGTGTAAAACCCAAAAGTGTAGGAAAGCTAACACTCTCAGACACAGCCCTCAACCAATAGCTGATGGATGTTACTCTGTCAGTTTTCAAGTGGAAAATTCTGAGAAACATTTTATATACTTCTCAGAAGTTTCTGGATGATTGAAGTGCTATTGCCAGGGCACTGACTAACTCGTTAACATACCTCTTTTTCTCCCTGTCTGCTTTACTGTTATTGATTGCTCACCTTGATTACTTCCAAATTAAAAAACCTTTGCAGAAGTCTTTGACCAAGCTTTGCTTTCTGGGGGACCATGGTTAGGACCAGTTATTACCTTGACAGTAGATATACAAGATAGGATTGTAGAACTGAGAGAAATAAGAATTTCACCGGTGGTGGGCAGTAGGAAGATGAGGAAACTCATGCATATTGTGGCATCACAATGACTAAGTCTCTGAGGCCAAGAACATGTGAGTCATGACTCCAGCAAACTCATTCCTTGTAGGCTTCAATTTACTGGAACTAATAGCATTTTGTCTCAAACATGCACCAAAAAAAAAAAAAAAAAAAAAAAAAGATCTTTCAAGGCTTCTTTGCACCATGGAATGCTAGTAGGAAATTTCACAGCAAATGCTAAGCACAGCCTGAACTGTGAGGGAGTCAGTGCCCTCTGGGCCACTGTCCACCACTGGGGGATAGAACATCATCAATGTTCCTCTTTTCCTTCTTTTTTTCCTGTTCAATCTTCAGGTGGAAGTTTCTGGAAATGCAGCAGTACATTAGGTTTTCCTCCTCCTAGTTTCAACCTTTTTGGTTCCTTACTCCTCTTCCCTCAGACCACCTTTCAGTTCACAACTTGTGCATAAGTCTTTAGCTCAGGTTATGCATTCAGTTTCTTTTTTTTAATTTAAAGCTTTTTAAAATTTTTATTTGTTCTAATTAGTTGTACATGACAGTAGAATGCATTTATACATTTTGAAAAATCATACGTAGAGTGTAATTTCTCACTTTTCTGATTGTACATGTTGTAGGATCACATCCGTCATGCAATCATATATGTACATGAGGTAACAATGTCCATTTCATTTAAACCTTTTTTGTTCCTTTTCTCATATCTTGGCACCATCCAAAATTCCTGCTCAAAAATCTCATCTGTCCCTACTGGGTTTATGAAAGTATTATTTTCCAAAAGGAGAAATTTTCTTTTCCTAGACAATTCAAGTACTTCTTTCTCTGTTTATTGATGTCTTTCTCTTAGTCTATTACTATGTTCAATTTACTCCTATCTGAAATACTCATTTACATATACATGTCTATCCACATAAATTTTAAAACTAAACAAGGTTACAAGAACTATTCAACCTGACTTTATGTCTCACTTTTTCTTGAAGTAGCAGCTAACTTTTATTGAGGGTTTGCCAAATGCCATTTGCTAGTCTAGCAAGTTGCATGCAATATCTCGTTGTATTTTTATAAAACCCTAGGAAGTATATTTGCTAGTCCCAGATCTAAAGACAAAAAGCTGTGGTTCTTTGACATTAAGTGGTTCTTTCAAGGTTCCATCTTAAACGTCCAAGCAGGGATCCAAATCCAGGTCCCTCTGCCACTGAAGAACATACATTTATCTAATATAGTAAGGCTACCTTAAGAACCAGGGTTCCTGTTTTCAACAACTCATTTATCATTTTCTTCTTAATTTCTTACTGTGACTTCCCATTGACACACATTTGCTAGGGTCACTAATATTGTCCTAATATACAGAATCCAATGGGTGCTGTTCACCCTAACTTTACTCTAAATTCTGTAGTATTTGATAAAGTTGATTAGTCTCTGATTTCCTGGATTTTTCCTGATTGTGTCTCTTATTATTTGCTCATGGTCTTCTTCATAGGTTTTTCTCTTTCCCAAATTTTAAAAATTGTAATTGTAAGTTTTAGTTTTAAAGCTTTCACCTTACAATTGCTTTTTGAGTGACCACAGCTATTCTTTTCCACTAACCTGTTGACCTGTACTTATAAGAACCAAAGTTTTAAATAACTGTCATCCCTCAAAGTTATTTTTGCTCTTTGAGCTTGATCATCTTCCTATCAAAATTAGAAATTTGGAATATTTCTTAAGATCTGTAAAAGGGTTTGTTTCAGACAGTCCATTTTCCCAAATAGTATCAACTTCAGGGGACAAGATTTCTCCATAGAGAAATCTTGGCCAATTAAAAAGTTAAGTTCAAAAGCCGGAATGTAATGAACACTTAGTTCTCAGTGAGAAGCAGGGATGATGTTAGTGGGATATGACTAGATGTTTTAGATTTCCTTTGCAGGTGATTCCCAAATCATAGAGATTTAGAAAAATCCTTTTGGGGGAAGGAGCTTTCTGTTGGATAGCCTCCAATTGCATGCTCTTTTATCATTTTTTTATTAAATAACAGTATTATTTATTACAATTTTCCCCAGGATCTATTTCTACCTAAAAGCTTTGAACTGTGTACATGTATGAAAAATTTGTTCTGACTTGTCTTAACCTTGGGAATAATCGTAATAGAATATGCAGCAGTGTTTATTTGCAAGCTGATTATGAAACTTGTTTTCATTTTAACTCTTCTTGATTTATTAACCTCATTTAGAATTGTAGAGTCTTAGATCCACTGCATCTGATTAAAACAAAGTGCTGTTGTCCTTCCAAGAATAGAAATGGTTCCTTCTATTCCATGCAGCAGTCAGTGTTTCAAGTCTTTGATGCCTGCATGGTGTGAATAGTTGTAGTTTGCCAACTGAAAAAGTAAGTGTGGATGTAAAGATGATGAAGAGCTTGGCAAGAACTTTCTGGAATCACCAAATGTATGTCCCTTCCTGCATTTTCTTTGTTGACTTTGTTTACAACTAAAATGGCACTGTTTAAAGAAGAGGGAAAAGAGTAGAAAGGAAGAGAAGAAGGAAGAAGAGGAGGAGGAGGAGGCGGAGGAGGAGGAAGAAGAGGGAGAGAGGGAATGAATCAATCATTACATCTAATGAGAAAAACACACCTACACACTCTCATGAGTAAAATTAGATCTAGCCCAGTTGAACAGATGGCAGAATGACTTTAATGTGCTGCAACCAATCTCTTCCTGGGTCACTTCAGACCACATAGAACTACATGAATTGTAGGACAAAGTCCCATGAGGTCTCCTCTATTGGCCTCAACAAGGATGTGTTTCTATTCCCATAAAGATCTGGTGTTGTTCTGCATGCTTTTTGTATTTAAAAAAGACATTACAGTTCCATGATTACTAATATTATTTTAAAAGAATAAAACAGAAGCTCATGTTTAATGATGTTGTAACATTTGCTTATTTCAGTGGTATTTCTACAGTGACTTCCCTATGACTGAAGCTAAGAGCATCACAATGAGGTAATGTGACATTATTTTCGTATTCATAGTCTTACTGAACCAATACTAAGAATTTTATACTTACTTTGCCTTCTATTTTAACTCTATACCACATTGCTCTTTTCAAATATCATTCTCATAAGGCAGTTGTTGGCCTTAAAATATTTTATCTGCTCATAAAGAAGAAAAATTGTTTAAATGGTCAATATTTTTAAAATTCAGACCAAAGATATGTTCAAGCAAAGATCATTTATTCTGACCCCATGAAAAAGTTTAGGATTTAAATTATTAAATTTTCCTGTTGGCTACCTAATCAACACTTTATGCTTTAGTTGTGGAAGAAAAAGACTCACTTTATCTCTGTTTGGTAAATATTTTAAAATGCAATGCTCATACACACAGTTTGGTTCTTCAATTACTTTTCCTCCACACTGACAAACCATCTAACGCTATTTAATGGCCTCTCCTAGAGCGCTTCGTGATTCAGAGTCTTCCAGCTGTGACAAATCAAAAGGCACCTATGTATTCTTTGGGGTTTTTATTTGCAAAAATGTCAAAAATTCAATTTAGTTTTGATTTTGATGTACATTAATCTTCACAACCTTTTATGCATCAATTAACTGGTAAAAGTTACCAGGGCATCTCTTCACTGAATGTGTCACAAAGGCCTTTTAGTCCATTTTTTTAAAAAGTATATATTCTTTGCTGTTTTCACAGTGAGCTACTTAGGCTTTCATTTTGGAAACCTGATTTATATGAAAACAAGTTTAGTTGAAGTTCCCTAAGAGTGCATACTCTCTACCCAGCATGCTTCTAGAGAAGCAGAGTCATAGCAGGAGTCCTCATAATGGGGATAAAGATTTTATACACACACACACACACACACATACAGATTCATGAATGCATATATACATTCATATGTGCATATGTATATGTATATATAACTTGTGTGTTTTCCTCTAACTTTTAATGTTTATCATAAAGCTGTAACAACAGACATTTAGCCTGAACCTTTCATTTTGCAGATTAGAAAATGAGGCAAAGTTAATCTTGTCAGAAACCAGCCCTTTCATGGCACATTCAAGACAGAGACTCAGTTCCTTTAAGCCTCTCTAAAATGTCACACTACCCTAGTCACTTTGAGAAATGTTGCCTTTAGAGACTATAAGTCTATCTCACCCCGCTTCACAGAGCCAACATCTACACGATGCTCATAAAGAGCTGTGAGTTCCTTAGAAACAAAAGCTGTGTATACCACTCAGAATGCCTCTAGAACATTCAGTAAGATATTTCACCATTAGCCTGTCTAGCAAGAAAAAGGTGGTTTCTAATTATGAGAAAAATGAAGAGCCACTCCTGCCATACTGAATGGAATGGACATCCTTTTATTTTATCCCCATACTTCAGACTAAAACCTTTAGCATTAGATGAGTGGTGTGGTTGTTTGGCTTTCCTCCCTCAAATTCATCACTAGGATGTAAATCACTGCTGGATACTTCTTGCTTTCTTCCCATTCTTTAGCTTTTGGAGCCAGCTTTCCACTTAATCTATTATTCCTGGACCCTAGACATGGTAATTAACCTCAGAGATGGAATTTAGTCAAAAATGCACTCTGAAAACAGTGTTACATTAGAAACATTTTAATTGTGTTCAGCAACATTTCTTAATTTAATCTGAAAGGTTACAGTATCTTCCATATCAATCAATAACCATTTAATTTCTGGATGAAGGTTGAAATGATTTTCTCTGACTTACTAGCTTGGCAAAAAGGCAATGCTTTTGGCCATTAATTCACCTTGTAAAGTCTTCGCTTGAATTCCTCTGGGCTCTAAGAGAGTGGGGCACCTTTTAAGAAATAGGTCATTTTATTAAATGATAAGTCATAAGACAACAGTTTAGACAGTGGGGCTTTTTTATTATGTACAATACTTGGAATGAGAGGATCTAGAGCTTAGGGGTGAGATGATGGAAATAATTTTCTTTCTCACTAAAAAACCAATATATTGAGTGTTTTTTAGATCATTGTTGTTAAATGCAATATTCAGCTGAATTCATAAATTATTTCCTATTTAGAACATAAACATTTCAGAAAAGAAGAATATTTTACATTGTTTGACACTTCTGTCTATGGACACTATTCATAATGGGCATTATGATAAAAAATTGAAGTGATAATTTGGAAAAACTTCTATCCTGATAACTTTTCTCTTGTTATCAGTTTGTTGTAACATATTTCTATTCTATAGAATTTGTTCTCAGTCACGGTAGAAAGAGAGAGAAACATCCATGAATTGGATGTGTGAAAACCTGAAAGTTGTAGTCATGAAGTCAGGATTATCATTACAGTTCTGCCAGTCACTAATACCTAGGAAGCACCTGGCACAGTAACCCATGATGTCAGGCAATATAGGTCTCAATTAAAATCCTCTAACAAAGAAACAAGTGAGAATCATTATATGTGAGAGCAGGAAAGAGGGGTCTCAGAGATCTCCTACTACCACAGATCAGGATTTCAAGTGTAAGTTAGATTAAGTGACATGCCAAAGGTCACATAACAAATGTTAAATTTGGCCGTAGAAACTTCCTACGTCAGAACTCTTTCCACTAAAACCTTACATTTCTTGAATATTTCAAACATTTATTTTAAGAAAAAATAGCTTAATGTCTGGGCAAAGACATGCCAAGAGTTCCATTACACTTAAGCTTTTAAATGCTGTTCTTTCGGTTTCTGTTACTAAGCTAGCTTCTCATCTCCCTGTATATGATTTTCCCTGTAAAACCTCATGCAAATACAAATGATCACATTGATAGTTTTGCCTGGATTTCCTGGTCTTGCTTACAATCATCCTATTTTATCCTGTCTCAAGCAATAATATCCCCAAAGTTGTCAGCTAAACATTCATTTGCCTTCCAAATTTATCATTGACCACCCATGGATGCTCATTCTACTTCAAAGAACCCAGAATCCATGTTACCTCCCACTGTTTCTTTATCTTCCTATTAGACCACTGAAGAGACCTCCCCACTTGGGTCTCCTGATTGTATGGTCTTACTCTTCGACTCCACAAATATACCCCTCCACATTTTCTAGGTTTGTTCCTTCTAAAAACAAATCTGAGTGCATCACTTCTGCACTTATAAAGCTGGTGGACTCTGCAGTGCCTTTATATTCTGGGTCAACCCACCTGCCCAATTAGAGTTTCCCCTGCTCCCTGGCAGACCTGGGCCATAGCTGGAGACCAGTCCTTCAACCTTCCCTACACAGCCATGGCCTTTCATAACTCTAAGCCCAGGTATGACCTCCCCCTCCTGGAACACTTTCATTTGTCATTCATCACTTCTCAAACTCTTATCCTAGATCAAAACAGCTAAACAAATTACTTTCCTATATATAACATTTCCTGGGGCCGTTGGCAGTAGTGACTCTCTGCTCCTACTTCACTCAATTCATTCATTTCTTATGGCATTTACTGAATTATTTATTACAGTTCAATACTTCTCGTTTTATTACACACAAAACTTCCTATGGCCTAGTGAACAAAAGACAGGCAACAGAGGTGAAGGGACCTGGGTTTGATTCTTGCTAACCAGTCACCAGTGATGTGACCTTGACATGATCTTGCTCATCTTCAGTTTATTATTTTGCTGAACACTGATAATAATTCCTGAATGTGCATCTGATGTAAGAAACTGTATACAAGGGAATTGACACTGCTCTGGCACCACTCATTAATCACCAAATGAGAGATAAACATCCCTATATTCCCAACCTTCATTAAGTGACAAGCACATTTGCTGAAATGAAAATAATACAGGTATTTATACCTTTATTAACTTGGCTTGGTTTAGAAAATTATATATACATATATGTGCATATGTATATGTAATTTTATATATTATACAAATATGTGCATATATAAAATTTGCATATTATATAATTTTTTAACCAAGCCAAGTTAATAAACATGTATATGTATGTATAATTTTTTAACATATATATGCTTGAGCATCTATCTATCTATCTCTCTATCTATCTATATTCTATGAACAGTGAGTGTTTACTAGTGTTAAGATAGCCCAGTCACTTACCTTAGGAGTAGTAGTAGTATTTTGGAAACTACTAAGTAGATACTCTCCCTGATCTTCCTTTCAACCTCCAGGACAGAGTGGGAGGATTATGTACTTGCCAAGGTTCTCTGGTATGTTGTATCTGTGCGCCATTGTCATCCTCTATGCCTTTACCTGAGGTGTAGTATCTGCTGCCTAGCCACAGACACCAGTCTTGTCTCTAGCACTGCTATACCCAACACCAAGGTCCATGGATGACAGAAAGAACAGTAGGAACCCTGAGCAAATCTGAGAGATCTCAGAACAGAAAGAGCCCACTGTCTGACGGGGCCATATATCCTTTGGAAGATTGCAAACTTTCCAAATAGATCCCATGTCTACATAGCCCTTGGGGCTAGAAGTCCAAAATCAAGGTGTCAGCAGGGTTGGTTCCTTCTGAATTCTATGAGGAAAAGATCCATTCCAAGCCTCTCTCCTTGACTTGTATATGATTGCTATTTCCTGTGTCATTACCATTTCTGCGTACCTTTCTGTGTCCAAATTAGTTCTTTTCATAAGGACAATAGTCATATTGGATTAGGGTCCCCTAATGACCTCCTTTTAACATGATGCCTCTCCTTATCTTCTATTAAGGTGCATATTCTGATAATTTGGGGATTGGGACTCCAACATATCTTTTTGATAGACTTAATTCAACTGATAATACTTGGTTCCCTTAACCTCATGCCCTTTGCACAAATTGCTTACTCTCTTGGACACTTCACCTACCAATGAAGGTGTTCCCTGGGGGACATAGAATTTGTTATACTTCCTTGGAGCACATCCTTTCCTATCCCTTTCCTGGCTGTTGGTGATCTATTACTCTATAATGAGGGTAAAAGTGGAGCTTAGTTAGAGAGTTGGCAATCTCCTGAAGGAAAGTGAGAGCCAGATTATGGTCTGGTCCTGTCTGATCTGGGATTTCCCAGTTATGTCCTGGTTTTTCCTAGTGTTTCTATTATTTCATCCTCACCCCTGAGCTCATCCCAGGTAGAATTCAGGATTTTTCTCAGAGACCCACAATCATCTCTACTGGTCACAACCCTCTAATTTTCTGTTTTACCAGCCAAACATATATCTCTATTGAGCAGAAAAATTAGTATGTCATCATTTCTTCTCCATGGATAGGTTTTAGTAGAGCTACTCGAATTGTTTTTTGGACAAGGACAATCAGGTTACATGTCAAAATGCATATTCTTGTCTTTTTTCTTGTAGACTCAGGGTATGGTTCAACAATCTGCAATTTCATGACACATCCACATGCCTCTGATATAGATGATTTTCAGACCATGCTTTGAAAAATACTAGTTTTTAGTTAAAAATTCATATCCTGAGTTTTATTATTTCTTAACATATAAAACTGTTAGAAATAAAATAAAAACAAATATTTCCTTCTTAAGTCCTTGGCTCTTGAAAATAAAACTTTTACTTTCAAGATCATTATCTCTGCTCTGTACTTTCAAAATCTAGCTCAAATTAAATATTGTCATGTTACATTCATGGCCATCTGTCCATGTAACATGTGTCTGTATATGTGCATGTTTGTGCAAGAATTTTGCAAATGAATTTTGGGAATGAATGTTCAGTATGGAATTCATCCCAACTCCTTTGAAATCCTGGTAATACTGTTTTCCTTTTGGGTCAAATGAGATCTTGATTTCTCTTAGTTTCATTTTCCTTTACTTAACTGCAAGAATCTTTCAGAAAACAAGTATGTTTTCATTTATATCCTTTAAATCTGGCATATTGTAGAGAAATTGTCATTATTTGTTTAAATGGATGATGTTTTATGTTTTAATGCAAGACCAAGTGGAATTCATTTTATTCTTGAATGTGTTTTGGTTGGTGTGTTTAGGCATGGCCTGGGATAGTATTTTCTTGTCTTCCTTTCAAAAATTTATTGTACCATTCTTTAGGAATATGCTGACAGACTGGTTTCTCCAGCAAATGCTAAATTAATCCTCCTGTGAACTCCAGTAGAACCTACCTCTTACACCATGATTTCATAGCTGGCATATGTTATTATTTTGATTTATATGGCATTTTATGGATATATCTTGTCTCCTTCTGAAATTTTCAGCTCCTTAATGGCAAAGACCACGTGACTTGCCTCTGTTTTCCATGTTACCTGCAAAATACCCTGAGAAGGTCCTGAAAATGTGCCTGTACTTGAGTGCTAGTGATGACATTAAACCTAACGTATGCAATTCTTTCACATCTATCCCAACATGCTTTTCTCAGATGAAGAGATCCAGACTCTAAGACACTCAATGACTTGAAAAAGTCCCAAAACTAAGAAGAGACAGTAACTTTTCAGATTCTGAGTCTAGGGCTGTGTCTACTACACCACCATATATGAGGTTTCTTTTTTGGTGTCAGAAAATGAGGACGTATGGTACAAATTTCTTAGACCTGATGATTTTTTTTCTTGTAGGGCTGAGATACCTGAGTTACCCTTGAACAGGTCACAAAAGTATGTTGTATAATTTAACTTCCCTTGATGGGTTTTAAAATCAACACCTGCCTTTTAATCTAGGCATTGCATAGTGCTAAGTCAAGTAGGTATTTCTCAAGACTCCTTTTGGTTCTACAATCTTTTAATTTGAAGTCAATATGTTTTTGGTTAAACTCTGAATTCCATCCTTCCCTGAGCATTTTGTAAATAATATGCAAATCACAAGGTTAAATCTGCATTGATGGGCCAAATCTAGGGGTCCAGATAAAGCAAAAATCAAGTTACCATCCAGAAGAGCTAAGTATAAATAAAACATGTTGCTTTTGATGAAATGAGAAGAAATAAAAGTACACAATATTCATCTTCATGTCATGGTTGGGCACAGGATTTTTAAATTACTCTGGAAAATTTCAGATTGTAAATCTGCATAAGCAGGAGTTGGTGACTCTCAAAAAACTTGCAAGTGTCTTGGTTATTTGCCTCAGTCTACCTCCATTCCAGGTTGTGCTTTATCCCACCCTGAATGTAACTTCATTTTAAATTCTCAACCTCTTTTTCAATCATAATGACTCATTTGTTATTAATATGCAGATTATAATGACCAGAGTTCAGAAACAGGATCAGCTAAATGTTTATCATTCAAAGCAGAAACTTAAGGAGTTTTGAAAAGCAAAACATGTGGAGCCCCATTAACAGATAAAGAACACAGGATTGAAAGAACAGAAGGACAAATCGTTTATTTCAGTACATCTTGTAGAGCAAAGCATTACCAGAGGCAATCGGTACAAAAGATCAGATCAGCATCAGAAGTGCTAAATGATATTCATTTGCCATCTTCACCAAAATAATAAGATTGCATGAAAATATTTTTTATTTTGAATGTCAGAGATAATTTGAATAATGTGATTTTTTTGACCCACAATCTAGGCAAAGCCTTTTCCCAGAAGATAATAGTGATGAGATGAATTGGAAGACTATAGCCAGATACAGAAAAAGAAGCAGAACCTTTTAAATACTAATAGATAAAACAGGCAGTTCAAGGCAGATAAATGCAGAATAATGATGCTTTTGATGGGTCTTTATCACAGAAGGCCATGTTCTTCATAAATTATGAGCCATAGAAAAAGGAATTTCAGTCAAAAGACAAGTCTGTTTATATCATCAATGAATGATGAGAAATAGAAAGACAAAAACCAAATAGGAATGCACAGAACGATAACTGCTTGATGACTTTATCACCAAGTCTCTACACTTTAAAAATATCAAAGAACAAAAGATTACCCAGGAAAAAAATTCCAAAGACTGTCAAAAATGACACAATTACTTTTTACTTTGAAAAAATGAAAACGGAGGTTTCTGTGGAAAATAAAATAGTGTTTGGACTCACATCTACTCAAGTCAATTTCTCTAAAGGGTATTTTAAACAATCTTTAGTGTGGATTAACATTCTTTTTTTCTATTAAAGATGTACCTCAATTTATACACAGACATGTTTCTCAGTATTTTGTCAATAATTATCTTATAGCCAGGTGCTGTCATATACCTGCAATCCCAGTGACTCATTGGGCTGAGGCAGGAGGATCACAATTTCGAGGCCAGCCTCATCAACTTAGATACTGTCTTAAGAATAGAATTAAAAAGGATTTGGTCACTTAGTGGTAAAACACCCCTGAGTTCAGTCCTCTGTGTCCATCATCATCATCATCATCATCATCATCATCATTTCTTAAAGAAGTTTGCTATTAAATTTTCTTTTCTTTTTGGTAAAAAAATTATAAATTGAGTTTCTGACAGAAGTATTTTACAAAAATCAATGTTTAGTTTTCTTATTTTTTATAAGTAGCATAAAATGAATTTTAGCTTCTGCTATATATTTTGTTTTAAAATGTAATGTTTATCAGAGTTACCTAGTTTAGAGTTGTAATATTTGCTCAATATATTTGAGTTAAATTTGTCAAATATCTCCTTGAACATTGGCTCTAACATTTCAGGTGTTATATCTACAACCTAAGTGGAAATTTCCATGTGATGTCTCTTACCAGATCAAGATTTGAAACCAAAAGAAATAAAATTTAACCAAGTTATGCGTTTTCTATACCATGCAACTTTGTTAAGGTATCTTAAAGCATCTTTGACAGGTAACCATCTTATACATTAAATTTGCGAACAAATATTATTTATGGAAAGACATTTTAAAAATAGGAAGGCCAGGTGTCTTAATGAAATGGACCATGGTTTGAGAGCCAAGAGCCCTAAGTCATCCTTAACAGACCAGTCGTGTAACCCTGGGCATATTCTAGATATCAATGCTTCAGACTCTTCAAGCTTAAAATCCAGGGAATGAATAGTTAAATTATTTATTTTTTATTTTTATATCCCACATTTGAATGCCAGTGTATTTATGTGACTTCTTTGCTTTTTCTGCACTTAGCTTACTTTGCAAATTTAGTTCAACTTGTCTATTAATATCAGATGCAGTTGTCTTTTAAAGCAGACAAGTGTTGGGGAGAAGAATGCAAACCACCAGAAGGTTTTTTTCCCTCAGCCTGTTATGATCTACCTCCAGGACTCAGAATCACTGCTTCCTGGGTAAATTAGTGTTGGTGAGTCTCTTTCTCATCTCCCCAGTGTACTGGGGTAGAATGAGATTCAAGACCATTGGTCTATAGCCTTCCCAGAAAGCCTTCTCCAAGAGCATGTCAAGCATTATGTATTAAGGGAAGCATTTCTTCAGGGGGTGTGTTAGTTAGCTTTGTGTTACTGTGATCAGAATACTTGACAAGGACAGCTTAAAGGAGAAAAGATTTATTTTGACTTACATTTACAGAGGTTTGAGTCCTCGGATAGCTGGCTCTAATGCTTTGGATCCACAGTGAGGCAGGGCATCATGGCAGAAGGGCTTCTCAGCTTTTGGAAGCCAAGAAGCAGAAAGAGAGAAAAAGGAACCACGGAGAAGATATAGTCCTCAAGGGCATGTCCCTGGTAGCCCTCGTTCTCCAATTATGATCCACCTACCTACAGTTACCATCTCCTTCCAGTATTCTAAACAAATTATTAATATATCAAAGGAACTCATCCACTGATGAGTTAGAGCACTTGTGACTCCATCACTTCCCAGAAGTCCTGCCTCTGTATATTGCTGTATTGGTGATCAAGCCTCCAACCCTTGAGCCTCTGGGGTGCACTCCATATCCAAATCTACCAGGAGTATACTGTATTCCTGGCCTCACTTTCCCCTCTTAAGATTCCCTGATTGATTCTGAGGACCAAGAACCAGCATCATCCCTTTTTAATGGTCTGCCTTAGAATCCCATGTTACTGACATTCACCTTTGCTTCTTTTCTAAATTCTACATCACAATTCTCTTGCCAAAAGCAGCAGAAATGGACTCTACTTAAACAAAAGGAAATTTCTTGGAAGGAAATAGTGAACTCAGAGAAGGGATGAAGCCTGAAGGACTTGAACACAGGTGGGAACAAAGCTGTTCTAGAAACAAGGCAATGAGAACCACAGTGCTCTGCTGGCAGTGAGAGCCTGGGCAGGAGGCTGATGCACAGAAAAAGAAAACGCAGTATTTTCTACCTCTTTGTCATGTTGAGCTACATTCATAATTCAGGCAGCAAACATCCAACAAAGGACCCAGGCTTCTGTTAGAAAAGGCATGGAGTTGCTGGGTAGATATTCAAAGGACAAATATTCATACAAGTTCTTATAATCATCTTTCTCCTGGTAAGGTAAAGCAGTTTCTAAGAATAATCACCATTTCACATCTCTTCTTGACAAAAAAAAAAAAAAGAATATTAATCTATTTATCATCTCTTTTCTAAAAGTATAAGTTATCTTCATTTATGACCCCAACTTCATCCTGAGAGCCATTTTCCTTAGAATGTTACAGGTGTGCATCAATGAGCAAACTATTGAGTAACTGGTTATACTCTGTTCCCCTCTGTGGGGGTAAATGAGTTTAAAGGCTAGACACTGTAGAGCGTGCTTATAATTCCAGTGAGTGAGACAGGAAGATCTTAAGTTTGAGGGCAGAGTCAACAATTTAGTAAGACTCTGTCTCATAAAGAAGGGGGGATGGGGATGTAGCTTAATGGTGGAGTGCCCATGAGTTAAGTTCCCAGTACTGAAAAAAATAAAATGAATAAAACCTTAAAATATTCAAAAGTTAAATCGGGCAATATTCCTTTAAAAATAGGAATTCTCTGATAAAATGATGTTTTTATAATCACTAAACTTACTGCTGCCTAAACTGAAACATAAAAGTCTTAGGTGAGAAGTATTGAGGTGCAGTGAGTCAGAGACTCAGGGGAATGGAATGTAGAGTAAAATGACAGAATCTACTTCTTAAAAAGAAAGGGAGCAGAGTTTCCACAAGGGAGGGGTCCTGGATGAGTTGTCACTGAGTAGCTTTCTAGGGATTTGTAAGGTGTTGCTAGAAGTGATCTTTAAAATGATTGGCTGGTGATTTTCAGGGAGGGGACTTTCTATATTGATCAAAGTGAGACACTGGTGATCATGTAGAAACAGTCCAATCAGGATGCTGACCATGTGCTCTCCATGTGCTTGATCACAGTGCTGTCTGGAACATCAGGTAATTTGTACACGGAATAGTTGCAATCAAGGTACTCGCTCTGTGTGCCTATCATATTTCTGGCTTATGCTCTCAATGTCAGGAAGGAACATGTTATCTGAGTAGCAGTGAGCACGCTGCTGGGTGATATTTCAGGTGGGCTCATATATTATCCCATATCTACTACTTTGCAAAGTTATGGTGCTTTCCATCTGCTTCTAGAACTCCTTTGTATGCAAGTATTCTGGCTTCATTTTTATTCCTCAGTTCTGTTCATCTATTGAACTTTAATAACTTTAATTTTACTATTTTCTACCCACTACTGCGAACAATCTCCACAGGATTTAGCTATTCTTTAGAGAACTGTGTTTCTTATGACATTCTATTATTTTCTTTGATTGGTTAGTCCCTTTTCTTACATTAGAGACATTTTCTTTTGAAAAGAGTCATCCAAATTATACCCAGCACAAACAGAGTCCTGTAGAAAACCCTCTACCAGTGAAATCTGACTGCCATATAATGTCTGTTAGGCTTCTGGACAGTCTTGAGGTTGGAAAGTATCAACTTCTGACACTGTGAGGTTACTCGAGTTCTGTCCAATATTGGACTCTTCCGGGCTCATTATGCTGTTGGGCAGTCTCCAGTCCTGTCGGTTCCACCCTGTCCTCCTGCTCCTTTAGGCCATTTCCATCATCGGATGCTCTCTTAGGGATGGAAAGAAAAGGTAAGAGGAATGCAAGCTGCTTCATTTGGTTTCGTCGCAGCTCTAGTTAGAGACAAAGTAGAGGTTTTGTTGAAGAGAGGAAATGAAAAGAGATTACTGGCTAACTTGGAACCAAGAATAATTCTTAGAAGTTGTGCATTTATGCAACCCATGCTCCCACTTACGTGGATAACTGAGTTAGCTTTACATCCCTTATCATCAGCATTTTATCAGATATTACTGCCCTTAAAATATTTAACCACAAAGAAAACCCACCCTGATATGAGGCTTTCATTATTATGTGGAATATCTAAAAGGCACAACTCATCTCCTTTGGTGTGATGATGACGTCATTGCCACAGGCAGTCCTCTTTTGTTCATTTAAACTGCATAGAAGCACAAACATTATTTGCCATTAGTAGTCTGCACATTAATAAGCACAACATAAGACCAAATTACAAGATTGTGTTCTTCCTCAAGCCGATAGTACTAATGTTTTTCTGTGGCATTGACAGATGCTCCGATACCTTTATAACCTCCAGAATAGGAGTTTAATGAATGTGGTATTTATACAATTTTGGAAACCTTGAAATCAGTGAGATTCATTTCGATGATTCCTTAGAGAGCGAGAAATTAGCATTTGTCAAAAGACAATAATTTCCTAACATTTTAACTCATATGGAAAAAAAAATCTCAGGAGAGCATAAAACTCTGTTGTAGAAGAAGAGGGAAAAAGACAGTTCAAACAGAAATTTCAAACAGAAATGTAAAGAGAGAGAAAAAAATAAAACAACAACCTTGTGCCAGCTTCCCCCCACATTCTACCTTCAATGAACCACTCTTCTGTGCTGTCTGATAAATGAGAAAAAATTTGGCCATTTAGGTGTTTTCTATCCCCAACCCTATGACTACCTGTTTGTCAAACAAAGAAAGCACCTGTTGAGGCGGAGGCCCTGCTGTGAGTTTCCACAAAGTTCGATGATCCAAATGATGTAACATTGTGAGCAGCAACTGCACTGGCAGAACATTATCATAATAGCCCGACCTCCTGAGCTTTTCCTGATTACCTGGATCTTACCTCCCAAAGGGAAAATGACTTCAAAGACTAAAACTCTTGCCTGCATTTTTCAAAGATTCAGCAACTTGGTGCTACAGACACTCCGGGCTTGTTTTCCACATGTACAATAATGCCAGAAAATGAAGCTGCATTCCCTTAAGAGCCCAGGAGGACATGGAAGCAACACCCTCAAGGCACGTCTCCTCACACACAGCTGCACAGACATCTCTGTCCTCTTAAATACCAGGAAGAGGAAGGAGGACTTCCATTTTTTTTTTTTCCAGTTGTTTCTAATTCCACTACTTTAAAAGTGGAGTCTTAGCTTCCTCAGTCCATTTTGAAAGTCAAACAGATTTAAAGGAGTTTCAAAACAGTGCTAGCCCAAATCCAGTTGAAACTTTTAATTAGTCTGATGTTATTTTTAGAATCTCTCAGAGCTCCATAATTGAGCCCTTTGCAGTTGTACAAACAAATAGAAACCTTGTAAGATCTTGAAATTCATGATAGTTTACTAATGAAGTCAGCTTGGAAAACTCTTCATTGAATATTGTAATTTGATTGCCATCTTATTCTGATTGGACCCTGGTTTTGCATTTAAATGAGTATATATTATTTGAAATGCAAAACACCATGTTATCTGGGGTATTTTGCAAGAACAGACAAGATTAAAAACATCTAATGTTCCATTTTATAAAAACATTACAAAATGGAAGTGCAGAGCTGACTTTTAAAATTTATTAGTAACAGCTTACAATAATTGGACATTAATTAATCCTAAATTACAAGACATTTCGGTGGAAATGTGTATTACTTCCTTCCCATCAGTACTCAGCAGATTCATTAGTATTATTATTTTTGTTTGGGATATTGAAGGCATTAACAACAGTTTCTTACTAAAGCAGTTATTCTAACAGAATTGACTGTTACTCCTATGAGTTTAACACAATACATCATCAATTACTGATTTTGCAACAACTGACCTTGAGTATCCAATTAGAAAAGCAAAAACCCTGTAGCAGGAGCTAAGGCAAGCTGAATTGGTGAATATGGGTCTGTGCTGCCTTGTTCCAAGCTTTGATTTTTGTCAGGCTTTGTGTTTTTAGATGGATTGGAAAGAATTTTCTGATTCTGTAACCCTTTATTATTATTTCTCAACTGTGATGTTTGTGTCTTACCTAGAAAATTGTTTTCAATTGCATCACCCAAAAAAGAAGATTTCTGTATGAGGAGTGTGGAAGCAGCCATCTCTCTATTTGATTGTTTGGCTTTCTGAAGTTTCCATTACATCTATTCTCAAACACATACAGTAACTCACAATCTATTATGCTGGATTTTTCTCTCCCTTCAGGGTTTTGCTGACAAAAGATTGTCAAAACAGGACCTTAGATTTATAAGTGTATTATCCAGGTCTCTGGAATAATTTTTACTCATTTAAGTGTTATATAGAGTCAGTTGTAATCTGGGAATGAATAGTTTATGTGAGGTTTGTGCTGTGAGACAAAGAGATTTCTTACCTATTTCATTTTTCTGTAGGAACACAGGTTTCTGGTGATTTCCAGAGATGGAGTGATGGAGGAGAATGGCAACATCAATGTCTACAGTAGTAATAGGTAGAGTAGGGGGGTGACATGGCTTTATACCTGAGTATCCAATTAGAAAAGCAAAAATCCTGTAGCGGGTTCCATTCCAGACCTTGCAATCCTGTCTTAGGTAAGCTTTCTATTACTGTGACATATGTCTGAGATAAACAAACTTAGAAAGAAGAAAGGTTTCTTTTGGCTCAACATGTTGGAAGTTTTAATCCATAGTAGATCATCCTGGTTGCTTAGTGGCCAGCGGCAAAGCAGCACATCACAATGGGGAGGATGTAGTGGAACAGGTTGTACGTGTCATGGCAGCTTGGAAGTAAAAAAGGGAGAAAGAGGAGGCAAGGTTCTACTATCCCCAGGTGCCTGGAAAACTTCCAAATGGTTCACATCTTTCTATAGTTCCACCAACTCCAATAGTGGCATGGATTGAGGATCAGACCTTTAACATCTGGACCTGTGGAGGATGCTTATCCAATCACTTTCTTAATTCAACATGAGTCCTCCATGGATATTCTAAGAATTTTTTGAAAGTACTAATACATATATGGCGTGTATGTGTGTATATATATATAGCCATATAATCCATCCATTGGGTGAATTCTGTCAAAGTAATTTTGATTTATGAGATTCTAAGGTTAGAAGTGGATACAGTTAATGTTTCTCTCCCAACCAGTGGCCATAGATACATGAAATTCTAATGTTTTTATTTAGAAAAAAATAAAACTTCTGAACTGAAATAAAACTTAAAATCAAACAAACACTCCTGGTTAGAAGAAAAGTAGCTCAAAATCAAACTCTCATGGTTTGAGAGCAAATTTAGTCACAATGGTCCATCACTCTACTGAAATAAGGATCACAAACTGAGCCAGAACTGATTTTAGCTTGAAGGAGGTACTGTATAAGTTCATATCACATGGATCTTATTTTGTATGAATGAGAGGCGTTAGCTTTCTATACCACCTTGTATGCTTAAGCAACTTCATTTATCTAGGAGCTACTATAGCACCCAAACTGAACTTACAAAGTCCTCTACTTTTTTTAAGAATTAGGACTTAGGGGAAGAGAGCATTCTTCCCTGTTGGAAAAAAAAAATAAGAATATGTGAAGTCAAAAAAATAACAACTATGGTGTGGGTAAATATTTGCCAATGGCCTGTATGTTAAAGGCTTGGTCCTCAGTCTATGATGGTATTTGGAGGTGGTGGAACCTTTAAGAAGCGTGGGGCTTAGTAGGAGGCTTAGTAGGATCTTAGTAGTAAGATCTCCGGGGGTGTGCCACCTGTTAGGAAAAATAGAAACTCAGTGCCTTTCTTTTCCTCTCTCTTCACCTGGCCATGAGGTAAATGGGCTTCTTTACCATGTACTCCCACCATGATGTGCTGCCTTACATTAGGACCAAAGGCAACGGGGTCAACTGACCAGGGCCAAAATTTCCAAAGCAAAAATAGCCTGAATAAACATTTCCTCTTTTCGAACTGATTATCTCAGGTATATTGTTATGGTAACTGAAAGCTGACTATCACACTGACTAAAGAGAATATAGCTGAAGTGAAAGAGAAGTATGGGCAAGCAATAAGGAGAAGTCAATTGTCACAGTTGTCCCAGAGACACTGCTTCCTTTCTCTAATTTTACTTATGCTTGCCAAAATATCTCCTACTTCTGCCCAAGATTGCTTGAGTTAGATTTCTCTTCCTTGCAAACCAGAACAATTCCCACTATTGTATATAATTAATTTCTCCTTTCAGTCCTTTCAGTAGGGAGTGAACCAGAGGCTGGTCCTAGATATTGGGTTTCCTCTGAACCAAACCCCCATCTAGCAGTAAAGGCAGAAGACAAATATGCCAAAGCATCATCTCACCTGCCATACATCAAAAGCTGAACTACTTTTCTGATTTTACAGCTTTACCCCTCTTCCTGATTTTTATCTCTTACTTGAAGTTTTTCATAATGTACTTCTAGAACATCTTAGTCCCCTAAAAGACACTGAAATGTTCAAATTCATTACTAGATGGAAATATGGCACACTAAACATGTATCTTGTCCTCTGAAGTGCATGTCAGTACTTGGGACTGATTGCAGGAGGGATGGAAAGAAAAGGGAAGAATCGAAATTGATTAGGAGCCTGTGCGATTGAGAGTGTGAGAGAAGGATGAGCTCCAAATGAGAGGTGGGTAAGAAGTGACTGAAAAGGTAATAGAGCCAAAATGCAGCAGTGCCATGAAAGTCATCATTCCAATGAATCTGAAAAGGGTGACAGAAATGAAAAATGTAAGTGTTTTGAAGGAATTCAGCTTAGGAAAGCTTGGATTTGGCATTTGTGAAGTCACCGTTAACCTTTAAAAGAGCTCCTTTAGACATGAGAAGTGGGTGAAATATTAAAACAAACAGCAAACAGAGAGTTAGAGGGAAGGAGTTAGGAAAAGATTATACCTATTGTGGCATAGTAAGGAACAAATAAGCAAGTGAATCAATTATAGGAAAAAGATGAACCAACAAAAACAATAAAGAGAAGAAACAACAACGTGATGATATTGTGAAAGGGGAAATAGCGAATGAGGGAGCTAAAGTCAAGTTCCCTGAATTTCAGAGGTGTGTTAGGTCATCTACTAAGACAGAGGAGGGTGAGGTGTCGAGAAACTATAGATTGGAGAGCATTTTGAAGATACACACTATCATAGACTCCATTGTCTAGAAGTAGTACTATATGTCTGTGAAGAATCAGTTACTACTTTATAGCGTACCTTTACTTTAAAACAAATAGATACGTTTTCAAAACATTTCTAAGTAACCCTTGGCAGTCTGGGAACTTAGCAAAGGGAAGTAGAAGAAAGTGAAACCTAAGAATTCACTAATGTGATTGAATATAGTGTGTTAGCTTTTTGTTGCAGTGACCAAAATACCTGACAAGAACAACCTAGAGGAGGAAAAGTTTATTTTGGGCTCAACAGTTTTAGGGGTTCAGTCCATGGTTGGACCTGGGGTGAGGCAAAACATCAGGATGGAAAGGTGTAGTAAGAA